>JAOXJM010000033.1:488292-518867 GCA_026413425.1 Tringa solitaria | reverse complement strand
GGATCGATTATCCACAACTTAAATGGAGAACAAGACATCCGAAAAATAGGAGGCACTGAGTTATCTGTTTAATTACTGAGACTGTGAGTAGAGCTGTGCAGTAAAGCCACCCTTCCTCCTCAATCGATGCCCCACACCTTGGGGGGTGAGCAGGGCAGGATCCCTTGCTGTGGCCGGGGAGGACTCTTCTGGCTGTCTCCGGGTGTTTGCTGGCACGGGGGTGCCAGGTGTCTGGGATGGCCTTTTCTGCCAAAAGCTGGCAATGAATTCCGACCAATTTGGAGCATCCCATGGGGCAGAGAGGGATGGAGAAGAGGGCTTTTGGCCCGTAGCCTGGTGTGGGGCACAGCTCGTGCTCATGGCCAGTGGCAGCCATTGGGCCACGGCTCGTTCCTCTGAAGGGGAGCTCATCCCGCAGGCCACCGGGGCACCTCTCCGGTAGCCCCCCGGCCTTGTCAGAGTGTCCGTCTGGACCAAGGTCCCTGCAGTGCTCAGGGCCTGAGGAACAGCGTGCCTCGGTGTAGCCTCACCCTTTCCTTGGCCTGTTTTCCAGCGCTGGTTTTTGCTCGGTGAGCAAAGGTGGAGGGTGATAGTCCCAGGGAGCGACCTACCTGCCTGTCCACAAGTGGTGTCCCTCTCCTCCGGGGGAAGACGGGGAGTTTGTGGTGTGGGAGGGAGGATGTGCTGGGTGCAACCGTTCTGCCATTTGCTCATTCCCACAAGAACTGAGCAAGTGATGGCTCCGCGCTTCAGGCGTTGGGACAAGCGGCTCCTCTGTGAAGAAGTGACCTGCTGAGGTGGTGAGAAGGTGCAGGCGTGGGGTTTGTGGTGGGCAGAGGAGTTCCGTCGGAATCAAGAATTCATAAGCAGGAGTGGAAACCAACTGCAGGTCTGTCCCTGCGGCTCTCCTGTGAGCAAAGGGGCATTGAGGAGAGCAGCCTCTCGGGGATGTGGTGGGGCCCTCGCTATAGGGTCAGGGTGGGCACACAGTCCCTGCCGGGCTCTGGCACTGAAGCAGCAGCATTGCCATGGGTTCACAGGAACAAAGCAAATGGTCACTCCTACCACAGGTGTCGAAGGTTTATTTTGGAGGGTGATGACAACTTGAAACCACTCTTTCCAGGACACTTGCTATCTTCTGTTGTAAATGGCAGCGCTGTGCCCTCTGTTGCAGGCTGGGGACAGGTAGATGTTACTGCAAGCTTTGGCACTGCTGGAAAATCCCTCTTGATGTGGTCAAGAGTGTGAACTCCCTCTCTGCTGTAAAATCTGTCCGTCAAGAGTTTTGAACAAAAGAGCAACATATCCCAGTGTGTGTTCAACTCTCTTAACAGTGACAGATACACGAGTGAAGACCAAAAAATTGATGGGCTTCTAGACAGCTGTTCCCTTCTTCTGTGAACGGACTGGACCCACTCTTTTATTTGCTTAAAGCTGTTTGTTTTGCACATGGAATCTGCTGAAGTTTCCGTCTTTTTGTTCCTTCCTCCAGTGCAAACTGTAGAAAACAAAAGCAGAGCCCCTGACATCATCCTGCTGCAGCAGCGGGGCGATGTTGGGTTTTTATCCCTGTGCAATGCTTAGTTGAGTACACGGTGTTATTTCCAAAAGGGAACAGGCTGGAGACATGCCTTGGAATAAGAAGCGGGTCTGTACGCTGTCATTCTCATTCTGCATTAGTGACAATATGAAATTCAGCTCTGCCCCTCAAGAAGAGAGCAGAGGCTTCTCCAAAAAGATGACAAAAAACCAAACCCTAAACCCTTAGGTTTTGCTTAGCAACGGAGCAATATCTCATTTCTGAAAACCAGATTCTTCAAGTCCTGTTGTTTTTTTGCCGTGCTGACTTTTCAGTCTGGGTACTTGATTGATGGAAGGCGCGAAGGGACGCGGGGCAGCCCCAGGGGCTGTGTGCCCGGGTACGGGGTGATGGCCCTGCTGCCCCCCGAGCCCTGTCACCTGCAGGGACGGCAGGGCTGGGGTCGGGGGGGACACTGTGCGCAGTGACCCTCCTTGTGCCAGAACCCACAGCCCGTCATCACACAGTCGTGATCTGGGAGAAGCTGATTCAGTGCCCCAAAGTCTCCTGCACAAATGGGTTTCCAATCACGTAGTTGGTGGGATTTCTACGTGAAGAAAGCCTCCCGAGCGGCGAGCTGCGCCTGTAAGGAAGCTGGTGGTTGGAGTGGGTTGCATATGGCCCAGGAGAGGCAAGTAGAATAGGAAACATATGTTTGGCACCCACAGGTACTGCAGAATCAAGTGAGTGTGAATTGCTAAAGCGTAGTTTACATAATATGGTCAATAATATGCAGCAGATGGAGTCTGAATGTATCGCTTAAATCACAGAATTTCTGAACGCTGTAAGGGATTGCACAACAGCAAACTCTAACTTTGAAGGTAAATTGATACATGGTTTTCTATTTACTACAGCAGGTGTGAACAAAACCTGTGGAATTAGAAGGTTTTTTTACTCTGGACAGTAGTGCTGGCTACTAATGTGCATGAAATCCTTTGTGTTGGGAAAACGGTGCAGTTGGGTAGTGTGCGTGACCCAGTCTGCAGAATCCCCTTACACTGCCTGTAGAGTGGAGTTGCTGTGCTTTTTTCGGTGACAAGAGAGGTATTTGTAGACTTATTTAGATGGAAGGGAATTCTACTGTCCCTTTATCCCCCAGTCAATTTCTGTGAACTTTGGTTAGAGCAAACCCCTGTGCTTTGGTATTATTGATCCCAAATTACTTTGCTCAGCTTGAAGGTGTTTCTTTTCAGGATGGGCCCGGGGTGTCACCTGGGTTTGGATGGTTCTTTTGTCCTTGTAGCTGTGAAATAGTCTGGCTGTAACCTGTATATATGCAAATCAGTTCCCCATAACCTTACTGTTCAAGTATTGTTTAATATTACAGGCTACGGAGTCTGGGAGCGGGGCTGAACACAATGTTTCTAAGAAAAGGCAAACTTGATTGTGTTTTTTAAGAGCTTTTGACTAAAGCCATAATGAAAAATGTGTCCCAGACTTTCTCAGTACACCTCACCGGCGTGTCTGCTCTCAGACCTGGGCCTCTGCTATTATGCATGAGCCTTGACTACAGGTTTGCTAAAGCATAGAAGGCACAACTCTACACGGCAAAAGGAAAAACTTTCCTGGATTAGCAGCTGGCACCTGAGGGTGAGGTGCTCTGCCTTCATTCAGCTGGTGGTTCTGGCTTTATTGGGGCTCCCTCCCAAATCAATCCCTACCGTCTAGAGCAGCAGCACCTTGTGCACAGGCTGCCGCTGGGAGGGCAGCACATCCCTCCCGTTGCTTACAGACAGGTGGCATATGCTTTTACCAGTAGAATTTGGCTCCATGCTGGAGAAGGAGAGGGTGCTACTGGGGAACGCTGCTTTTAGCTGGAGCAGCGCTTTGCTGCCTGCTCTGTCCGCGGTTCCCAGGCTCCCGTGAGGGGTGACGGGGCCGGGCTCAGCGTGGCTGCTGGAGAGGGCTCTCGGCCACGGCGTGAGGTGTGTTCAGAGCGTGGGGACGGCCAGGGGTCCCTGAGACACGCAACTGGGAGACTTTGTGTGGAACTCACTGCTAACGTCTCAGCAGAGATGAAAGTTGGCACATAGATAGTCTTTGCTTGGATCTTTTGTTGTTACATACTTTGCCAAAATTTAGTTTGGCTATTTTCATTTTATGCAAGTGTGAAAAATGTTATCTGTTTAAGTTGCTTCTTTGCACTTCTATGAATAAAAAATGGCTTTAATTAAATTAAGAAAGAGCTTTGACAAGTGATTTGTCTATAATACGTACTTATGGTTTGTGGCATTTCAAAGAATAAATAACCAAGATGTTGAGGCTTAAACATTGGCTGCTGCACATGTTCTGTCAATTCCTTCCTTGAGACAGAAATGTTTCTTTGAGTGTGGATTTAGGTCCAGATCCTGCATATTCAGATCTCGCACCACCTCCGGAGGCAGGGGAAGGTGCCTGTGGCTGCCACAGTGGATGAACCCAACTGGAAGCAGCCCAGGGAGTCTCTGGAGAGCTCAGCTCCAGTTTGTGAGGCAGGGACAAGCCAGGCTTGATTTCAGCTCTGCAGACGTGCGGAGAACCACAGACAGCAGGAAACTTGTTATATTCATATGCAGATAAACCCAAACTAGCTGCAGCAGGTTAGAGAGAACTGAGACTTCAGAGGGACTTCGCTTCAGTCCCCACAGCACACCAGCTGGAGGGAGAAGAGACAGTAGTTGATAGTGGGTGAAAAATCAGAAAAAAGAGGTGATCTGTTATCAAGTTACCAGATCAAAAAGGAGAGGTTTTGAAGCAAAATGCTTTCCAGGATTATTCACAGTGATGCGATTTTGGCTTTGCCGCCTTTAGCGTTGGAGATGACTCAAAAATGGAAATAGAAGCGTGGAGAAAAATCATTAAAACAGTGAATCTTATGTTTTAAAACGTTCAGAGCAGACCTTAATTTGATTTTGAGTTTTTTGATAAATCATTTACCCTTTTGGCCTGCCTTACCATACAAGATGTAACTGAAGTGGAACATAAGTTTCTTGAAAAATACCCACCAGCCCCTTTTAATCAGTAAAAGTCATAGCAAAAGCCTTGCATTAAAAAAAAAAAATAATTACACTAAATCACTCAAATTTGGTCACTTAACCTCACAAGCAAGGTCCCACTGTCAAATGGTATCAGGTCTAAAGGTATAGAATGTAAATGTTGGCCAAGATGAATCCAGTGGGTTCTTTGCCTGTGGGACAGTCAATACTCACTTAAATGGTGAAATCATACGCTCGGTTGTGTAGCTTTAACCTGGAGATGGGATTCGACTGAGTAAATCCTTCCCTGCCAGCGTAACCGTGGATGGGCAGCACCCGTGAGCTTTGCCTGGCAGTTGTGAGCAGGAATTGGTGAAAATCTGGAAGTTTGGGAAGTGCTGTCAAGATAAGCAGTTAGATGTGGGTGCTCTGATTTGTGCTGGGGCTGCAGAGCAGGCTGGAGGAGCAGGAGGAGCAGAGCCTTCTCGTGGTGGAGGAGAGAGCTGGGTTTGCAGTGTGTCTGTGCTGAAACTTTGGCCCCTTCAGGAAGTCCTGGCCGATGTAGGTGTTCCGCGAAAAAGGTTTTGGTTGCAAGTGTAACACACACAAGTTTGTGCTACTGTTTTCATTGTCCAGAGAAGGAAAAAATGGTTTGAGAGAGTATGGAAAAATAAAAGTTGCACACTCGTAGTTCATAAGGCGGTAGCTAATGCATGATAACTAATTGCTGTTCAAAGTCTCGTTAGCACCTTCTGGAGACAAGCCTCAAGATGAGTTGTGTTTTGTTGGATGCTGAGGGCTGCGCACATGGGATGAAGAGGAATGGCAATCGGATTCTTCCGGTGTGACCAGGGCATATGGAGGATTGTTTCTGTGCACTGAGAAGGGAGGGATGTGGGGACTTCACGGGCTTGCAGGATGGAGGACCTTCCCAGTGACGGTGGGGGCGATGAACACATGGGCCCAGGATTTAGTGCGAGTCAACCTGGATGGGGGAATTGAGTGTGGATGTGCCGAGCACTGGATGTGTCAGGCAACTGCTAAGTTTCTTGAAAACATTCACTAACGTAAATCTTCTGTAGGGAGGACAGCACTTTCTGGGAGGTCTTGTGCATCACCCTGCAAACACCGAGCAGTGAAACAGGATTTTCACAGCCCATCTCGACTGAGAGGCACGGGGAGTGGTTTATTGAAGGTCTCTGCTGCTGGTTGTCCCCGGGGTGGTGGCTTTGCACCAGTGGTGCCCAGGCACTGGGAGCAGCTGCTTCATCACTCAGACAGCGTCCCGGCAGATTGGTGGTATGAACAAGCATCGAAAAACGGCTGCGCAGCCTCCGCAGATAGAAAGAGGGACTGTCATTGCTCCCTTGGTTCAGTGCCGCAGCTGAGACGGGTTCTGGGGGCTGCTCCTGCCTGGCCTGGCCAAGACAAGGCACCTGGAGCGTAGGTACCACCTCCCCTCTGCCTGGCACTTGGAGCGGCTGGGCTGAAATCACGGGATTGTCTCCACGGCTGTTCCCTGTGCCCGACTGTCGCTGTCGGTGCCTGGCGAAGGGCCCTGCTGGGGCTGGGGAGGCAGCGATGCCCCTGTGGCCAGTGAAGCCCCTGTGGCCAGTGAAGCCTGGCTCCCCAGGAGCCCGGGCAGCGGTGGGGCTGGCCAGCGGCCTCCGCTTGTTGCCGGTGGTGAGAGCGGCTGTGCTTTGTCTGCCTGCTCTGGGACAGCCTACCTTTTTATTTATTTTTATTTTTTTCTCACTGACTCTTTGACACCCGCCACCTCCCTGCCAGCCTGGTGTGGCTGATCAAGCTGTTCAAACAACTGGAAGACATAAGAAGTTAAACACTCATTATTTTAATTTGATGCTAATCATGTGTTAATGAGACTAATCCTTGCAATGATTCAGGTAATTTGCTTAATGGCTGCCCAGAGTACAGATTACAGCAATCAGTCACGTCTGATAAGAGGTCTGTTGTGGAAGAGGTTGTCAGGTGAATGAGGTGGGAGCAGAGGAGGGAGTGAGGCCGGACCTCCTGCAGGTCAGCAGCCTCCCTGCTCCCACGGGAGGGAGGAGAAGCCACAGAATCACAGCCCTTGTGCCCCACACACAGCCCGGCCAAGGCGCCGGTAGATGGGGAAAGGCAGGTCCCGTGGCCGGGCTATGGGGGGATGACTCCTCTCCTGCCTTGAGAAGGGGTGATGCGTGAGGGCTCACGCTGACGTCTGCGTTGGACACCTGAGGTCTGTTGGGTCAAAGCAAAGTCTTCAGGTGTGCAAGGTACCTGAACGTGATAGATGTGGGTGCTGATCCTTTGCTAGTATGAACTGGTGTAATATGGCTGGAACTGGTGGAGTTCGGTATTGGACACGGAAGCCCATCGTGGCCCAGTTGGGGTGGCTCTGCCTCCAGCCCGCTTCCTGCTTCACCTTCCCGGTTCCCTTTGAGGGCTGTTCCTGGGAGTGGTGTAGCACCGGTTCCCTGGGCGGGTGTTGGGTCAGTCGCTGGGGTTGTGCTCGGCGCTGGAGATGTCCCTCTGAGCACCCTCTGTAGTCCCAGGACGAGAAGAGCTGGGTTCTGCGATGGGACCCGGCTGCGTGCTGTGCTTGGCTTAATTCCTAGTACAATATGGTGCTAGAAACTTGATGGGGATGTACCATATATATTTATCTGCGTATTTCCTCACAGCGTTGCTTCTCCTGCTGTCTGTCTGTTAGTTGTAAGCCCTTCAGAGTAAAGACAAGCCTATCTGAGCATTTAGTTCATAATAAATGCTGTACTAAGGATATGACAAATGTTAATAAATTAGGTGTACGTAGCTAACCGTTGGGAGATGGAGAAGGAAATCCAGCAATGCTAGCAATGGAAAAAAATAGCTTTGTTGTGTATTTCAGTCACCACAACTCACGTGCTACTTCATAAGTTTTTAAGTAGTACTATTGAGGAATCGTAGGAGGGAATGCTTTGGAATTTAAACAACTGTGTTAATTTTTTTTTATTATTGTTACTCGTTTCAGAAAAACACAAAGAATCCAAGAAGTTCCTCAAAAAGGGAGTAGTGGAGGGTTAGGCAGAGCACCTGATAGAACACCGTGGGACCCGCACTGCGTTCCTGGCTGGCCTCCTCTCTGCTCTCAGGTGAGTCACTTCGGTCTGGTTTTGCTTTCCAGCTCTCTGTAGATCACACTTCTATAGTTGAAAAGCTTTTCAGTATAGGTATCTCTGTTTGCACACTTGATGACCTGGGAAGGGAAAACATCGATAAGGGCTTCTCTCTGCTGAAACTGTATTAAAAAAATAAAAACCCAAACTGCTAAACCACCCAAAATACATACTTGTTTATCTGGACCAGGTGGGCAGAACAGGTAAGGAGGTCTTGCCCTTGTTTTTCTCAGGGTGATGAAACAAGACGTAGGGGAACTGGGTCACAAAGGGCAGATTGGGAATGGAACTTAAATCCTGTACTGTAATTCCAAGGCCGTGTCTTGATTATTATCTTCATGGCATATCACTTAAACGGGAAAAAGTCTCAAAGGCAAGGGGCAGTGCTGTTTGAGTAGCCACTGGGGAACCGCCAGCCCCGGGGCCTTCTAACAGCTGTTGAAAGTCTGGTGAGCAGAGCTGCAGGTCATGGAGAGCTGGCCTGCCGTAGCACTGCAGGAGTTCAGCGAGGGGTGCTCAGCCTCGAGTTCCTGCTTTGGGATGTAGGTACATGGGCTGGGCTTCGGGATTCCCAAAATAAAGAATATGGGGGCTTTTTTACACCTGGATTAGAAGAAAGCCACGGATTGTGTTCCTGTCTGAAAATTCTGAAATTGGAAAACATCTTGTGCTTGTCCTGGTGATGCACGGCAGAAGTTACTGTTTGTTCAGTGATGTTTTGATTCAGCCATTTGCAGCAAAATATGCTTGGATTTAATCAATTTGCATCTCTGCTTAAGGCCCAAATTGTTATAGGCTTTAGGGGAATGACATTGTCCTAAAGCACTCACTTAATGATTTGGAGTAAACAGATGGTTTTATTTTTTCCCATTAGAACCTTTCAGCTTTTCTAGTTACATAGAGATAATAATTATATCTCTCACTTTGATTAAAATGCACAGTATTAATGTCTTACTCTGTCTGGTTTCAATTGCATAATTTCTCCGTGGGTTTATGAAGTGCTGTGGAGTTAACATCAGGGACAATCAGCCGTGCTGCGCGAGGCTCGGGACCCGCTGATGTCGAGCACGGGGCGGTTGTTACCGTCGCAGGCTGACGGGATAGAAGTGTGTACCTGGTGGTGCTAACGGTGGCTGTGGCCCTCGCTTCAATAAGTGAGCACTTTTCTTGTGCGCTGTCAGATGATATTTGGCCAAATAGTAGACAATAGACAACAACAGCTATTAGATATTTTATGTTCTTGACTGACTGGCTTTGAAAATTGCATTGAAATTCAGGAAAAACACCACTGCTCCTCAGGAGTGGGGGGAATGACTTTGGATGTGCATCCTAATATGGAAGTTGGGAAATTCGGGGATCAATTCAAGGAAAGTCAGCTCAGAGGTATCGCAGCAAGAAGCACAAAAGCAGATCATGGGAAGAGTTGGTCTCTTCTGGGTTTAGGCTGTGATCTTCTTGTGTCTGAAGATCTGTCCTTAGGTGCTTTCTGCTGATCATCCGAGGAAGGATGCACCAGCATCACTGCAGGAACGGTTGATGCGACCTGGCGTGGGTGAGGGAATGCTCTTACCAGCCCTTTATACCAACAGAGCTGTGGGGAGGCAGCTGCAGTGTCTGGGGAGATGGCTGGAGAAGGCTGTGGTCCCTCAGCCAGAGCGGCTGGGAGCTGAGCTAGCCACCAGCTCATCGTGGGCTCTCTGACCAGGACAGTAGCACAACGAGGTGTCACCTAATTAGTGCGGTAGCTACCTGAGATTGGCGTGTCCCCAGGGAAGCGGGTGGTAGCTCAAGCGAGCCAGGGACCCTGTGATGGAGAGCTGGGGGCTCTCTCGATAGCTCTCTGGAGCCAGCGATGGAGAGCGGTGGGAGGCAGAGAGCGTTCTGTGACGGCTGGCTTGAGGTGGCCCAGTGCGGCCTGACCTGGGAGGTAGGGGGGCTACGTCCTTTTGAGCTCTGGAGATGGCCACCCTTAGAGAGGCGCGATGCCTAAATGTTGAGCACATAGAGTTTGGGGGTGGAATGAAGCAGGTCCTTGTTACAGCCTTTGTTTTTTCAAGTGATGACTGAAATTTATTTTTTATTTTTTTTTAATGCTATGTCTGGGCCAGTGGATCAAGCTGAAAATTGAAAAGCTTTTTTAAAAAATAGAGGGGTCTGGTTTAGAAATGCTGTCCAGGGACATCTGTATTGAAACTCAGACCAAAAAAAAAAGCCCAGATGGTTTATTTACAGTTTGTGATAAAGTGAGTGGCAGTCCCTGTTTATATGTTTTATGTCTTGTGCTGGTTAGTTTTATATGTTGGTCACTCAGTGAATACTTGACCTGTCATTTTTGCAATTATTTGTGAGTACTTTAGGTTTATCAATTACTTTTCCAGGCTGTAAGTTACCTATTTTGAGAGCATAATTTGTTTATAATATATGTTTTAACAGCATGATTTGTTTCATGTTTGTAATTAATTTTGAGCTTTGAGTCTAAAATTTCATGACAGATGATTATGGAGAGAGCTATTACATTGAATATTGCTGCTAAACACTTGTAATATACTGGAACTTTGTCACTTTTATCACCAAGTTGATTTTAGTGGTTTTGGGACTGGGATTTAGGGTCACTACTGACATAAGCATGGGGTGCTGGGATTGGGAGGGTTGGCCCTTCCATCCCCCGAATGCTGTGCCAGTGCAAAGGGAACCCGAAATAAGGCAGTGTGTGAGCAGGGCTTTACCCCCTGCTGCGGAGAGTCCGGGAGAGAGTGGGAGAACTGATGTAGAGGCTGGGAACGGAGAGACTCGGATCTCAAATCTATAGTTTTCTTCTAGGGAGGCGGGGGAAGTGACATGGTTTTGGTTTGTAACTAACTTTACGGTGGGGAAATAGTTTCTAAGGGGCTGTTGTGGCCAGCAGAGGATCAAGTACAGCTTAAGAGAAAAGGTGGGAAACACAAGTCATAAGTTGCATTTAATGAAAAGACCAGGCAGCGGGTTTGAATGTGTGAGGAGGATGTGGTTGATTATGACACTCAACGCAGCTAATGCCTTGTCACAGCACCACGGGGCTAGGTAAAAAAGTTCAGGCAGTGGAAAAAATGAGGTGGAGAGGCAGCCTGGTGCAATGCAGGTGATGGTACGAGTGTAGGCTCTGCTCGGAGTGAGATACCAGGTGACGAGCTGTCTGTCCATACCAGGTGACGAGCTGTCTGTCCTCTGCACAGGTGAAGCCCCGTGCTGACCAGCCAGGCCAGGCTCACTCAAGTCACTGGCCATGACTACCGAGAGCGCTGTTACCAGCTCCGTTCGGGCCTGAGCTGTATTTCACAAGGAGACAGAGGAGATGATGTCAAGCTTCCTTCTGGTGCTAAAATTAAAAAAAAGAGCCTCTCGGTCTCGTAATTAAAGTGCTGTTAGTTTCGTTGCCTATAGCCAGGCCAGGTGCTTGGGTTTAGGACTTGGTTTCAGACTGGATTTTCATGGGTTTGGCGCTCTGCTAGCGTACAGTTACTGACATCGGAGGGACAAAGTGATTTTCCCTCAGAAATTCATTTCTGGATGTTGCTATGGTGCCCAGGGTTTTTCTTCCTAAAAAGTATTAGAAAGTTTCAAAGTAGCTTTTTAGCTTGTTTGTTTGTTTTTAGGTTTTAGTAACCTTTTTAACTTCAAGCTCTCTGGGAGGAAGTTGTTGAAAACCTGCAGGTTGGGTGTCAGCGGGTGGTGGTGGTGGCTGCAGCAGCCTGGAGCAGTAGTGTAGGTGGTTGGGGCTTAGTTTCTGTACACCCTTGCTCAGGAAACCTGCACTGAACAGCCAGTTCAGGTTTCCCTACCAAGAGGAGTAAAAGGGTTGGTGGAAAACACTATTTGCAGGTAGATCCTTTTTGTCCTCCCGATGCTTCTTTTGTCTAGCTGTACCTCTGTTTGCTGGGATCCTTGCTAAAGGGTGGTGGGAGCGCAAGAAAATGGAAATTGCAAAAGTGTTGTGGTTAGTCCTTTACTTCCAACTGATTTTCCACTAACTTGTGTTTGGAAAAGTGCACATTTGGAACATTTTTATAATGTCGGCTATTATCCCTCTAATTCCCTGTCCATCTGTAGGATAAACGTTTAGGCTGTGTGTAAACTATACCGAGTCTATATCATACATAATGTATGACTGTATATGATAATGTGCCATGAATGTCAAATTTTATTTTATTAAATATAAGCTGCTCTCCCATCTGCGCGTTGGAGACCCCATATATTTTTTGCCAAAAAAGAGCACAATTTCCAAGCATTACATAATTTCCCATGGAACATTGTGAAATACCTCGGCTTCTTCTCTCCCTTAAATTGTTACAACTCCATTAGTTTTAATTCCTTGTTCATGGTTTCTTCTCACTGCGTAAGAGCAGTGTCAGCCTTGGAGAATTCAGCAGCCGCGCAAGCTCGGCTGAGTTTGGCTGCCAAGAGGGCCGACGGCCGGGTCCGCGATGGCTGTAGGTGCCCCAGTGTCAGAGCTCACCCGGGTGAGGGTCTGTCTCCCCTCCCAGCCTGTTCCCGCGCTCCGGCGACGACGGGGCCTTCAAATGAGCAAGGAGACAAATGTTTGCCGTAGCTTCTTAAGCTTTGGCAGACAAGCTGCTAGGACCTTTCCTTGGCACCTATTTGTGGTTCCAAAAAAGCCAACCTTGTCACGGCTGCCTTTTTTTCCTCCTTTGCAGAGATTTCGCATTGTATGTGCGCGTGTGAGTCTGTGTGTCTCCTGGTACTCGGCAGCAGAGATTGACAGGAACCAGAAGCCAGGTTCATCGAAGCCACAGATTTCTGATCCAGAATTGCAGTGACTGATCTGTGCCAACACAGACCTAGACTGTCCAGATAGACTGAACAGGAGGAAAATGTAATGCCAAAAAGAAAGAAGCTTAAACCTAATTAATCAGAAACAAATAAGTCATCTTAATGGCAGCACAGAAGCAGCACCAATTTAATTTGAGAGTACCCTATGTTCCATAAGGATGACATTGTACAGTAATTCTACTGCCAGTTACTGCCATCAGAATTGCTGAATAGTAAGAACCAAATGAGTTACTGCCTCAAATGGTCTGTATTTTGCACATTTAAAGCTCCATGGTATTTTAAGCTTAAATTCTGCCTATGAGTTTTTGCCATCTCTCTGAAGCCGTGTTGTTCTGTTCCTCGGGGTGGTGCAGTAAGTAGCCTCACAATAGCACGGCTGGTGTTTCAGTCGGGAGCGGTCAGGCTGGGCAGTGACTGCTGGGCTTGTGTTACATACTGTTAGACTTAACATTAGAGAATTCCTTCATATTAGAGGTTAGAGAATGAAGACTTTATGTTCTATTGCTGTGGCTGCCTCTATTGCATTCTTTGCCTTAGAAAAAGCTTCAGTCCCAGGAGCAGAGGTGGAGAGGCAGGAAGACTGGCCAGAGCTACAATTATTTCCTGCTCTGTGGAGGTGGTTGGCCAAAGAGATTGGGGTATTTTGCATTTTTAATTCATCAGCAAAGACTTTTGGAAGGACTTTGATAGATAGAGCCTCTCTTGGAGCTTCTACAGAGTGCACATCACATGAGATGCCAGCAGGAGAGGTAAATGTTGCAGAGTTTGAATTGCTTTATCTCTAGAAGAAAGGGAGGGGGATCCAAAAAGTGAGATGGATGCACTGATGGGATATTGTACTATGTTCTTCAAGAGAACAGGAAAGGAGGTAGCGTGTTGTCTGAGGTAGACCTAGGAAGTTTGGTGCACGGCAAGAGCTGCCAGCAGGTGGTTTTTCACACCAGAAGCAATGGTGAGTGAAGTGTGACGTGGAGTTACCAAAGGTCTCCAGAACAGAAAAGAGGGATCGAGGGGAAGAGTTTCTGTCCAGGAGATCAGCCCCCCAGGACTTGAAGAGTGCTGAGAGAGAGGTGGCAGAGCTGGTCCTTTAGACCAGTGGAGTTAAATGGCTTGGTGTGAGACGAGGTAGCAGGACTCCTTGGCTGTTCCCCCTGGATTTGCCCTTCGGTAGTGCCTCACAGAAACACATTTGGAGGGAGAGAGGTCCTCTTAACGACCTGACGCTGTCGTCATGACTAGGAGGGCAGTAACCAAGTCAGTCACTGCCAGAAATCTGGTTAATAGAAGTGTGGGAGCAATTCCCTGTTCCGGTTATCCTGAGGGACTGCACAGCGTGCCTTATTTGAGAGAGATGCTGTGTTACCCGGGACCAGCAGATGAAGACAGACAGTACTTGCTGGGAAAGCTTGTCCTTCAGCTACTCGATGTGGGTAAGGCAGGAGCGGGCAGTCACAGGTGCTGGGAGCCCGAGGGATAGGGGTGATGAAAGAAAGGAGACTGGTCCTCGATCTGTGTCTGGAATGCTGACCTTCTGTGGATGTGATTTGGCGTTCAGCTTTCAGCAACTATTAGACCCTATGGATTAAAAACACCCAACCCTTAAGAGGAAACGTTGGATGAGAGAAAAATCACTTCTGTTTCCTTGGTTACAGAAGAACATGAATAAATTATATGGAAAAAAACCAGCCCTCAGTGTATTGTGAGCGGTCATTTGTGACAAAAGGTCCTTCAAGTGTTTACAGAGGGAGGAGGGAGCAGGGGCTCATCCTCTCTGAAAATGGCCTGTGTCCCCTGTGTAGACGGCTGGGAAGCCGAGGGTGAGGGTGGCCAGACTGGTCCCAAGCTCAGTGGTGGGGCTGGGGCTCTGCAGGAGGTGACTGGTGACGGACCCCTCGCTGCTGGCAGGGGCTGGGGGAAGGGGAGAGCGGCTGTGGGGTCCTGGATCCCACCTCACTCCACGTTATGTCAACCCCCTCTTATGATAGTCACAAAATTGAAATTAGTTGAGGTCTGAAGCCTAATTTAGAAGTCTGCAGTGCCTAATTTTCTACTAACTGGGCTTGCAAAGCCTAAGTGTGACTTTGGGTATTTCCATATGGAGCTGTTTTACCAGAATAAGGTGTGAATTTAAAGTTCCTACTCCCTAGGAACGTTATTTTGTGGACTACTGTATTTTCACTTAAAAATGTTTTCTTTCCAGTCTAGTTGATGTCATTTTGGAAATTGTTTGAACTAAACAAGCAAGCTATTCTTAGCGTAGGATAAGTAGATCCTTCCGGATAGCTATGCCATTTTAATTGTTTATTATGTAAATGTATCAGTGATGCTCATTGAGTCCACGATGGATGTTTAGGTACCAAATGTGCTTTTGAAATGGGCCTTACAATAGGTTTCCCTTGTCGTCTTCTAATCCCCACCCTGTCTCCATTCTAAGGGCTACTGCAGCTATTCCTCTGCAGACCCGGATCTGGTTTCTGGCTGGGATGCCTGCTGAGCCGTGCGGTCAGAGGCTTTTGGTGCTAGTGCTTCACTTGGACAGAATGCTTTTCAGTCGTGGTACAGAGAAGAGAGTTTACGGTGGGTCTGTGGCAAAGCCAGGAATGGAACAAAGGTCTTAAAAGCGCCGGTTTTCCACGTTGGTTAGGAGAGAACTATCAGAGAGACTTCCTGAGGTCTGTAGGTGAGCCACCAGATGACACCCCCGTGCACTGGTTTGTACAGGGAAAGCAATAAAAGGCAAATGAACCAGTCAGTGCTTGCAGCAAAAACCAGAAAGGCATGGGGACTGCAGAGCACTTGCTGTGGAGGCTGAGACAGAGATCATCTTTTCAAGGGTGGTGATTTTGGGAGTGGCACCTGTAAAGGATGGCTTTAATGCTGCTCATCACTGTGTCCCACAAGCAGGTTTGGAGTGTTGGATGTGTTGTCCTAAATGGGTTTCCTTAGAGCCACAAGGTATTGGGCAAGCCCAAAAGCCATCAGCAGAGCAGCAGAAGCCAAGGCTATGAGATAACTGACCTCTGATCACACTCGGGACGGTGGATGAGGGGTCACAGCTGTGAGCAAGAATGGAATCAGGATTCTTTATGGAAAAAGAGGCAGTACTTTCATGTGGACCACAGTGAAACAGCAGTGGCCTTGGGACTCTTTCAGAGCAAGCAATTGCTGTGGGGAGTGGGATGTGCTCGAAGGGGAGCTGACTGTCCTTTGGGGCTCTGCTGCCCCAAAGCTGGTGAGCTTTCTGGAGCTGGTGCACAAATAGGCTTGGCTCAGCAGACTCCAGCGTTGATGTGGAACTGTAGATGAAGTCCTGCAGTCATGTGCGAGTTCAGCAGCATTCCTTAGTCACACGTGGGCATATTTAACAGTTGCGGGGCTGCAGTGTGCAGGCGATATTACTGCTAGGATTGTTTCTTGAAACAAGGGGCTTTGAGGATCACTTTGTTAATTTTTGCCATTTACAATTCTGAGACGTGAAAAGTTAACACAGTTTGGAAGACTTTTTTCTTTTTTTCTGGCACTTACAAGTTCAGAACGCTTTTGTGCATTCCAAGCAGTCCTGCCCAGATCTACCACCTGTTCCATAATTCTGGGTATAGTCAGGGTATAGTTCTTTTCCATATGGGCAGCGTAATTCCATTAAGTAGCAATCCAGCACTCTTTTTTTAACATTAAACCTCGAGAGTTAATCATCCATCTGTGTGTAATCATTGATTCCATTAAGCCTTATGGCCTTGTCAGATTATCAAACATTTTAAACAGCACTTTTTTCTTTTTTCCTTACTCGACAGCAAAAGCATTTGTTAGGGGGCACGATTAGATCGAAGTTTTCAAGACATTCTCCAATCTCATACAGACACTTAAATTTTCCAAACCTCCTCCCTGTTCTAAAAGACAAAGCTTGCCTACAGCGTGGGACACAAGGGACCCCGAGTCATTCGGATGTTCCTTGACAGGCAGTGCTTGATGTTAACCACTCCCTTCCCCCCAAAAAAACCCCAGCCACCCAAACCCCAACAAAGCAACAAACCACACCTCCCCAAACTTTTCTTTTTTCCCTGGTGATTCAACTCTCAGATGCTTACTCCCATTGTCAGTGAAGTCTGGGGAGTTACGGTAGTCTGCAGTAAGAACAGACTCAGACCTTCAGACTGACTGAGGCCTCCACTCTCTGTTCCTGTAAAAGCTGGGGAAGCCTGGCTGTGAGATGGGCTTATCGATCTTCTCATGCGAAAACAAAACCAAGAAAGCTGTTTCTTATGTGTAGGATTCAAAACGTAACGACATGGTATTCCTGGAATTAAGCACGTTCTCAGGTTATTTCCTAAATGTGACAGTATGACTTTGCATAAGCATTTAATTATAGCTTTATTCTTCTCCAGAAATGCCTGAAATCAGCGTTCAGTGGTGGGGTCTGTTTGATGGAGAGGAAGGAGCAAATCCCTGGTGGTCCCAAAGGGAGGGACTGGTCAGTCACTGCTGCTGGGAACAGGAGAATGGTTGTTCATGGCAGGAGTTACCACTTTTGTTTTTCTCTTCCAGATTTATTTTCCTTCCCTACATATTAATTTCCCTTAATTGTGTTTAGCATTAATGTGGAGATAACAATGAATGCTGCCTGGGGAAGAAACAGTGATATTCAGGGTGAGCAAAGCAGCCCTTTACCATTTCAAAACCCCATCAGAAGTGGTTACTGTGATGTCCATCCTTTCCAGTAAGGAGTGTCACAGTGGATCTATGGAATGCAGATGAAGAACGTAACAGATGAGGGATAGGAGGCTCTGCCCAGACAGTGCTTGTGCTGTGAGTCTGTACTGGGGGGAAAGAAGGGTAAGAAGAGGACTCTTGCTTAAAAATGCATTATAAAATGCTGGCTCAGGCTTGCAGTGGTGGTGGTAAGGGACGTTCACACCTGGGGGCTCAGGTTGGTAGAGCACCTCTGAGACGCGGGTCCAGCAGACCAGCACCAGATGTCTCAGTTTGGCCCATTTGAAAGCGCTGAGGGGTTCTGTAGTGCTGAGGGCAAACCTCTCGCAGTTGAAATAGGTCCTCAAATCTTGAAATTTGATAAACAAGCTATTGGAACAGAGCAAAATCGAACAGATGTAGGAGTCACGATGGTAATTTCAGGCTTTGAGTCTGTGTAATAGTAGATATTAAAAAGCGTGTTCTTCCTCCGCTGGTTGTGTGCTGTTTGCTGTGCAGAAGAGCATCTGATACACCCAGCTGAAGTCCCGAGTAGATGGGAACTTGTGCTGTGAAGATTGATTGCAATATAATCTCAATCCACAGCACTTTGCAGAGTTTACCATAAACGCAAAACTTGGGCAAAAATGGCCTAAAATACAGAGCCAGTTTTGAGCAGAACTGACAAAGTCTGGAATTTGAGTTCTTTAGTCCGCTTGCCGTGCGTGACCTCAGGAGAAGCTCGTAATTTAGTTGTGTTGCAGCTCAACTTTGAAATCTTTTAACCTGAACCTGACAATGAAATCACAGACTCAAAGTGCACGTGAGCGGGAAGGAGTGTCTGTGCCCAGCCGTTGGGGAGCGCGCCCTGAGGAGCGTGCGTAGATCCGAGCCCTTTGATGGTCTTACATGTACAATGGTCATGTCTGCTCTTGGGTTGACTCTTCATCTCCTGAAGCCACCCAAGTCTCTCAACCACCTTCTCCTGCCATTCTTCCTGCTTGTGGGTACCTGAAGGTCTACTTTGCCTTCTGTGCCCATCAAAGGCTCTGTTTCCTCCGGGCCTGGATTAGATTTGCCATGTGCTTATTTCAGATAATTTATCCTAGGAAAAAGTATATTCTTTAGCTTGATTTTTGATGACACTGTTTATTCAAAATCTTTTTTGGTGAAGACACTGTGAAGATAATAAGATTACTTGGGGGTGGGTGTGGAGGAAAAGTGACCAGAAAAGCGGTAACGTTTTTATTTTGAAAGATTCCATGAATTTCAAAATCTATTAAGATTAAGTGCTGGCAAAGAATCAAAATACCACGTTCCAACCACTGTGATTACTACTGAACCTGATTTGAAAAAAAAAAAAAAAAAGCAGGGCAGGGGGGCTTGTTTCTTATTTCCTTGTTAATTACACTAATTTTTTTTTCCTGAAAAATATTAGAGTGATAATTAGGCCACACATCATGTGTGGTTGGATAAATACTATTTACATGTTGAGAAAGGGGGCAGAAGAATTGTATCTAATGAAAGGAACTGGTGCCAAATAGTAGAGAGATTTCTGTTTGTCTTACAGAAATCAAATTCATTCACCTCAGCTGAACTAGGATAGCTTCAAAGCACGGTTGATCTCGGCATCCTTGTGTCTGAAAAAAGATCTATGTGAGTGTTAAATTTGCAATTACATCATTAACTCTATTCTGTGAAGCACAAAGACTGTGTTTTGCAAACGGTGTCTTTACTATTCTTTGAAAAATGGTGTTAAATTTCTGTATTTTGTACAAAGACCAAGTGTGCTGTTCTTGGCCGGTTAAAGTCAGCCAGATTTTGGCAGAATGCTGTGCTGGTGGATCACAGGTTTGGTTAATTTAAAAAAAAGACCCAAAGAGTGATGATGTTAGGAGTTGTATTTGATCTAGTGAGCTAGTACGCAACAGTCTTGGCATTGCCTAGAGTTGGAGTATTTGTTCCATTTCAAGCCTCAGAATTTTGCCTAAAACTTCCTGCTGCTGTCTTCTATAGGCTGTTATTTCAGCAAGGTATATTTTACTTAATTGGCTGTAAATAGTATTTTTAAGTGTATGGACACTTGAGGACAGAAAAGGCGAATCAGCTATACATAGCGATTTTTGCTGTGAGTAAATATGGGAAAATTTTCGTAGGAATGAACAGGAACATCTGGGACAAACCCCGGGTGTCTCTGCTATGACCTGAGTGGTTTTGGGGTTTTTTTTGTGTGTTCAGAAAGTTAGGTCCAGCCTGGCTCCCAGTGACACCGACGGCAAAATTCCAGTTAGCGCGAGTGAAATCACTGATGCCACGTGTGGCGTTGGCTAGGAATTCAGTGTCTTGTGAATCCTGCACAGAATTTCTTCTGATTCCATGTTTCCAAGGTGGAACAACAAAAGACATTGTGGAACACAAGACACTGAGTAGTGGAATGAAACTGTGGGATGTTTTTGTGCCAAACGATCCCACTGAGTTTAACATGATGTCTTCTTTTGACCTAGTGGGAAGTTTGTCTTTGGATAATTCCGATAACAAGTTGATATCTGGTGTAAAAGGAGGTATCGTGTGTAAGACGGTGTGTGCGAGACCCCAGAAAACTGATCTCACTTTTCTGTTCCATGCCATACTTTTGTGTTCAGTGTTGGAGATAGCAAAACTTCATCTCGTGATAACTCTGTACGTCGTGGGTGCGCGCTGTCTGCTGTTAAATACTGGTCTGGGGCTCATTGCGGTGGGTCTCCCCTTTACGCGTTGAGTAGCTGCCACTCCCAACCTGATAACCTGTGTAATATTTGTTTTATTAAATATGTCAGTAGAAACTTCAGCTTTTTCTCCTTTTGCTTATCCTTATGGGAGCGTGGCCCACAGCTGTCCCTAACAAACGTGCGTCGCAATGCCGAGGGCTGGCGGGGAGGAAGGGCTGAGGAAGCCCCGTGCTCACTGCACCTTCTGGGAACAGGATGCCTTGAGAAAGGACAGGAACAGTCACAGCGTTGGGACACCAGAGTCCTTTGGCAACGCTGTTGTACCCAGAGACTCCGGAGTGGGTCCTTTCCCTACTGACGTTCACCACATTTGTCACTTCTGTACAGAACTGGTGAGGGAGAACTTCATGAGCCTGCTCTTTGCGTTCTTGGTGGTACCAGGGCAGGTCAGTGTGGAAGCTGGGTCAGATCCCACTCAGATCTGGCAAAATAGTGGGGAAAAAATGCACACCAGCCTCCATAAAACTTGTTAATCTGAAATTCTGAAAATGAGAAAATGTCAAAAGTTGCAATTATGAAAATTTAGAATGAAAGCAGTGAGTTTTCTGGCTGGCAGGCAAAGAGGATGAGTAACACTTAATCAAAACGTGTTGAGCCTTCAGTTCCAAAATTTCTGCTTTTGTGGGTTCTTTTCCCCCCACAAAATCTCAAAAGTAAAAAGAAGGGAAGCAAGTTTAATGGCTGTTTATTTCCTAATGTGTCTCTTGATTAGGTATGAAGGTACTTGAAAAGAATTGTAGAACTTGCTTTATATCATGCTGTAAATGTTAGATGTTACGGATATAAAGAAAATAATTCTGCTTGTCTGTTGGGCTGCCAGTTTGCACCCTGCACAACACCCGTCTAGTAGCAAAAAGTTGTCCGGTGTGTTTACCCAAAAATCTGCACTGCTCTCCTTTCCTTGGTTGTGGAGCTGTTGTTTCCTCCTGCCGGCGTGTACTGGGAAAGACCCACCGAGTCCTGTTTTAAGCAATTAGAAAAGTTGCCTTTCTCCAATCAAAGAGAGGTATTAGTGAAATGAATGGGAGTAATTAAATCTAATTTAGTCATGTAAATGAGTTTAATTAAAAGAAATCTACCCTTTAATAACTTCAGGGGGAAATGCCGCTCCTTACGGAGTTTGAGATTTAGTTAAGCTAACAAGACACAATAGCTGAACTGATGAGCCCATGATGTTGTAATCTGCTTATGTAAATAATGGCACCAGCCGCCTTTCCGAGCCCCTTTGGCTTGCGCCGCAGCAGGATTCCGAGGCGCCCCGGGTGCCATTGCTGTGCAACACCAGTTGGTGCCTTCCCTTGGCTTTGGAGTCCCACCTACTTACTTTTGGTCTACTGAAGGAATTGGGAGGGGAAAAAAACAAGTTATTTTGGGTAAGAAGACAATTAGACACCCAGTTATTGCCCATGAACAGTGGTGATTTCCATACATTTACCGAGTGGTGGCTTGGCAGCTGGGTAGGAGAATGGTGGAGGATCTGGCAGACAGTGAGGGATTCAGCAGGAGCTTTCTACCACTGCTTTATCCTCAATTTACACATGGACTCACTTTTGTTCTCATTTACTTTTCACGAGTGTTCTTTTTATTTTTCAGAAATCTGTCTCTTTTGCACTTCTTTAGACGTGATGTGATCTAGAACATGGTCCCTCATTTCCATGTTGTCTGGAATGCTGCAAGCCTTTTATGCTTTAAAACTTGTGCTTGCATGGTTTGTAATTTTTTACACCACCCCCTGCTCTGCTGTATTACTAGTTTTAAACTCACCTACAAAACAGATATTATTTTTTTTAACTTCAGAGAAGTTTTAAAGGGAATAAAAAGTATGTTCTGAAATTCTTCCACTTTTCAGGGCTGGCAAACACCTAGTCTCTTCTTCAACTATTCCTTACCAGAAAATAACCCCAAAACATTAAAAAGCACAGTTTAAAGATTTCATTTTTCTCTGAGTGTTTTAAATGTTTTCTTCTGCTATGTCACTCCACTTAATAGGCTTTGAACAGCCCTTTATGTTCATGTCCTTGCCTTCGCTTCTGGTGGCCCACAGTCTCTCTTGCTTTTGTCAGGCTCCCGAGAAATAGATTTTCCTTTCTTTGGGAACTCATGTCTTGTGAACCCCAACTTATTTCAGGATAGCACAGGAACACCCATTCCTTGAGTTTTCTGAAGAATTTTTTTTTTGCCTACGACACGTGCTGTTTGATACGTCAGTTTATATCCAACTCAAATTAGGGGAACAAAAGGCTTGTTTCCTTATTTGTGAAAATACTTTTATGAATTCCCTTAAAAGTAGCCACAAGAGTATAATGGACAACCTGAAAGTTGTGGGGTATTCCAGTGGAAATAATGGTCAGATGGACAACTTCTGACAAGGGGCCTCTCCTGGTGTGTTGGTCTTCTTACAAACAAGCTCATGTGTCCAACTCGCTGAAGGTTTTACAGAACCGTGTTTGGCTTTTGGCACCCACGTTGAGGCTCAGTATTTTGGAGAAAAAGAAACCCTTGAGCTGTTTAGCTACTCCCCTGTGTCGAGACCTACAAGACCTCCCTTGAAGCCTTTCAGTTGAAGCCTTGACCTAATTGCCATTAAGACTGCTGAGAAGGCTGGCTGTCCCCTTCTCCCATCTGGGATTCCTTAATTACTATGAAGCGCACTTAGGGCAGGGAAGGAGTCTCTCAGCCCGTTTGAGAGAGAGGAACGGGGAGATGTTGCTGAAGAGCAGTGGGGCTTGCAGAGGGTGGGTGGCCAGGGGAGAGTTTGCCCAGACTAAGAGCATCCTAGTCTCAATTACAAATACCTGGAGGCCTTGCCTTTTGGAAGGATCTCAGGTAGCTACAGCAAAGATTGTCCAAATAATCTGCTTTGATATTTCTGCAACATCAGAAGCACCATCTGCAAGGAGGAGAGCTCTCTCTGCCAGAGTGTGCCACCGCTCAAGTTGGGTCTTCTTTAAAACCGTGGGCAGGTGTTCTGCAATGGCCTCACCAAAAATCTCACCAGTTTAATAAGATCCTAAGGAAAACTGTGTGCACTGTCCCTCCCGTTTGCATACGTGGAAAGCTCTTAGATCCTAGAGGGTTTTAGACTTGTACTTTCTGAGTTAATTTAAACCAATGAGGACATAATTTGGCCGTTGGTTTCAGTTACTGTCTGCCTGTTCAGAAGCCCAGGCTGAACGAAGTTCTTGTCGATGAATGCAGAAGAGCACTCGCCTTCTGCTCAATGCCAGCAGCTGAGCGTGGTACTGGGCACTGCGTGGAGGGATTTGATATGGAGAGGTAGCTAAACGCTTATTTTCAGTAGCCCAAATGTACACAGCGGACCCAACTATAATTAAGTGATTTTGCTTTTTAATTTTTTTTTTTTCATTGAATACTGCTTTTCGACAGCAGTTGCTGACTGAAAGTTCTATTGTATGTTTCTCCTTTCATGGTCTTTTGATTTTTTGAAAGTAATCTCATAAAACACTTCATTTCTTCTTCAATAATACTTAACATTCTGCATCTTGAATTTAAAGTGATGCATTTGGATAAGCATGTATATTTTAATCAGATAAAGCAGGCTTCTAAAGAGTTGGAATATTTGACTCTAATAACCAGTGTGTAGGTTCAGCTCCACTCCCAAGGTGTCTGCTGAATTTCTCCTGCCTTTCTGGCAAATTCTTTTTCAGGTGGACACTTTCCATCGCTTACGTGCCCTTTACTGCCAGCTGCAGCGCTTCTATTTAAAGAAGGAAATAACCCATCTTTCTTAAATTCTCATTCCACTGAGCTACTGGTTTTGCTGCTCCCAAATGTCATCCCATTTCACCTTAGTTGCTTCATGATGAGCTCATCAGACTGTCTAGGATGGGCTCACCTGTTGCACAGGACCTTCAGGTGGTATTTTGTGTAGAAATGGTTAAACAAAGGCATCCTGCGGCAGCTCACAGCCAAACGCCCGCTGCGGGCATGGCTGGAAGCAGAGCTGTGGGCTGCATGGGATCTACCTGGGGCAGCCAGCCCAGTGCCCAGCAGGGACATCGTGGGGGTGGTCCTTTGTGGAAGTATCTAAGGGATCCTTAGAGGCTGAGAGGTGAAACATAGGCGTCGTGGAGAAGGTTGCAGATGCTTGGCCAACAGGTCGCTGTTCTCAGGGATACTTATGGTTGAGCTGATGCATTGGCACTTCTCTCGTAAGAGAAAGGAGGCTGTCTTGGGGACAGGCAGGCCTGGTGGAAGTGTCTTGAGACAGCTCAGAAGCAACAGATGGCTTGTTGAGGAGAGCAGCAAGTGGTAGGTCTTTGGTGGCTGACAGAAACATGTAGAAAGTAGTTAAAAGCTCAGATGATTTAGCTTTGTTGTAAATAAATATTTTCTTTGACTTATTCTGGTTTTAATTTGAACTTTAGAAAATTAAATACAAGAAAGTCTAAAAGTATGTTTTGGGTGAGCTAGAGGGACGGTGGTTACCAATGAAGGTGCTCACAGAAACAGATGACCGATTTTGAGTTCATTCCTTCTTCCCCTTATCTCTACCTTGGTACAACACACTTTTTTAGGAATCACTATTTCGAAAAGAAGAGTAAATTAAGTTCAGACAGCTTTGATAATGATGTCCTGCATTGGTTATTGGCTTGCGTCGACTTTGCTGAAATTAAAACAGTATATTTTCTCTGCAAATTATTTGCTTCTTCAGGGTTTTTTTCCAAGATGGTTCATCACGACAATAAAAGCAGTTAAAGCTGTCAGTGCTCCATTGAATGTACTCGCTTTTACCAGCCTTAAAGAAAAATGTGGCCAGGACATAAAGTTTCTTGTTAATTGTCTGTACTGGCAGAAAGTCAAATTAAAAGGAAAACTTAGGAAAAGTTATTTGAATTAGTCAATTGGTAGAAACTTTGAAGAAAGCTGCAGGGCTCTGCAAAACTGTACTTTCTAGATGTTGGTTTCTGGGTGACTCTTTTGGCTGCCTTTAATGTGCTTCGTACACATAGAGTCACCTTTTGTCCAGTTTGTGGTCATCCATCACACGTGGAAAAGGAATGACTGCATGTTTCAGTTGCTTGAAATTGTGTTGGTATGTGCTATGGACAATGTGTGTATTTGTAAAATCATCCTTTTCTTTGAGTTGTTGGTAGGTTCTGAGCAGCTGGGTGGTGCCACGGTTATGGTGCAGGGGTCCCTTTGTGTCTGTGTGTTTGGGAGACCTGCAGAAGAGACGGAGCTCCTGGTGGGACAGAGGTGTCAAGGGCTGGGTGTCTCCTTCCAAGAGCAACAGCTGTTCACCTAAAGGTCTGCAGGGAACCAGACCTATATGGCTGCCTGTGGTCATATGTAAGTCTCTACTGGAACGTAGAGTTGAAAAGAAAACAATCCAGGGGTCCTTTGGTGCTACTTCAGCAGTGTTTCTCCCCGAGTGTGTGGTACCTGGAAGAAAGAACAGATTTGTGTTTGTGGCCACATGTACTGATTCTTTGGAGAGTGCTGGCCTGCTGTATCGAAGATCTCCAGATGCTTTCAGGCAGGTGCGTACTGGGGAATATGGCCCAGTACCTCTACTGGAGAAAGGAGAGCCCAGCAGGTGCCAGACGTTTCCATGGCAGGTTACACTGAGCCTTTTCCAAAAGCCCATAAAACTCCATTGAAACGTGCAACCCAATGTCGTCAAGTCTTCCTTCCCTTCCACAAAAGTTCATGTAGACTTTTACACTCACTCACTGAGGGGTGGGGGTGGGTGGGAGAGGGACTAAAGCAGCAAATATTTGTATTCAGCATGGAAAAGTCTCATGCTTGTGTACACCTTGAGCTCTGAAGGTCTTTGCCAGGAGGCTCAATGCTCGGAGGTGCAGCCCAAGGAGCAGGGCACACATGAAATCTCAGTGTCATCTTCTGCAGTGGAGCTGATGGTGTGGTTGAGCGTCACCATTAATATTTTTTTCACTCGGATAAGGTGAAACGTGGGCACTAGTACCTACTCGGAGGTGTCTGCCCTGGCCTCCATGCCCTGCTGTCAGGGGCTGGAGGTGTGGAAACTGCCCATGGATGCTCCTAAGAACAGCCAGCACTGAAAATACAAAGTTAGAGAGGCACCAGCCTCATCTCCGGTTGTGACAGCTACGTCCCTCCTCCAGACTGGGAAGTTCTTGTCTTACGTACCCAGGTGTTTGTAAAAGTAGCATTTGACAGTGATTGCAGGAGCCATAGTAGTCTATAAAAATAGACTAAAGCATGAAAATATTATTTCTGTAATTGCTGAAAAAAGTGTCAAATTCTACTCTTACTGCACCTGCTGTAAGTAGGGATTAAATCCCCTGTATTCAATTACACTACTCTGGATTGACACCAGAGAGCAAAATTTATCCTAATAACCGGGTGTACCTCAAATTCCATTGGATTTCACTGGCTGGTATGAATTACCCAAGGCTCTGATCTCTGTTGTTGCTCGGGCTGTTTGTGATTTGCAGGACGTGCTGAAGCTGCTGTGGCCACGCTGGGCGCAGAGGAAGGAGGAGAGGCGGGTTTGTGCAGACGTACAGTGGGGTGACAGCTGTGGGGGCAGCAGGGGACACTCTCCTGGATGCTTTCAGGACGTGTGGGCAAAGCAGCATCCTTAGGGAGGCTGAGGTTTGTAATTCAGCCCAACGCTCTCCTCATCCCCCCCCAAAGGCATTTGAGGTAGTTCTGTGCTAAAGTGGGTGATGCATAATTGAGCACTGCTGTATTTGAGTGTATTTGAGTACAAAATAGTCATCGGTATGAAAGGAGTGTTTATGTATTAATGTGCATTTCCTTCATGCATTCCTGATTCCATTAGTAATGAAGGCATTGTGTAATATAATAGAAATGATTAACTTTAATTGCACTTCTTTGTTGGGAAAATAGACATGTAATTAAAAAGCTGACATGCGTTGTACTTTTTTTCTTCAACAATTTACTTGTTGGCATCTCTTCAAGAGGGTATTCCACAAGGCCCTTGCCCCATCCTCCTTCAAATATCCCACCGAGTCCAAGTGCTGTCTATCAGGAACCAGCCTGTTCCCGATGCTGGCCAAAGTGGCTACCTCAAGATCCCGGCGGCCAGTCCCTCGTTTCCCACAGGAAACATAGCTGGGCTTCTGAAAATGTTGCTCGTGTTGTGGGATACTTTTGGGTATTGATTTACTAGAAAATCAGATGCTTTTAAAGGGTTCCTTGAAAGAAAGCACACTAAAAGGGGTAATACCAAAACTGTTAGTGACTTGTGAGCAGGTACTTGGCTACCTTATGGAGTGCTGCTCCCACTCAGCTCCCTTCGGTACCCTGATGACTGTCCACCAGCGTGCCGAAGCGCGGAATAACAAACACCACCTTGTGAGGAGTAACAAAGTTATTTAAAATATGAAAGAACAGCATCTTCGAATGTTTCTGAGAAATAAAAATGCTTTGAATGCTGTTTGCATTGGGTGAAAAAGCCACACCTTGCCTTCTAAGCACATAATTCCTGCCCACAAAGTGGGGATGCTAACCCGACTGAGCTGGCCGTTAGCAGAGATTAGGGGATGGCTTTTTGGGAGCTGTTTCACTGCGATGTCAAATCAGGGTCTGGGCTGAAGCACTCGGGTCAGACAGAACAGGCACAGGCAGCCTGCGAAGCAGGGGGTGAGAACCTGCTTTTGTGTTTGTTCTTCATAGCCACCTGAAAACACACCTCAGCGTGCCAGCTCTTCTCTGGTACCTTTGGGCTGGAGAACGGGTGTCTCCAGAGGCTGTTCATCGGCTGTTGCATGTGTTACGTGTGTGCAGCCTGACTGCAGAGAGTGAGGGGGATGACCTCAGAATGGGTTGGCGTAGGGCTTTGTGTTTGTGTTAGTTAGGTGTTTGCAGTGGGTTTTAGGGTGGCTGTTGCCTTCCAGGGTGTATTGAGTTTTATGTACTTCAGGGTCGTGCCCTGGGTTGCATTAATGGTCTGGGCTCCTCTGAGGCAGGAGAAGTACCAGGTTCTCCATGAAACAAAGTCAAGGAGCAGGTACCAAGTTCCCTCTGCTCCTGTTTCCATAGCAGCTTCTACGT
Source organism: Tringa solitaria (assembly GCA_026413425.1). NCBI lineage: Eukaryota > Metazoa > Chordata > Aves > Charadriiformes > Scolopacidae > Tringa > Tringa solitaria. The sequence continues at coordinate 490,867 of JAOXJM010000033.1, read as the reverse complement.
GTCAGAGATGGAGAGAAAGCTCAAGTACACCTGTAAGCAGAGGAAGGCATTCATCTCCATAAATAACCAGAAGAACCTGCAAATGAGAGTTGTTTTCTTTGTAGGAGTATTGTCATCCCCCAGTTCACTTCCTTGAGTGTCTGATGGATAATGGGCACCTGGAGTGAGTTGGGAGAAACTTGTCAGTGCTGTGCTTGGACCCTGGACCTCCACCTGGGCGATGGAGGGATTTGTGCTTAGGAGACAAGCACAAGTTGCTTTGACAGCATGTCTGTCTGCCTTTTTACCTTCTTACTGTCAAGGAACAGCCCTAGTTCTTGCTCACTCTCTTCTGTCTGCAGGAGGTGGGGCATGTCTCAGGTTAAATGTTCTACTGTTGTACTGGTTAAATCAGAAACTTCTGTTTGGATGGTGTCCAAAATCCCTACTCAAGAGTTGCATCTATATACGCTGAGAAAAATAATTCAGAATCTAAGTAGCGTTCTTATTTCTCATTTCTAAACATAAAGTTTAGATACTCCCAACTGCCTCCTGGTGCCACCTGCCCTTCAGATGACACAGCCATCAGATGTGGGAGCAGACCCTGGCTGGGGATGGACCAGGGCTGAGAGCTGTTCTTGCAGCCCAGGCTTGGAGCTGCTGGTTGAGCCGTGGGCCTGCTTGGCTCTGCCTGTTCTGACTCTGGGAAGGGTCCTCCGATTTCACTGGGTCTATCTGGGCTGCTTTTAGCTTGTAAACTCAAGTAGTGGTGACCCTGCAGCTTTGACTGGAGATGAGGACGACTCTAGCCTCGTTTGACTTCTTTGAGACCCAGGCTCTGATCTCAGAGTGAACTTCCCCAAGCAGATGAGTATATGTGAGTATATGCTAAAGTTCAGACTTTTGGTCCTTTTGGAGAAAATGCCCAAGCTACTAGCAGGGAAATATGGTACGTTTTGCCAGTTCCTGGTGGCATCTCCTTCCAGCTGGCAGACACCAAGCAGTAGGTGTGATGGGCAGCGACAGACCAAAATTGGAAGGAATCACAGCACGTGTGTAGGAATTACTGACCTGTGATTCCTTCACAGTTCTCATTTCTGTAGTGGTGCTACAAGTTCTTAATTTCTGGCAAATATTGGTGAAAAACTCTCTCCTTTAACCCAGCATCAAATTTTTATGGTGTGTGACCACACTTGAGAAATACTTAATTATCAGGACATGAAAAATAAGTTGTGATCTGGTCATGTCAACTAAACTCTCAGTTCTCAACTGAACAGAGGAACCCTTGTTTCTTTAAAAGCTAACTCTCCAGTTTCAGTTGAGGAGGCTTCTTGATGCCATGGATTATAACCTGAATCCTATGTGGGATATTTGTACCAAAAGATATATTTAAACAGAGCATCAGATGAACAAAAGGACATACCTGCAAAACTTAGATCATCTCATCTACCAAACACTTTTTCTAGGAAGTAAGTACGAATTCTTTCAACATGAGACCAAATCTCTTGAGTCAGTGCTGCTTGAGGTCAGCAGATAGTAGACGAAACGTTGCAGCCTCTATTGCCAGTCTTGCTTGCTAAAAAAACATTGGAATGAGATGTGTTGCCCAAAACTTCAGGAAAAAGCTTAACCTAGTTAAGGGGCCAAACTACCCGTATCCTTAAGAGCTGTAGGACCTGCTGGAGAGAAGGTACCCTTCATGGGAACAAGCTGTTCTTTCACCACACTCAGAAGATCAGATGATTCATTCCTGTGGAGCAGTTCTAGGCGACAGACTCGATGAAGCAATGTTTTGTAGTATTTTTAGGGAATGGAGGTGTCAAAAAGCTAATAAAAATAGGTATCAAAAGACACACTGAGGTGCTTTGTTTTTAGCTATCTTTTAATCACTTTCCAGGTGACAGATTTTTCACTGTCAAAATAGTTGTTTATTTGAACCATTATCTTCATGGAGTAAGAAAAAGTCATATTTGTGAAGTTGTCGGATATGGGAGAAAGGGAAGTTTAGGTGTGCTTTTGTGGGGAGGAAACTCACATGATAGAGGACACTAGAGAGAAGGAGGAGTACATGCATCTCTTGGGCCTCTCAAATCCCCGACACTAGTAACAACAAAGAGGTAATTGGTTGAAATATTGCTGAGAAAGGAGTAAATGTACATGCCACAACAGAAGAAAAGTTCTAGATTTTGAATGTAAATAGGTGAATTCAAGTCCATAGAAGATGCTGGAGTTTCCCCAAATATTGAGATGAGTTAATCTGTGGGAGATGGTCTTTTGTCTTAGGTTATTCAAAGAGAAGAGGAAGTTTTGTAACAAGCCTAGGAAATATGCTTGTGATGACAACTTCTTGTGAGCTTGCAGTCCCTTGTCACTGGTTCCCTCTCTCCTTAATGGGTGTCTGTGGTGACAGACAGGAGACTCTAATGGGCTCAGGTCTGCTCAGTGCTTTCTGTTTGTGATTGGGTTAGAGAAAATAATATAAGATTTTAATTGGCACCTAGGATTCAGGTGAAAAATTGGAAAACAACCATAAAGATGTTAAGCAGCAGGTAAAGGTACTCAGCGGCCTCTCAGCGATCACTGGAATTCTTAGGGG
>JAOXJM010000033.1:467577-485723 GCA_026413425.1 Tringa solitaria | reverse complement strand
TTGAAAAGGTTATTGGGTTCCCCCCCCACCCCCTTTTTTTTTTTTTATTACTGCTTGCAGGGTTTGTATCAGATCTGACCTTGGTAAAAGAGGGTGCAAGATGTGGCAACAGGATGTGTAGGGACAGCAAAGTGCTCATCCTTTGCAGGAGCCTGGGGCTCAGTGAGCAAATTCATACTCCTGAGCGTGGACCTTTTCACTATCCTTGTTTTCAATGCATTTAAGGACTTTAAGGGGGGGGCGAGATGGACCCCAACACCAAAACCATGAAAAAAACTCCAAATTGTTTTGCCTGTTAATTGCATTCTTTCGGGTAGATTCTTCTTTGTGGCAATTGCCGTGTGAAAAGCAGCTTTGTACCTGCCCACCGTAAAGCGTTGGGGAGCCATGCAGTTTTCAAAAGCCAAAATTGATAAATTGTTAATAGGATTTTGAACAACTCCCTTTTCATATTTCAGCGAGACCATAATTAAGTTTTCTTCAACATCCTGAAGGGATTGATTACATCCTGGAGTTCAGCACTATTTGAGCACCACGATGAATGTGTTTTGTGCCTTCCTGTTATGTGAAGACAGGCTGATATCTTTAGTCCCCTTTCACTGTCTTTGCTTTAAAAGCTGGGGAAAGGATTTCTGGCTGATGGAAAGAAAGGTCTATCTGTGATTTTATTAACTTAGCAACAATTCAGTCTCTTTAAGGAGCTTCCTGCAAGCAAAGGCCTGAGGTTTACACAAGTAACTAACTTCAGCCCTTGTAACTAATGTGGGTGGGTAGAGTTTAGTCTCAGAAGTTAGTTATGGGTTTGTAAGAGACACGTTTAACTTCGTGATACTGATTTGAGATACCTGTTCATCGGTTGGCTGCTTGTTGCTCTCCTGCTCTAGCTTGTTGAGTTCCCTCATATAATCCTGGTAAGTCAGAGACATTTGTCTTTGGAAAGAAAGCAGTGTGTCTGGGCCAGGTTCCCCTGCAGGGAACCCCCAGGTGTAGGCTCTTCCTTTCAGAGGGAAAAGGATCTTGCTCAGCCATCCTGTTTGTGAATTGGTAAATGTCAGGTAGACCCGAGAGGTGCCCGGCTGGAATAAGGTGATGGTGGGTCTGAAGTGTTGGACATCTCATGGAGTGAGAAAGTGTGGGTGGTAGTAAACCCTTATGGCAGAGTTAGAGTTTGAGGAGAGGTAGCTCTTTGTACTCCAGTAAAAATACAGTAAATTATAATAAATTGTGTAGGAACTACTCGAGTTAAAATCTTGAGCTACTAAGTTTAGCCACAAACTACTTGACTCTCATCCTTTGTAAGTGGGGAAGCGACGTGCATGAAAATTCTCTGGCCGGAAAGGAAAGCCAAGCTGATGGTGAACATCACTATTGATAAGCTGCTTTCCTCATGCTAGTTTGATCTGTACCACACCAGTGCTGGCTTAGGATTGATTGTTTTTGTCTTTTTTTTCTTTTAGTTTGTGGTCAGGTAAGTAACTAGATCTGAACTGATATAACTTGTAGGTGGTTGCAGTGCTGGCAGTCAGGGGAAGCATCTATCTCTCTTGTTAAGACTCGAATGCATCCAGTATGAGTCTTCTAGCAGGCTGGTCAAGGGGAAAGAAATAATGTCCTTTGGCAGGGTCTGAAACTTCTTGTGTGTCTTACTTGTTCATGGAGAGGATAATAATAGATGGTTATCTAGGAGAGAAAGATACACTTATGAGATTGGAGGTGGTAAAGGACGGTGCTCTGTTTATCATTTGGCCCCTTTTAGTTTGAATTCAACGGTCTTTCTTATACCATCTGCTCCCATCTTATCATAGGCAGTAGATGTCCTGATTTGAGATGTCTAAATGGTCTTTGAAGTTGGGTTTGTTTTCCTTTCCACTTACCTCGCAGTGACTGGTGACAGTCCATCAAGGAGATAGTGCTGTGGGTGGTCACCAACTGAAGCTATCGATGCGGGTACGGAAGGAAGGCGAACCAGCACAATACCACTGGGCTGAAGCAGAAAGAGCCCCAGAAGCAACAGAGGGGAAAAAGTGTTGGGGTTTGTCAGTATTTAAAAAGGAAATAATGACCTTACCTTTTATTTTGTTGGTTGGTGTTGCTATCTGCAGGGATAACTGCCGTGCTTCAGTTCGTAGTGTTCATGGATGCTGCTTTTCGATAAAGGTACTTTTTTGTTTGAGGCAGGAGCCCAGGAACCGTGCTGAATTTTGGCTCGGTGACAGCAATGTGCGGTGGTGTTCTCTTGGTCTGGGTGGCCTTGCAGCAAGCTGATATGGGTAGGAACACACCTCCTTACCTTCTGACTTGATTGCTCTCCAAGCCTACTTGCTTTGGGCACCTGAAGAGCTACTGAGACCTCCATCCCCCTTACGGAATACATTAATCACCGTACACCCTTGGTCTGCGGCCAGCAGGTGACAGCAAAAGTAGGTTTTTCTATTGGAGATAAGCAAAATGGAAGAGACCTCATGCAACAAAGATGCTTTGAGTGAGGGTCAAAGGGAGGGTAGTGTTCGTCAGGCAGGGTCTGTGCTCACCACGCTCATCTTCTGGTGTAAATGAATTTGGCCAATTGCAACGATGATGGGAGAGGCCTCCCTTGGGTGTGCCTGGAGTCACACAGCTCCTGTGCTTCATCACCACACTTAGATGGACTCCTCATCCTCACTGTGCTCTCGTACTTGCAGGTTTTCAGTTGAATCTCTTCAATAGGCCGTGTTAAGGAGAGTGTTACCCTTTCAGCCGTGCCAGAGGAATAGCTACTTTGGGGTATATTTGTTCTAATCAGAAGTATTGTTCTGTATTTTTTACCCTCTTTCTTTAACCAGAATCTGACCATACTGACTGGCAACAGTTTGTGGAGAATTTACTGCTTATTTTCATCTGAATTGTCACTGATCTAGAGCTTGATTCAAGGGTGTGCTGAACGTTGATACCTGCTTGTCCTTACAACTGGTGGTAGCCACTAGATAAGTGTGAATGAAGAGTGGAGCTGGGGGGAAGATAAAGTCCAGGACTTGCAAGGCAGTTGTACAACGAGGAGAAATCGTCAAGGCAGCCGTGATAGTCCCAGGTGTGAAACAGCCCCCAACATGCTGCCGGTGGATTCCAATTTTTCTAGTGAGTGGGTTTATATCCTCCGAGCCCTGGTGTTTTTGTATCATCTGATATTAGGGTTGCTTTGAGAAGAATGAGAGGTGACAGCTCCACGCATCTGGATCTTCTGTGAGCGGAAGTGTGTGGGAAGGGAAAAGGCTGGAAGAGGCTCCGTGTGGCTGGAGCAGCCGAGGGAGCCCTCTGCCGATGAGCTCCCGAGCTCTGGCCGGGCTTCGGCCACGGGGCCGGTGCCCCCAGCTCCCCGCAGCCGCTCCAGGCTCAGCCCTGCCAGAGAGGGGCTGCCCTATTTCCCCTCCCTCCCTCTCCGAATGACACGAGAGAGAGATTTTTAGGAATGGTGAGATACAGCATACAGTATCGTGAATACAGTAAGGTGAGTTTAAGCTAAAACACTGATAGAAGCTGACCCAGGCTTGGGCTGTGCCTGTTTCAGACAAAGGTGCTTTAAAAGCAGAATAAATCGAATTACTGTGATGAGAATATTGAGGCGAAGAAGGGAGAATGCTGCGGTGTTATTTTCAGTGAGGGGAAGAGTGGCCTTAGCCGTGTTTGCTTTCTAAAGGGCTCTTTCTGAAGAAGATGGGAAAATTTATTCTGTTTCTGAAGGGCAAATAGAACTTTGAGATTCTTTCCCTCCACGGGTAGTGCCTCTGAAGGAAAGGTAGCTGTGGTGTCCCCGTAATCCAGTGCCCTGTCTCTGAAGCTGTGTTTGCTGCGGGAAGAGATCAGCACCTCCGTGTTTGACATCTCAAAAACACATGTAGGCTGATGTCTCAACGCATTTCCCACGTCTGCTCTGTCTAATGGGGGAGAAGATGTTTAGTCAGCAGAAACAGAACACAGTTCTTGTTTTTCTCCATGCACCACGGTATTTATTTGCAGCATTATGACAAACCCAACGCTCGCTGGCAAATCTGTCTGAGGCGACGGCTGTCAAAGAGTATTGCAAACCCGCGTCTGTTTCCGTACAGCTGGGATTGTGCTCCGCGCTGCCTTGGCAGGACTGCCTGGGATAGTGTGTGTGTGGGGAGCCTCTGGGAGAACGAACGGGAAAAGACTCCAAATACCTTCCACTCACCAGGCAAACCCGGGTGGCAGAGGGTGAAAGGCAGGACTGTTGCCACTGGAGTTGGGTTTCTGCTGGTTTAGAGCGTTCCCAGCTTTCCACAAGTGCCTCTTCCCACTGCACTCAGGAAGCAGTATCTCCTCGTTATAAGTGCTTTATAAGTTCCTGCTGCACTTTTCTCCTCGCACAGGGCTGACCCCCTTCTGCGCGCAGGTGCCCGTCAGTGTGTGTCCGTCCCCGGGCACACGGAGAGAGACGCTCTCACCCCCCTGTGCTGAGGCTTCACTGAGAAACCGGGATTAGGCGAGTCTAGCTGGATAACTCGTGGGGCTCATGCACAGTTCCGTTGCTCAGGAACTGGTTTATTTCATAGCAGAAGGCACGTGACTTGCTCCAGTATCATCAATTCGTGCCGGTATTCCTCATGAAGCCGTGTCTGATCCCTTTAAACCTGCAGCTTCTTGCCACTCACACCCTGGGCAGTGAGACCAAGGACACCATTGCTGCTCCTCCACCGCTAAAGTATGGAAAATCTGCTTCAGTGCTCGGCAGATAGAACTGCTGGTGCACTGGGGATTGCTTTATGGCGTGGGAGGGTTCCCCAAGAGTCAAGATTAACACCCCCCCAGTGTGGTTTGGGGCAGAGCCGAGTGCCCACGCTGGGAGCTGTGCTCCACTTGTGGTTGGGTGTCAGGAGTAATTATCCCCAGCACGTACAGGAAAGCACATGAGAACATCAGAGCCTTCCCTGGGCCATGAACCACGGCAATGTAACTTCTCCAAGTGCAGCCAAGGTAGGAGTATTGAGAGAACTTTGCAGCTTGAGGGAGCGAGGCCTCCTCAGTCGTCGTTCCTTGTCCCGCTCGGTCTGTGCTGGCTGCTGCAGGCCCTGCGCTTGCTGGTAGGATGGGAGGGGAGGCTGCTCCTGTGCCAAATAACCAGCAAATTCAAGTCAAATCCTCTGTTTTCATTCTTTCCCATCCCTCACCTCCTACCCCCAACTCGCACAACCCATCTCCTGGCAAACAGCACGTTTTTTCATCAATAATGTACCGGGTCGCATGAAGGTCAGTAGCACGCACAAGAGAAGTAGCTTTTATCGTGGCCGGTGAGTCAGACTGGTGGTATTTCTCCCCATTTTACTTTGGTGTGCTCTGAAGTGTGAATATCTTTGACAAGTGGGGATTTTCCAGCTGTTTGTGAGCCCAAACGCGCCGTCGGTCTCAGCGATGCAGGACGAGGTGTGCCATCGCCTCGCGGTGCCACCGCTCTGTCACGCTCCAGGAACCGTTGCCTGCCAGGACAGGGGTTACGGGCTTCTGAATGCTCTGCGAGTCCCAGGGTGGTCGGCCAGATGAGGTAAATGGGACCTCGTCTGACGATCTGCCAGATCTGCTGTGTCAGAAGCTGGGTAAACCCTTAGGCTCAGAGCAAAGTCAGTCCTGAAATGGGATGGTTCCTCTGCCTCGGTGGGGAAACTGATGACGAGGGGACAGAGTTTGGGGGAAACCAGCAGAACTGGCTTCGTGAACCATCTGCTCTTCCACCCCTTGCTGCGCCAACTCCGTGCGCCGTGGGGACAGGATGGAGACTCAGGGGTGGCGCTTGTGGAGGGGGGGATGCTGAAAAAGGAGGCGTTGGCTGAATTGGGCAGGAGGGTTGGGAGGTCCCTGCTCTCTTAAACCTCTCTTTCCAGGGCACAAGCAGATGCTGTTGGGTTTCTGGTGCATGTGTTTTTGAGTCCAATTCCCAGTCAGGGCTCCCTTTGGCGATGGAGTGGAGGGTTCTATAGGAAGGGAGACAGATCCTCCAGCATCCATGGAGCAGATAAACAGCTGCCGTGGGGGCTGGGCATGGAGTTTTGCCTCAGGCTTGGACCCGTCAGGCAGTTTGGGAGAGTGTGCCAGCATCCACGTTTGACAAGGCTGCGGGTCTGCGGCGCTTCCCTTTGGTGAACCGCTCTCCTCTCCCTGGACTTAAAATATTTAAAGCCCAGCGTTACCCTCGCTCACAGGATGAAAGGCGGTGATGGGTCTGCAGGCAGCGGCGGTGCCAGGGACCAAAGGTGGCTCTCCAGACTGGTACCTGGTCTCCTCACGTACCGACTGGTGGGCTGGGGTCTCTGGGTCTACCCATGGCCAGGGAGCAGCTCGAGGGGCCGAGCTCTGCTGGCTGCCTCCAGCAGTGACAGGTCTGTCACCCCTTCTCCCGGTGGGGACCAGAAGCCTTACTGAAGGAGGGGCTTGCAAGGGAGAAAAAGCCTTTCAGAAGGAGCATCCATTTCTGTCTCTAACCCACGGGCTGCTTCAGCAGGAGAAGCAGGTCCATCTTCTCTCCCCTCTGGTGGCTCCAAGGAAGCGTTTCCTTCCTCAGGATGTCAGGTCCTGGGAGGAGGACGGAGCCCTCCCCGGTGGGGTCTGCAGGAAGGGCAGTGCAGTTAGTGACCGCTGGTCACTGCAGAGGGAGGGTCTCGGGCACAGGCTGGGGCTTGTGCCGCGGCGAGAGATGCTCAAGGAGCTGCTGCCGCCTCTCTGGCCGGGGGCTGGGAGCAGGCACCGCACCGAGCTCCAGCCGCTCTGGGAAGCGGCGTGACCTGGGGAGCAAAGGCCTGGCATCTGCCCTTGGTGGTGTCGGCCTCGGAGAATCGCAGAGGCTTTGAACAGACGGAAGAAGAGTGTTGTGACTAACAGGTATTTGCTGTGTGCCAACTTGTCCACCTTCCAGCTCATCTTGAGATCTGGTGAAAAGGCCAAACTGAGAAGGTTTCAGAGACAATCCCTTATTTTTTTCTCTTGGCACAATTTCATGCCTGTCATTCACACGGTGGTAGATGAGCTTCAGCACGCGTGTGGTAGCCTGGGTGGTGACAGTGACAGTGATACCAGCGTGTGCTCTTTATTGTCTTTGCAAGGTGGGTTGTTAAAACCTGGGGGTTGCCTGGGGAGAAGCAAGCCCAAGGCACAATGCAGGAACTCTGGGTCCGTATCCTCTGTGTTTTCATTAAAATGTCTTGAGTACAAAACCAAGTTTTTTCCAAGAAGCATCTCTGAAAATATTTGAGGAAAAAATAAAGATGATCTGCCCATAGAATGAAGAGATGAGGTGAAGAATCCCAGTCTGGCTGCACTGTTTTCTGTAGGGTCTTTTCATTTCGTCCGTGGCTTCCCGTGAGAAGGGGAAACATCGAGGCCAAAGTTCTGGTGCGTTTTCTTTGTAGCGTCTGTGGTGTGCGGAGTTGCTGGAGGAAGGAGGGGCATCTCCGAAGAAATCACTAATGAAAATGTTCGTTTTAAGTGAGAGAAAGGGATCTAATCACTATGCTTCATTTTAGGTTATTAATATAATTGAAAACAAAATCTACCTAAATCATGCAAATTACATGCAGGGTGAGGATTTTTTTTCTGCTATCGTAATGATAATCTAAATAAAATGTGGATTGTAAGTGGAGTTCTGAAAGACTGGATCTGAGATTAATATGAAATACAAAAATTAAAAAAAGACAGGCGTAGCGTAGAGCCACAACTTTGCTTTTATGACATTCGAAACCCTGATTTATGAACATTGTTACAGGGTTTTTAACTGTACGGAAAATGAAATGAGGTTAAACTTCTTCCTATTAGCATTAGAGTTACAATCACAACACATTACAATAGACTAATAAATGTTACTTTTTGAGTAATGAAATTGCCATCAAGGCCCCGTTAATCGGGATGAGATTATAATTGGGGTTGTGCTGTGCGGCGGAGGTTGGCAGAGCCCCGTGGTGTCCCCGGGACGAGGGGCAGCCTGAGCCGCGCTCCTGAGGGTCTGCCCCGGGTCGTGCGGAGCCGGGATGCGGTGCCTGCGCCTGGTGTGGGATCTCTGCGCTCCGTGAGAACGTGGGCTCCATGAGGTGGGGATCACCCCGTCCTGCCCCAGCCCGGCCACGCGCGTGGGTTCCTCTCTAACCCCTTGGGCTTTGGGTGTGGGGCACGGGAGGGCAGGATCTGTCGCAGGCGCTTTTGTAGAAAAATCGTTCATCTAGCTGGAAGGTAAATATTACTGGAAATCGGAAGGAAATGGGTATTCCAAGCTTGGATGCCAATCCTAAGTTGGGAGGCCGATTACAGATCTTGGCAGTCAGTTTCTCTGAGAGGCAGAAATTCTGGTTTGTAAACACATTGTGTTGGATTTCAGATTTTATTCCCATTGGGAAAGTTGTTGAATTGACAGGGCTGGAGCGGGGATCAGGGGTCCTCCTGTGCCTGGAAGCCCCATAAAATACCCACAGCTGAACCCAGACTATCTCCCCAGTAAATTACCGAGCCGCTACGTGGCAGGCAGCATCGCGGTGGGCTTCCCCGCGTCCCCCACCTCTGCCCTGTGGAGCTGGGTGACCGAGGCAGCGTCCGTGCCCCCAGAGGGGGAGTATCACGAGTGGTCACAGCACCTTGGACTCCATCACACCCTCGTGAGGGAAAATGCTTGCAAGAATACACAGAAGCAGATCCCTTTTGTGGCTGTTCAGGGGCACAGGCACCGATTCCCAATAACTTCTGTGTACCACAGGTGATCTACAGGAGCAGAAAGTGCCAAGGGATGTTTGTCCTTGCAGCAGCTGAGACCTGGCACAGACTGAAAACTGGTTCACACTCACTGAGCATCTTGATTTCTCACATGATGCCCTTGATTTCTGTCCTTTTCCTCATGCTGGTAGAAGATCTGGCCTGCTCTGCATTGTTGTGCCGGGGTGGAGCCAGGGCACGGCCAGATTAGACATGACAACGCAAGCAAGATGTATTCTGTAATAAGCTGGGTCTGGATTTTTTTTTTTTCCATATTTGCTAAGGTGGGATATTATGGAATAAGACCATTAATGGTGGTGCCTGCGGTGTTTGGCCAGCACTTACGTAGTTAAAAAAGAAACTACATATGATGGGCTTTGGAGGTAACTAAACAAATGGTATTAAAAGTTCTCCAGTATTTGTTTCGGGCTGTCCACAGACACGGCTTGGCATTGAGGAGGGACGGGTTACACCTGGAAGCATTGTGCTGGAGAGCCGTGGGGGTTGGCGGAGCTGGCGGCCGACCTCCGGGGCTGGGGCGAGCCTGGTTTCCAGTGGGCGATGTGAGAGGTAGAGGGTTAAGTGTTGTGATCATAAACCATACTGTAATTGCTCTCAGACCTATTAGCAGGATGTCTTGCATAGACTGTCATCCTGCCCTTTCCCATGGGCCCTGTTCACTAGCCCTTTGCATTTTGACAGTAATTACCATCCAAGCAAGCACAAACCATCACCAGCTACAATACAAACTACTGTCATGGTAACATAGCAACCTCCAGTTCATCTTAAAGATGTTTAGTTTTATCTCATATGCTTAAAATTGGACTCAGCTTAAAGCTGTACTGAAAAGAGCACCAACAAACTCAATGAAAAAATGAAATGAAATGTGATACTTTAGATCCCAGCAGAAGCTGATATTCCAGTGTGTGAATTAGACAGTCAATGAGAACAACAGGCGTAGCTGGAGGAAAGGGAAAATGTCCAGGTAAATAAGAGGGCACACGTGTCTGCAAAGCTGTCTGCTCTCTGCCCAGCGGCTGCACTGCTTTAGTGAAAGGTGCTGCCTCTCCTCACCAGGGTTCCCCATACTGGTGGTCTAGAAATGTGTCAGGAGATGACCGAGGGTTTTCCTGATTCATTTATTCAGAAACGTTTCTCTGTGTGCAGTGGATATTGCTGTTTGCACTGATGTCCAATGCCATCACTCCTGTTAGGGAAGAAGGCATCGTGGATGGTGACTGTTTCCACATCGATTCTTTTCTTTTAAAACTATTTGCACTAGGAGTTGTCCTAAGGCCATGCAGAACATACAGCCCAAATTATCCTCTGCTATCAATCCGCCTCGCTGTATTGAGCTCAGCGCTAATGGCACAGCCTCTGTGTGTTGTATTCGTGCAGTGAAATCACAGGTTAACTCCCAGAAAAGCTTTGCTCCCCGGGACTTTGTCGTATTCCTAAATCTGTTTCCCCAGGAGACCCGTGGCCGCCTCCGCAGGGCGCAGGAAACAGCAGGAGCTTGCACTGCGGCTGGTGGCCACCCGGCAACGTGTGCCCCCTGGGCTCTCATTGTCAGAAGGTGATGGGCTGTGGGTAGCCGGCAGTTCCTTTCTGTGCCTGCCCACAGAAAGAGTGGCGTGTGGTGCCCCCAACTTCTGAGAGGTCTTTCCAGGGAAAAAAAGTGGTATTTTGGGGCAAGCATATGGGTGCGTGTATGTGCAGGGGATGGAGCTCTGAGGGCACACACCTGGGAACGTAACACAGGCGGTGAGATCCTCACCCCGTCAGAATTAGAGGCAGTTGTGCCATTGTCTCTCTGGATTTTTTTTCCAGATGTTGTGGTCCCTGAGGGTTATGTTACGCTTACCAGGACTGAACTTCTAACTTCTTAACATAATAGGAAGTTGTTAAATCCACTGCTGCTATTTGGTGCTCATCTCTGTTTTCATTCCCTGTGCTTTATTTGAATGTATGTCATCAGCCCCGGCACCGTCCCACTCCTGTGGCAGGTCCCCGTCCCGCTGGCAGGACACACTGCCCTGGCTGGCACCAGTGCCACGGCAGGGACCTGAGGAGCACGTCCCAGGCTTGAACCGCCTTGGAGTCCTGGCTTTCAGGTCCCCCCTGTCTGCACAGGCTGTAAGGGCTTCGGAAAGGAGTCTCTCTCTCTTGGAGCACCCGCTACCGTGGGCCTGATGTTAGCTGGGGTTTCCATTCGTCTGTGCTATAATAGCTAATAAATACTTTCTGCCGCTTTTTATTTTTTCCTGTGTTGGTAATCGTTTTGATATTTCCATCAGAGCATTGGTACCCCATTCTTGTAGACAACCCCTAAATGATGGTGGAGTTTTTTTTAGAAATGCTATTAATTTGCTTTACAGTTGCCCTTTTAGATCAGCAGTCAGGATGCTAAATTAGATCTGACCATAGAGAGATCTTCTTTGTTAACCCTTTTGCTATCTCTTGTCTCCACAAATAGAAAACAGTGTTATTTCTGCCCTGCCTTCACCTGGTTTTTTGGCTGTTTTGCAAGAAACAGGGTAGCACTCTTACAGAAGCCACGTCAGTACCCACTCCTCTTCTTGCTGCCTTTCTGTGGTGAAGGGAGAATAATCCATACTGCTCCTGTTTAGTTCCAGTCCAGAACCTTATGTTACTGAAGGACAAAGGAGATGGTTCCCTCTTCTCTTCTCCCTTTGTTTCCCAAAGTGGATGTCAAAGCGACCCTCTGAGATGTGAGGGCACTTTCTGCCCCCTCTCTCTGCAGCCCCGGTTCCACCCCCATGATCCAAACTGGCCGGGACAGGGTGGTGTTAGCCGTGTCTCCCTGGCACAGAGCTGCCCCCGTCCCCGGGAAGTGGGGCTCTGCCCTGCCCCCGTGGTCTCCCGCCGCCCGTCCCAGCCCTGCCCCTGCCCCTCTTGCCAGGAGTCATCGGTGGCCAACAGAGACGGGCTCCGTGTCAGCTCCGGTCCCTCGGGCAGAGCCTGACGCGCCGCTTCCGAGGAGCAGCCTCTCCCGACAGCCGAGCTCCCTTTGGACAAGTGATTGATTCCTCCCTAATAGTCTTAAATGGGAGCTGTATTGGAATCCAGCGTCGTCTCGGGATTGGAGAGACAAGGTCTTTAGCGTTAATTGGGCCACCCTGTGTCAGGTGAACTCCTCTGCTTATGGGCCAAACGCAGATGTCACTTGGAGTGACTGTTGGAGGGGAGCAGACGGGGCTGGGGGAGCCCAGGGTTTCCCCGTACTGCTGGTGGTGCTTGAAGTCATTGCTTTGACAGAAAGCTCGTGGATCAGCAAGACTTGGAGACAGAAATATGGGTATTTTCTTTGTCACGTGTAAAAATCCAACTGTGCTCTTGAAGGTTAAAGGGCTCCCTGCCTTTGTTTGCAGGAGCGTTGCGGGTTCCCTGGCAGCCGTGCGGGGTTGGTGGCAGCCCCAGCCTGGCTGGGCTCGCTCTGGTGGCAGTGACCCGGTCTCAGTCCTGGTGGCAGTGACCCGGTCTCAGTCCTGGTGGCAGTGACCCGGTCTCAGTCCCAGCAATGTTTGAGGATGCCTCCAACTTGTTCCCTTTTGAGAAGGCATGGACCAGTTCGTGTCAGGTTATTCCTACCTATGAGAAAATCAGCCATCACAAGCTTGGTCATATAACGTGTGTGTGTGTGTGATACAAAATGTAAAATGTGGTGAAGCTGTCTCTGCGTGCGGGTATGATATGTAATAAATAAAAGCATCACCTACACCTGGTTGTCTTCCCTAGCAGTGGGTGGCTCTCGGGGGCAGCAGCTGCACAAGTCTCTGTCTGTCCGTCCAGGACAAAGAGCAGGAGGTTCTGACGCCCTTCAGTGGCCGACTCCTCTCTTTCTGTATTTGATGTCTTAAAATTAATTACTTGATTTACGTGTTCAATTTTTGGAGGTTATTGAATGAGCCACTGAAGGTACATTATATCAAGGCTGTGTACCTCTAAATGAGGGAGCAGATAAAGTTCAGATGACACAAGCAGGAAAACACCAGTGAAGCCAACAGAATCGGTTTTGCTGAGCTTGCACCAGAAGATGGTTTTTGGTTGGTAAAATAGTGAATACGTGGAGCATTAGATGGCTTTGCTTCTGTCCGGATTTTTGTCACAGCTCACCTGGAGCCTGGCAGTGGGTGGATGCTCCTGCTGGGACCAGTGAATACTTTTAAGGACCAAGAGTCGAGGCTCTGAGCAGAGCCGGGACCAAATGTCTGCCCTTGTGCCCTGGAACCAGCATCGTTACTGGTGTTACAGCACCGGTTACTGGTGTCCAGGAGAGCAGCGCTGTCAGGCGTGGGCAGCTCGGGTTTGTCTGCCGTTGGGTGAGCTGGGTGAAGAGGTCTAGGCTTTATTTCAGTCACTGCCCAGAACAAACCAAAAAACCTAATGAACAGCCCCTTCTCTTCCAACAATGTGATTAAGGTGACTTGAAACAAAGTTTTGAGTTTTCCCCTCAAACAGGAAAAAGAAAGACCCAGAACACAAGCAAATGCAATACCAGTGCTCTGGTGTCTTCGGCTTGTGAATCCTACGCAGGGGCAACCACTGTAGAGAAGGTGGGGACGGGCAAAGATGCCAGCCGGTAGAGTTAGTCTAGAAATTAATGGAAGGTGATTATCTGTCAGCAACGTTCAGGCTCTGGCAATGTGTGTGGGGGAGGGAGGAACAACCAACAGAAAGAACCCAAACCCAACTGGCCTTAAGATGGAACTTGAAACAGATCTGTGCTTTGCAAAAAAGCTGTGGTGATGGTACCTGGAATAGTGTGACGTGGGCTCAGGGAAGGGATTGGGGCATCTTCTGGCACTTGCATGAAAACAGAGGCGACAAGAAGAAAAGGGAAGAAAGAGAAAACCCCCCAAAACCTGAAAGACTCGTCAGGATGCCCAAGGGAGAGGGAAGTTGACTGTGTAGGTGGACCCTGCAGCAAAAAGTCAAGAGCAGATGTGCAGAAAAAGACCAAGTGCAAACCAGACCAATGATTTTATTTTAAGTCTGTGTGATTTCCCAGAGCCCGGGATTTAGAATTACTAAGTTTAGCATAAATAGGGACTTAGATTTAAATGGTCACCTTTATATTTTTATCTCCCTATATTTTCCCTTATATCTTAACCCCGCAGAGACATGGGTTCTGCCCTTTCTAGTTGCTCGTTCAGCATTTCCTCCAGCGGCTTTTGCTAAGGGATGCTCTCTGCCCACAGCTTTCCTCCAGAGCCCAGCTGGCCGGGGACTAGCCAAATCACTGGCCTTGCCTTGCCTTCAGCCGGGGTGGCTGATCTTCAGGCTGGCTCAGGTCTTCCACACCTTCCAGTAAGAGCAGGTGTGATGCTGTTACCGTGTAAATCAAGGCGCAGGTACTGCAGGCCGTGGAATTTTGCCAGCTTCAGCTTACTCGTCGCTGAGTATTGTTTGCAGAGGAAGAAAAGCTCCGGCAGCAATTGCTTCCCAGCGTGTTACTGTGCTGCTCGGATCCTGGGGATGGAGGCGACGCCAGCACTGGGAGATGCTGGCTCTGAGGAGCAGGGGCTTTGCGGAGGGTTGGAGCTGGGAAACAAGGAGATGTCGCTGCAGCCTCGTGTTGCAGCATCACTGGATCCACTTTCATGGAAACCTTTCCAGGCACTCGGATCCAAAACATCTGAGCTTGCCACAGCCCCTGGTTGGCTGAAGTTTGTGTGTATCTGTGTGTACAGGAGTGTAGATCTCTCTGCATAAATGAATATATATAAAGAGTGACATACATAATGACGTGATTTGCTTATCGAAATCAGGATGAATACTCTCTTCTAGCTTTTTGTGGATGCTGCTGGTTATTGTAAAATCTCAATGCAGTCAGAAAAGGCTTCTAGGCTGAGATCTTCTTACTCTTGATTTTGGTTCCCCGAGTAGCCGAGGATATTGTCCAGGAACCCTGGCTTGTCTCTCTCTCAGTTATTGCAAAATCTTCAGTTCCAGGACTGAACCAAACATCTGATTCATAGGAATAGAGAGCTGGATGTGTACTCTGAACCTTTGTGTTCGTGTCAGTTTGATCACATAAGAAAGGCACATCTATGCAGTGTTAATGCTTTGTTGGGTACTAACAGTAAGTATTTTTACAGATGCTTTAAAAATAATTTGTAGAATGGTCACAGGACCTGTCCTTCTCTGGCTCGCCTAGTCAACAAATAAATTCTCCTGGTTTCAACTTTAGAAGAGAAACAGATGCAGCTCTCTCTGTGTGCTTCAACACACCTTTTTGGCCTAAAAATTCAGTCTTATGATGGAGTTGCTGCAGCTTCACCGGTGTCGCGTGGGACGGGGTAACCACAGCCCAGGTACCCAGAGTGGGTCTGGGCATCCAGCTCGGCTGCCCGGGGGGGTCACAGCCCCATCGCCTGCACATTGTTTCCTCCTCTCACTTATGGAAAGGTACCTAAAGTTCATATTAGCAGTTTCCTTCTTCCTGAGATGCTGCGAGTCTAAAACTCACCCTAATTGTACTGGGAACTTCCATGGGGGATTTGGGTTGTTTTGCTTGGTTCACAGAATCTTCTAGGTTGGAAGGGACCTTCAAGATCATCTTATCCAACCATCAGCCTAACTGACGAAAATAAACACCCACACAACAAACAAAGTATTTGTTTGGTGGGTGGTTGGTTGGTTTGTTTGGTTGTTTGGGTTTTTCTTTCAAAACTTGCTTTAAAAAAGAGAAAAAAAAGGCTGTTTGTGCTGTGTATCTGAAACATGCCCTTTGCTTTGATTTCCAAGTCTTGTTTATTATCAGTACCCAGTAAATTGGGATGGAATCCTCTTCCCTTAGGGAAATAGTAAAGATTTTTGAAAGGGACAGGAAGGAACGAACCTTTGTCTCTACTTAGTCTGTGGACAATAATTTTTTGCAAACAGTAGATGCTGCTTGGTACTGTATTCTTGGGGGTAAATTTACCTCCCTCCCCTACAAGTTCCGCTGTAGGACAGGTTGTGATTCCCCGGGTGTGTGAAGGGAGACTTGGGGGTGTCTGTGCCCGTACAGGGGCACGCGTGTTGGTTTGGATGCATGGGGGATTGACCCACGCTGCCTTGTTTTACAAGCTTTTTTTCCCTCAGAAAAGACCATGCTTCTGTTTGCTGCCTTTCTCTTTTAAGTTCATTTATTCAAGTCTGTGAGGTTGGTTTTTTTAACACTAGAATTCCATTTACCTTCTGTCATGCCTTTCAAAGTTCCTGCATTAGCTACTAACCCTTTGGAAATATTTCACTGCTGGCTGTGTTGGGGTTAGTTGCTTTGAGAAGGGTCTCTTTTTTCCTAACACAGGCAATCACTGTAGGAGTCAGCACGTCTCGTAGATGGAGAAGGGTTTTTTGCTTCCTGATGCTGTGGGCTCCTCGGAGCGGCAGCGCTCGGAGACCTCACCCAGATCTGCTCTGTCCTACCTGTGAAGGGGCTGTCTCGTCCCATGTCCCTGCCGTTCTTCCTCGTCCTTTGTCTGCTGTGTCATTCCTTTCTCCTTTATTTTCCAGGCTGCCTTCTCCTTTCTGCATCCGCTTTCGGCACTGCCCTTCTGTCCTCTGTGAGCACACCCTGGTTTCTGACCCACACAGGAGACAATCAGCAAGAAAACGAAGGAACTTGCCTGATGTTTGTCAATGGTGTGCAATTCAGCAAAGCTGAAGGGACACACATTTGGGAGTAAATCCTGGGAATACTGTTAAGAAAGGTGATCCGGTTCTTTCTTTGCCTTGGTAGGAATTAGATCAGACACCTGGGGCAGGATACCTGTATTTGCATGGTTTGCAACACCCCTGAGAGTGTACTCAGCGTGTGTGTATATAAATATATATATATAGTACGGTATGGAGAGGATGCAAAGTGATGTTCTCTGTCACCGTGGGTTTTTAAGTGTATCATTGCACTGTAGTCATTTGAAATCAAGCATAATAGACAAGGCAGAATAACATTTACTAGATATTTTAGAAAATGATCCTGGTAAATTCTTTGCCCGGCGTGGATAGCTGGGAAAATGATTCACAGCCCGTATGGAAATTCCTGTCATTCTTCAGTTCTGAAATGCCAATTGTCATGATTTATTCGGCTCCTCTAATGGCCGAGGTTCCTAGCCTCAGCCAGTTCATGAGTGGAGCATATATAACACAGGCAGCACTAATGAGGGACAGTTCTCGTCAGCTGGAGTTTTAACGCTCTGTCTGGTCACTTTTACTTTTTGGTTGAAACCCACGGCTCCAGCTCAGGCGCTGGGACACGGAGCCGGGTTCTGGTCTTCTGGGGCTGAGATTCAAAGCCATCGTCCCTCGGGGGCAGTGGTGGGGTGGGAAGGAGGATCCCGGCAAGCATTACCTGCTCCTCCTGGTGTTCCTGCCCCTGGGGCTGGGCTGGCCTTTGGTCCCTCCAGTGCCATCCCCGACTCCTGGGACGTGGTGGCTGCCCCTTCCCGGGACACACGGGTGGATCTGCCTGAGCCGACACATACCTGATAAGTCAGTCTGGGCTTTTTGTGCAGGCTTATATCCGATGAAATCTCCCAGTTTTACTTTAATTGCTGTTGGCAACATGTGGTCTCTGATAAAAAACATATTTTCTGTCGAGATTGCATTCATCAGTTGGGCTAATTTTTCCTGGCCCTCCACCCATCAGAGCTTCTTTGGAAAGGGAAACAGCAGCTTGTGGGTTAGCAAATGCCAGGCAACTGAACAAAAAGAGAGAGAGGGAGAGAGAGGAAAAAAACAACTCACAAGTCTGTTGCAAAGCATTTGTACAAAAAGTCTTGGAAGGGTTTCTTTCTAGCCCGTAGCCCTGTCTATCTGGTGAATGCTTAGGTGGCGGTACAGGGAATGTGTTGCCCCTGGGGCCTTACGGCCTTTGCAGAATTCATACTCAAATCTTGTAATGGATCATTTGCACAATCCTTGCAGAGACAGCTTGCTTATACTGTCACTGTGCCAGCACCAGAAGCTCGCTGGGTATTTTTGTCTTGGCAGATGCACATTCTGTTGTAAAGGTCTGTTCATCTTGTGCCTTCCTTGTTCCCAGGTAATGTTCAGCACAATCATGCAGAAGGAGATTTTTGATAGCTTGTGTTACAGGGTTTGGGTTTTTTTCTTGACAAGGACACGGGAAATAAAGAGGGGAAGTGGTGGCTGCTGCAGGCACTGCTGAGTGTTGTCAGTGGGCGGCTTCCCAGATGTGCTGATCCCAGCGCTCCGAGCCAGCAGCTGAGAGGCTTTTGGGTGAGAACCGTGGGTGACCCGGGGTGTGCGTGTGATTAAAACAGCCAAGAGGAAGAAGATTTGCTGGGGAGGCACCCTGTCACTCACCGAGCGCTGTTATGCTGACTGCCTTAAAAAAACCACCTTGGGTTCTGGAGAACTTGCTCTTGAGTTAACAGAAGGGGGGGGGGGGGGGG
>JAOXJM010000033.1:436755-446852 GCA_026413425.1 Tringa solitaria | reverse complement strand
GTTGTGGAGTTCTTTGGAGATTTTCAAGACCCTCCTGGATGCCGTCCTGAGTAACATGTTCTAACATGCTCCAGGCAATCCTGCTTCAGCAGGGGAGTTGGACTGGATGATTTCTATGGTCCCTTCCAACTCTAAAAATTCAGTGAAATTCAGTGAAATCCTCATGTCCCTCAAACTCTCACTGTTGGCGGGACCTGTCCCATTGATTACAGGGCATTTATCTCAGTAAGAGCTGCTTGCACAAGTCTCAAGCCGCTGTTGTCAGTGGTCTCCTTCAGCCCTCAGGGATGCTGACGTGATGCCATTGCCTTTACTTGGCCATGCTGGGGTTTTTTAGGCTTTTTTTTCGCCCAGCACTTTTTCTTGGTTGCGAGTCTTTTTCATTACCTGGGAGTTTGCTCTCACCTGCGTTCCTGCTGGCTTTGGAGAACTTGCACGGAGAGCTCTATCAATGGTCTGTGTTCGTTTGGGGTCCAGAGATGTGCTCGCACTCTTTTGGTGTGAATTCTTAGCGTTCAGCTAAAATCTAAGGTAACAGAGTCTTATGCCTTGCTTGCTACACATTTCTTCTTTCTCCAGTTACTTGTTCAGGCTGGTTTTCATATTTTCATATTTTTTTTCACCCCCACACCTGACAGCTCAGATTTTCTCTGTCACACCAGAAATAAGTCCATGTGGGTCAACAGATTTATTCCAGATTTACACGGGAGATCTCCCAAAGCTGAGCCGGGATCTTTGGCTCTTTACTGTCCCGTTTTGCTGTCTGTCTCCTGCGGTGATGTGTGGAGGACCGCATAAAGACTGAAGACTAAAAAAAGCAAAAGTTACCCTTTCTGTGTAGAAATCGGCATGTGGCAGCAGGGCTGTGGCCGTGTGAGGGGGGCGGTGGGAGCGGAGCATCCCCCGTGCTGCAGAAGGAGCTCTGCATCACCCCCATGACCCATCTGCCAACCCGGGGAGGGGAGCAGGGGCTGCCCTCCCGGCCCCGGGAACGCACCGCATTAATAGAACATAAGTGCTCCTGCGATGGCACTGGATCCGTGGCAGCTGTTTGTTCAATGTTTCATGCTTTTAGCCACATCTGCTCCAAATGAGTGTTAATATTGCAGTGGCATCCACTAAGGATGGGCTCTGTCAGCTTTGCTAAGCATCAGGCTGACCCCGGTGACAAGGGAAGAGCAGTTCATCCCGCAGTGCTGTCTCTCCCCCCATGCGTCTCGCCTGGCTCCGCTCCATCAGGACGCCTTCCTGACGCTCCCCCCTCCGAAGGGGGGACGGAGAAAAGGAAAAACTAAGACAGTGATTCTCAAGGAGAAAAATTGCATTTATTTCTAGCACTCTGTCCAGCAATGTCAGATAACAGTTTATTCATCCCCTGGCCCCTGTATGACATTGAAGCATATCAACAGTGACAAAAGTATATTGAATAATTATCTTGAAATTAATACATTATCCCAAACTTAAATAAATGTCATCTGATCAATATATCTTGGAATGGAAAGGGAAGAGAATGTGAAGGGCATCGCTTCATTATTCATTAATTTTAGAGTAATGTAGGCAGATGAAATGGTTATTTCAGAGCACTGCTATTATACTCACTGGCATTTTAAATAACTCCCAAGATTTAACAGTATATATTCCCTTGTCGAAGCAGCTTATACTTGTTAACACTGTGGGTTCCAGATTTCTCTGCTTGACAATGCTGCGAAAGACCAGAAATAATATTATGATCCCATTCTGCCTTTTTTTTTTTTTTCCCCTTTACCCTTTCCGTTTCTTCCGGAGCCGAAGAGCAGCAGCACCATCCCGGCCGGTGCCTCGCGCGCTGGTGCCGGTCCAGCTGGAACAGCTGGCCATGAATGTTGAATTCCTGGGAACGGGAGGTGACCCCATTTTATCCATATGTACGGATCTGGCGAAAAACCAAGCTGTTGGCTGCAATTTTCTCTGCCAGGAGAAAATGGGAACTGTCTTATGCCTCCTGGAATCAGTGGCTGGGGCTTTGTGTCCGGCTGTCCCGAGGAGCGGGCGAGGGGACGTCCTCCCTCGGCTGGGACCCGAGCGAGTGGGTGGGACGTGATGGCTGCACCCCCTCGGACACGACGGGCAAACCAGCTCCTGCCTCTGCCCCTTCCATCGGGCACTGCAAAGCTAAAGGGATTAGCAGAAGAGAGTCCAAGGTACACATCTGTAGGATTGTGTTTAGCTGGCAATTAAAAGCGGAGACCAAGGAGCCCCATCAGCAGCTGGTGTAAAGCAGCTCTCCAGAGCCCGGGTTATTAACCGAGGAAGGCCCCAGCTGAGAATCTGGCCTGATAAAGCTCATTGCCCGTGCGGGCACATGCCGAGCGTGGCCAGGGCACGATTCGAGGAGAAAATGGTGGATAATCGAGCACTGCAGGATTTCCATGGCAGAGCCTTGATTACCTCAGAGGAGGGGACGCAGCCGTCCCCGGGTCTGTACTTGACCGGGGTGACTGTGTGTCGGGGCGCTGCCAGCCCCCAGGAAAGCCAAAACCCAACATTTTCTTGACCACAAAGGCCAGAATTTAACAAAATCCATCTTCTGTCCTTGAGACAAAAGCATGAGCACAAGCCACACTGGTGTCTGAGAAGAGCTGGAGGAAGCAGTGCATAGTCCGTCTATTACTTAGTGCCTTATAATTAGTTGTGAATTAATAAAGTGAGAGTTGCTCCAGCCTTTGGAACAGCCTAGAAAATGCTGGTATAGGGAGATTTTTCTTCTCAGCTAAATAATACCAACCGTAATAAAGAGAGACAGCAATGATAACTGAATATCCTCTAACAATTTATCTGTATTTCACAGTTTATATAACCCATGGTCCTCTGCATGTTGGAGGGGTTTTACCTGCAAAGTTAAATAGGTAAAAAATACCAGAAAGGCGGGTGCCCAAGGTGCCGGTGTGTGGTCTCTCACGTCCTGCTCACGGGGCGCTGTTTGCGGAGCCCTCTGTGTGCGCCCGGGAGCAGCCCCTCGGGACGGGGGCACGAAGGGGCCCTGGGGGGCTCTGAGGCTGTGAAAGCCGGGCAGTGGGTACATCAGGGGACTGCCACCTGGGGAACAGGGTCTTGGTGAGGAACCGCATCAGTTCCTGCACTCGGAACGGTGTTGGTGCCAGCGCTGTCCTGTCCCTCTCCCTGCCGGGGGTTGTTCGCACACCCGGTGTTCCCCGGTGGTGCTCTGCAGGAATGTGAGATGCTGTTGGAATTCAAAGGGAGCTGGGCTCAGAATTTAGGATGTGCTGTATAAAAAAATTGAGAGGTTTTGGCATCTCAGATTGGGTACTTAAAAGTAATGGGCACTTTCATTCTAACACCCCTTTGCTCCAGACCTCCCTTTACAGAAACAGGGCTGATGTGACCCCCTGCCATCCCAGTGGGTGAGATGGGGTTTTGTTTGGAGGCACCACTGCAAAGAGCATCTTGGAAAGCTCCAAGCTGCAAATCCTGAGAGGTTTTAAGTAAAGGTTCAGTAAATGAAGGAAGCATCAATGCACCAAACGCAAACGCTGAACCAGGGAACTAGAAAGCAACGAGCGGTTCTGTCCCGCGCCCCTGGGTGGGTCAGGAACATACGGAAAATATAAGGATGGGGTTGTGTCCAGTAGCGTATTGGCAGAAAACAGATAAATTGAGACGTGTGTAAGTGTTTTTACCTTGTTTATATCTGCAGCAGTGTCAGCGTGAGCAGCAAATGGCAAAAGCTGCTTGTGCCAGCAGCAGTGACACCCTTTGGAGGATGGTCCGGGTGTAGAGACCCAGAGTAGTTGTAGCTCCTGTCGGACCAAAAGGTTTGAATACCTTTACAGAGCCTTATCTGAACCCCTAACTATTTAAGGAATGATTGCTGCCACCACAAACATGCTGTAGGCAAGTAACCAGGAGGGTGATAGGACAAGTGCAATCTGCAGGCACTCTACAGCCTTTTCATGTGGTAGCATCATCTGGGGCAGTTTTGGTTCAAGAGAAAATTGTTTCAGCGTGTAAGGAAGCGTAGTAGGAGTGTAGCTGCCTTTATTGACCAGGCAGTCTGTAAGATGCTTTTCACTTTCCTGTCCAAGGGAATGCATCTCACTTTATACGGCTCAGCAGAGGTAAATTGGAAAGGAAAGATTTCGTGTAAGAAGTTAATGTTGTTTCCTTTGCAGACGCACAAACTGAATGCCTTCCCTTGTCTTTCCACCCCCTTAGATTTTGCCCTAAGTATATTTTAAGGGCTGTTGGTTATTATTTCTAGCAGGGTCATGTTTGAAATAGTGTCTTGATGAAAACACAAACACAGGTTTTCTGTAAGAAAAGGTTTGGGTTTACGTTTTCTTGTATTGGTAAATGAAGCTGTAGCAGTAACAATTTCACTGCTGACTTCAGTCAAAACAGTACAGACAGTATTTTACTTGGCAGCAGCTTCAGAAAAGACTGTCACAGCTTGCCTGAGTTAAAGCTTTACGGACTTACAGGTGTGACTCCTTGATGCTGTGGTGCCACCTCACTCCCCCCCCTCCTGAACTCACCTCCACCGTTCAGCTCTCTGACCGGCGTGGTGTCCCTGGGCTGGCAGTCACCCTGTGTCCCTTCAGCCCCTCTGCCCTTCTTCTCGGGGTTTGCCCAGTTGCCCTCTGAATCTGTTTCCTTTTCGCCATTCCCAACTTGCTCTGTCTATTTTAGACCTTCCACCCAATCGTGTCAGTGAGTATTGTGATGTTCCTGTAACGCAAGAAGCACCAAGTAAGCTCTCCTTAGGCTTCTCCTCCAAGCCCTGAGCTTAGGTTCTTCTGAAGCCCCAGGCAGAAGCACCCTTTGAACTTGTAGAACTTGGGTGAGGAAACTGGGACTTACTTGGTTTGGTACTTGGAGAGGAGCTGCCTGGGTTCGCTGCAGAGCGTTCGTGGTGAGTTGGGTTCCTCATGGTGCCAATGACCTGGCTGAATTTCTGTGTTTAGATGGTGTGGGCCAAGATCTTGGTGTGTGTGACTTTGCTCCTGTCCTGCCCCAGTAAGCACAGCTCTGGTCTGCGAACAGGGAGCGGGTTTTAAGGGGAGACCTGAGTTTTGTCACTTTGAATGGACTGACAGCAAGGTCCTGCAGCCCCAGGCACCGGAGGGGGCTTCTACTCCATGAGCTGCCAGGCAAGGCTGAAGCTCTTCTCTACTTGTGGGACCTGTAAATTCTGGAGTAAGGTAGATAAAGCTTCCAATTTTTGTGCTGCTACTTACCTTCAGTTTAACAAACCGTGGCTGCCTTCCAAACCAGAAATGCTGTCACCACCAACCTGTTACTGAGCGACGCAGCTTCCAAAGGCAATCTCCAAAGATGGTTGAAGGTTGTTATTGCCATTTGTGATAGCGTTAAAGCATTGAGAGGCCAGCATAGGGTGAGTCCCGTTGGTTATACGTGAATACAGGAGATCTCTCTCTCACTAACACTGAAGTCTGAAGTGTAGCCCATAGGGCTTGTACCACCTTTTTCAGTATTTCGACGTCAGCGATGCTGGGTTGCTGTTCCAGGGTGATTTGTGGAACAGACAGTGCCCGGTGTGGGGCAGACGATGCCGGCGGGGCTCCGGAGCGGCGGATGCTCAGAGACTGTCCCCGTGGTGCCGTGGCTCTGCACAAGCAGCTTCTGTGCTGGAGAAGTTGGGAGGCTGCTGCCCTGATGGAATAAGGGTGTGGACACGGTCTGTAACCCCTGTGTGGGCACGTACACTCAGCTGGGGGGGAGCAAGCTGTTCTGGAACATTCCTGGTCAGGTTCAGTGGGATCACCAGTGCGTGCGGGGATCTGATATGGAGCTTTAGCTGGCGGTAGTTCTCTGTGCTTGTATTGCTCTGCGCCTTTAGCACTTTATTGAAGCATCTTCACAGGACTTTCCTTCATCCAGAATCAAAACTGTGTCTGCCTGGTAAATGTCCTTAGATGGTACCTGAAACGTTTACATCGCCCCATAGAAAAAGTACCCGCTTGAGACAGCAGCATCCGTTGTTCCGCTGCATTGGTAAATGTTCAGTTTAAAGTACAAAGAAAAGCAAACAGGATGTGGGTTCAGATATAGCAAACATATTTGGTTGTGTGTGTTTTAGGGTGCATCCCTGAACGGGGATTTAGCAGAATCTATTTATCAGAGCTGAGTCCATGTATTGGAGCAGCTTCAAATCACTGGGTTGTTTCAGCTCTGGGACTCCAGTTGAGATGTTCAGTAAAAAACAGTAGTTACCTGCAAACAGGAGCAGGAGGTGCTTTTGACAGCAAACAGTGCACGCTTCCCAGGAGGGATGTGGGGGCCAAAAGCCCCCCCACACGTTGTGCCCCCCTTGCTCCCACCCCGGGTTTGCTGCGGTCCCAGTTGGAGTCACCTCCTGCAAAGCTGAAGCTGATTTCAACGCTTCCTTCACCTCTGCAACTGCATCGAACAAACAAATTGTCTCAGTCCTGCTGCAGGAAAAGGAGCATCAGTCCATTTAATGACACCTAATTAGGTCTACAGACGCCAAATGACTTGTGTTGCCCTGCTCAGACAGAGATGCATGGGTAATGAATTACCCGTTGTCTCAGGCTCACTACTGCTAACTAGGGCTGGGAGGAGGGTGTTCTGCGAGTAATTTACTTGACAAATTTAACCTCTTGTTCTATTCATAGCAAATCTTTGCGAGTATCCCAGGTTCCCTGCACTCCTTCGTGGTTTTGAAGTTACTCAGTGAGCTTTTCTTTGTTTCTCCTTCCATCATCTGTGGCTGATTTTATACAAATTCACTTCTCAATATACTGGGAATTCAAGCTCAGTTTGTGTTAGTCAGTCAGGTGGGATCGACGGTAGGTGGTTTGTTGCCCTCTTGCAGTTCAGTAGGGTTGTGGATTTTCTCAATTGGTTTTTGAACTTAATGCTTTGACCCCAGTTACTGAAGAGCATCTTCAGTGCAGGATGGTCTTAGCTTAATTTTGGAATAATTTTATTGACTGTTCTGTATATCCATATGCTCTAAATCAAGTATGCAGTCGCTTTTGATGAGCAAGTACCTCCAGGTCTACTCAAGGAACCGTTTTCTCCTTGTGGTACACCAAAATCCTAGTTTGTCTACAGCTCTTTGCAGATGTCTCATAGTGGGTTAGAAGAGCTCTGAAGCTTGGCTACCAGTTTTGATTGTGTCAGGTCAGGCTGGAGCAGATGGGGTTGTTGGGTCCCTTCCCACGTTCCGTGGCTGGAGGCAGGAGCGAAAGACACAAATGTGCACCAGCTCCTGGTCAGCGAGGAGCCCAGCGCCCAACACTGCGCTGAGGGCGAAGGAAGGGAAAAGATAGAAGAGCTTCAGGCTCTTAGAGATGAGAAACTGAGAGTCTTCAGGAGATGCTTTCCCAAGTGTAAGACAATATAATAATGAATATCTGCATTATTTCTTGGTGGGAGGAAGGGTTAGAGGGTTAAGCATGACGTATCCTGAATATTGACTTCGATATTTCAAGTATTGATACAGAAAATGAGTTTCTGAGGGGATGTATGCCACGGGGTTAAGGGCTGTACTGCACACGGGAGCAAGGGGGGACAGTTTGATCTGCCTTTTTGCAGAGGGAAGAAGCTGAGGGGAGAGAATGGCCATGAGCAAAGCACGTTCCAAAACTTACAGGTGTGAAAGGTCGGGGAGGGAAGAGCTGTGGTTTTACCTGTTACGGTCTACACGTAGTGTTTGATGAGCTTCTAAACAGGTACGGAGGTGCACTTGGCACGCAGTCCATGCCCAGATCCTCCTTGTCGAGGGACTGCTCTCAGCAGGTTGTAAACAGGGAGGGAAGGTTGGGGAGGAGCATCATCTCATTCATCCTCCAGCAGGATCAGCCCCTCGGCCGTGGACTGGTTTCAGTGTGTTTTGAATTTTGGAGGAAAAAGCCTGCCCTGGGCTCGGGGAGGTGAAATGGCCAATGGGTGGGATTTGAGCCTGCTGGTGCATCAGCTTCCAGAGTGACTTGGTGTTTGAGAAACATTTAAACGTGCTTCTGAGCCTCAGCAGTGGTGGTTTGGTGAGAACGGTGTGTGGTTGTGTCTGAGCTGTGCTGTGTCGGCGCGGGCAGAGCAGTGCCCTGGGCTGCGCTCCTATCACAAAGTGCCGGGCGACACTGGGTACCGCTGTTGGAGCTGGTACAGACGCCAGCGTCACAGATATGAATGCAAAAAATCCGTGAATTCCAGGGAAACAGGCCCAAAGCCATGCTGTGAAGACAAAAATGTGTTGTTCCCTGGGTTATTGAGCTGAGAAGCTTTTTCTGTGGGATCACAGAAAGCTGATGAGAAGAATCCTTGCTGGGAGGAGGGTCCTTCTACCATGGTCCTCCTTACTGCCCTGTCCAAAAGCCTCTCCCTTTCCTGCGTCCTGCTCCATAGTGTGTCACAGAAACACCACCTTCGGGTGTCCTTGCCGTGCAAAGAATGGAGGCAGAAAGCTGAGAAACAGGGTCTTCACTTAAAATGTCTTGTAGGCTGAGCAACTTTGTTCCACAGGGCTAAATAATTTCCTGTTCAAAGCCCAAGTCAGCCAGTTTTATTGCTCATTACGACTACAGAGGCTTATTTAAAAAATGTGATTTAAAGGCAGAATCCTAACTTTTTTATCCGTAGGTCCAGTTGATATTTTTTACTAGTCAAGATAAATATCCTGGAAACCCTGAGTGTACTTTTATCTAGAGAAATACTAAAACTGGGCTTTAAGGGGAGCGGTGCCGGGGTGTGTGTGTGTTTGCACAGGTTTGTGTGGGGAAGCGTGTACCTGAGCGGCATTGCAGGGAACTGCACGCTGTAGTTAAACTGAAGGATGTTCCTCTGTGTGGCACGACACAAAATGATTCATTTCTCTGGGGAGGAGAATGAGGGAAAAGAGGGAAACAATCGCAGTAAAAAAGCAGAGCGAGGCCCGAGGTGGTAATAAACCCCAGCCTTTCGGAGACAGGGAGCGGGGGAGCCAAGGAGCCCCTGTGTCACCAAAGCACACGTGCCAGGCACGTCGGCACGGGGAGCCGTTTGAGTGTGGCTCGAGAGAGACTATGGAGGAAAAATACAACGAGCAGCAAAGCAAATTAACACCAACACCAGGACACGTCCTTTCAAAGCCCCAGCCAGCCCCGGCCGGTGCTGCGGTGCGGGGTGTGCACAGCCCGGGGCTCACACCCAGAGGCACCCACCCCTTCACCCCTTCCTGAAGCGCCGTCCCCCCCTCGCCGTCCCCGCGGGCTCCGGTACCGCTCCCAACATCTGTGTTTGTTTTGCACCACAAACTCCTTCCCCGGCTCTGACAAAACACAGGCTGATGGGGGACGGGGGGTTGCGGTTCCTCCGCAGGGCTGGCCGTCGCGCTGCTATATAATACATATTACATGATTTCATTCATATTTAATGACAAGTGTGCTATATTTTTAATCTTTATAGCTTTAATGTGTGCTAGTGGTTTCAATAATTGGTGCTGCAGGATGGTTACTTCCCAGAATTACCCTGCGAAATTGCCGTGTTTTCAGCCTTGGGTTCTGCAGGTTGTAAATTATAAAACTTGGGTAGTAATAACCTTGGCACCCTCTCCTTGCTCTTCGGAGGTGCCAACCCGTAACAATAGTAAAAAGACACACGCTGGCAAAAATTCCTCCCCGAAGCTTTCATCATCTCGTCTGCGCAGCCCGAGTGAGAGAGCGAGACGCGGAGGGTCCCTGGTGGAGGTGGGTAGGAGGCACCACGTCCTGCCCAGGCCCCAGGAGAGCTGGAGGGATGGAAACCATAACCCTCTCCTGCGTCAGGAGGGGGCTCTGCCACGGGCTTGTGCCCCCGAAGCCGTTCCGTAGCCCCGGTGTGTGCTTCCTGGGTCTGGTGATGAGGAGGAACAGAGCTCTGAAGTGAAGCAGGGGTGGTGGTAAGGAGCAAAGGGCTGTTTGGGGGCTCCTCGGAACCCTGGACTCCTCCAGGCCATTCCTCTGTCTCCTTCCCAGGCGGAGCATGGACTCTTGCGCTGGAATAGCGAGAGACAAGGCTGATGTTACCCGAGTGCCAGTGTTGGCACCTTGTGGCTGCCAGTCTCTGGTTTGGCCTCTGGCACTGTGGTGGGAAGGGCC
>JAOXJM010000033.1:410668-436655 GCA_026413425.1 Tringa solitaria | reverse complement strand
CTTTTTTTTTTTTTTTTTTTTTTTTTTACAGGAGAAAGGGACCTTAGCCCCACATTGGTTCATGTATATACGTTTATTTGCTACACCCAGAATTTACTGCCTAATGATTAACAGATCTTCTAAGAATGGCCCGCTTTCTAGAGCCCCTTAAATGTTACTGGCCAACAAAGTGTTACCACTGACTTCTGGATTTGTATCAATCTCTAAGAAGTGACTATTAACAAATATATATATATTAATCATACATTAAAGTTTTAGATATACTCTGCAGTGAATTTTACTCAAGAAAATCCAAGGGAAACTGGTCTGGGAGCGAACAGCCTCTTGTTTTCCTGCCCTGGCTCTGTTCGGCTGGCAGTCTTAGGGAGGGACTAAAGTGATTTGTTCCTAGTGTAGGGCCTATGAGCAAATGTCATGAACATAACATATGAGAACAAAAGAGCAAGGCATCAAGAATGCTCCTGGTACAGACTATGAATGCCTAGTCTGCATAAACTTTAAATAAATAGTATGTGTGTAAGAGAGAGAGACAAAAGGACTTGTGAGATATGTTTTTAAGTATGTTTAGATGTACCAAAGGTGGTATCTACAGTCATTCCTTAGAGTTACAACTGAATCTTAAAAAAATAAAATAATTGAGAATGTTGTTTCTTCTTTACCAATTACCTTTAGCTCAGACACCTCTATGAAGCTATGTATAATATTCTCAAGTAAAATTTGTCGTGGACAATAGTTTAACAGACAATAAAAGCAGGAAGGAAAAAGATTCTTCAATTCAGCTGCATCTGTTTGTTCCACCTCTTTTCTTATGAGTAAGCATGTGGTTTGTCATAAGACATTTTGCTTATTTGTGACAAGGGAACTTCTTTTCTGCAACTTTATAAATAAACTTTAGTCCAAAGATGCAATTCATATTGTGAGATCTAGACCTAGTTTTTTCAACAGCAATGTATGTTTCCTTGTGAGGTATTCTTGTACTGAATCTCTGCTTTCCCCCCCCATATTTCTATGATATCAAGTATCTAGTTATTTCAGCTATTCATGGGGTATTTTATTCAATTATACATACCACCCTTATTCTGGCAGCACGGCCAGAAGTATCACACTGTGCTTCAAATAATGATCATTAAATGTCATTAATTACCTCCATGGAACAAGACAGGGAAGAAAGTCCAGAGTGAGCTAGTTTTTGTTTTCAGCTAGTTATACATGTTTTTGTCTCCTGGGATGCTCCACTAAAAGAAAAAGGGCTGCTCGCAACTGCCCCCTATATCTCTCCACGTTGTTAACAACCATAATGGCCATAATGACAATTACGTGGCCACAGGTCAAAAAATCAACCCTTTAAGCCCTGTACACAGATAACTGTATAGAGTTGAAGCTTGATTGGGCCCAGTTTTGATTTGAAGCATGTGCTCATCTTTAGGGTTATTCCATCCTTTTCTCTTCCCCAAGAGGAAACTGAAATAAGAATTACGCTGTCAGCTTTTGAAATAAGAATATACTTTGAAAATAAATTCTTATGAATTATAAAAAAGGTAATTCTTTTGCTTTAAATCATAAGTTTGAGGATGAATCACATAACATTGAGATAGGCAAGACTCCTATTGCTGACATTTGTATTTTGTTCATGAAAAGGAGTTTCACCCATCAAGAATTTTTAATTATATTGGCTGATCATTACAGCATTGCAGATGTGAGCAAGCATAATGTTTAAAGGCAGAAAGAAAATCTGTGTAGCGAGGACTCTTTTCATCATTTTGATGTATGTGCAGATGAATAATGGCAAGGTAGAAGGGAGAGAACTAGAAAAATGTTGGAATGTAAAATTATGAAACTGAGTAACTCCATATTTACTAACTGGTATCTCTGGGATATTATTTCTTGAGGTTGGGGACGGTGAGGGAGACAAACAAACCTTAAACATACACTTTTATGTAATTTATCCAATTATATACGAAAATGTGGTTTACCCCATAGACTAATCACCAGAGGAGAAATCTGTCATAATTTCAATGCAAAACATTCCCAACAGGGGTCCTGATCAGTATGGCACTTCAAAGAACAGAAGAAAACCAGCTATGTCAAAAACCCTTTTCTTCATTTTTAGGTGGAGAGTTCTGAACTAGATAGAAGGGTTTGTCTGAGGTCTGCCAGACATGGAAAGTCTGTGGAAAAGACACAAATTGAACTTGTATCCAGAGCAGAGTTAACCATTAAACTGTTGTTCAATTCCCAGAGAATTCATATGACATTCTTAAGGACTTGATTATAAAATTGAAATATCACTGAAAATATTAGGCCTGATTTTCTTAACAAATCTGACTTTAACTTTACTAGATGAAACATATGTGTTATTGAGCAAGGGATTTAATTCTTTGTCCTTAAATGCAAGGACTCTTTGTACCTCTTATGTTGTTTCATTCTGCTGTCACAGAAAAAAAAAAGCCACAACACCCAAATTTCTTTCCAGAAATCTTTGGATTTTCATTTTATGACTGTTGGCTAAAACAGTTATTATAGGGAAATGGACATACTCAAACTTTATTAAAACCATTTTACTAAGAATAATAAATATAGGCATCATTTTTATAATAGGATTAAATAAACACTAGAACTGGAAACACTTATTTGGTACTAATCAAAATGGTATCAGGTTTCATATTCTTCCTTTGAGATAGTGACTATTCCCATGGAAGATACTGCACATTAATGACTTTACATGGCACTAATTCACTATTCAGTTGGATAGTCCTGGTCAACTCTTCAGGAATTGTTTGAGGCATTTTTTGATTTCTGAATACCATAAACATAATTAAGCTTTTTTCTCCTCCACAAACTAATTCTAATGAAAACTTACTTTGCCAAAATGTCTCAGATGCCAGATTAACAACTTTCATATAAGATTTAGATGGATACAGATTGAGTATATCCTTACATAACTGAGTGATTTAGCACAAGTCCAATTAAAAGGATTAATGAGTTAGATCTCTGTCTTTATCTTTTTATCCTTATCTCTTTTTAAAATTTATTTCTAAATTGACGTTGCAGAACAACATAAAAGGACCTGGAAAACAGAAAAAAAATTGCTTATGCTTTTAAGTAACTTGAAATGTTTAAAGATACTCCACAGACCTTTGAAACCCCATTTTATGTCATATGCCATCAACTAATTATTTTAATTTTTAAATTTTATTGATTACCTATCCCTACACAAAGAACTATCTTAACACAGATTGAGACAAATTAGCCTATGCTTCTTCAAAAACATGTATTCTGAATGAGGTTAAATGAGAATGTAAAAAAAAAACCACCTAAAACATCCCTTATAAACACCAGATGAACCAGTTAGAAAAGAATGGCCATTGCCATACTTTGAATTTTGTTATTCCATGTCTAGGCCAGGTTTGACTTCTCATACAAGAAGAAAATTCACATCTGCTTAAGCTTTTTTAGTAATTTATGATCCCACCCACTGAAATTAGAAACAGGTGCCAGTTAAATGAAAATGCAATATTAAAAAAAAAACAAATCTACACAATATGTTTTCCATAAGATAGAGCAAGTATAAGAAAGAGGAGAAAAAGATTGTTTCAAGTCATACAGTCAGAGAATCAAGGAACCTAAATTAAAAAAAAATCATAAAGTTAAGACAGGATCTTTAATATGATTTCATCCTTACATGTTAAGATCTGAAAGAAGTCACACAGCCAACAACATCAGTACTTCTCCATCATTTATATCTATATCATAGAATCTGATGTGAGAAAGTCCATTATAGTTTTCTAGTCTGGTCTCTATTCTTGATGCAATGGACTTTGGAGTATTTTCTTTCCCCTTTCTCCATGAGAGAACAACTGGTCATACCTACTATACAAAATAATCATGTCAGCAGCTAAGCAAACTGCCAACACTAAAGAAAACTCAAAAGATAATCAAAAGGTAGACAGCACTAAAATTTGAAATAGGCAACTGGACTGGAGAAGGGAGGACCATCTTTGGGATGATACAAATGTGGCTGTTTTCATGCCAGTTATGGAATATCTTGTTGGCTAAAATTTGTTGACAGGAAGTTATTAGAATAATACCTGTAAAAGTAAACACATATGGGATTACTTCATTTAAAAAAAGCTGTATTAGAGATACAATACGTTCAGATAAAGGAGACGACCTGTTCCTTACAACAATTAGGTTCCAAAAAGACAGGTTGGGTAGGAGACAATCTACATTGCATGTCATTCATTATTTAAGGCTATGCTGGAATAATAAAAACTGATTTTTTTCTTGTTAGGAAGGAGCAAGGTTCATAGCCAGAATGTTAGGGGAAATGATACTGTCAAAGCAAAGGAGACTAACAGAGCATTTGATAACTGTTTTGCTTTCCAATGGATCCTTTACATTCATAGAGCTTAAAAGTCACAGTCTGTCAAATAGCTTCAAAACTACAGGAATAATTTTGTGAAACCTCAAAGTATGAACTAGATGTTTCACCTTTCCATTCTTTCAAGGTCTTATTTTCCGATGATATAAGTCAAGACTTTAAATTCACGGATATAAGAAAAGTTGTAACGTAATGTTAAAGATTCTAAAACATTTGAAATTTATGATGTTAGGTAATACTATTACTTTTTAATTACAATGATACAAATCTTGAGGAATGTGAGAATTAAAGTCATAGTTCTCTTTGACCTCATCAAGGTCAAAGTAATCAAGTAATTTGTTAAGACTCCCAAGCTCTTAAAGCTGCCTTATTTTACAAGGGAAAAAGTTATGAATTTACCACATGGAAATTGCACTTAATGGAAATGGAGGTTGACTTCTAATTGCCCCTATGCACACCAGAAATTAAAACAAAACTTCTTTTGCATACTGTACTTCTATATTACTTTTACTGCCATTAATAAAGCAAACGGACAGAATGTTTTCATACTTTGTTAATGCTATTAATAAAAGAGAGCATTTCTGATTTGCATTCAAGACTGTTAAAAAAGTGGTTTGAAATAAATGCTGAGACAATAAAAATTGTATTACCAAAGAAACTTTTAGCACCAGTAAATTAATCTAAACTTTAAATAATATTCTATTTCCTCTATTTATGAATAGCTTTCAGTGCTCTGAAACTTCATAGTGAAACAAAGATTTGATACAATACTAAGATGTTTGAAATTAAACAACTTTGACTTTAATTTTTAGCAACCCAAGAAAAATTTTGGTTTCACTAGGCAGTTTGAAGGGATAAGGAACATGTTTTGCTCTGGAGATTTTCTAACGTTTCTTTTTTTCTATTTTTAGTAGAAATACAGAATTGTCAAATTTTCTTTTAAGAAATTGTCAGAATGTCTAATTTTGGAACACACCAAATCAATATTTTTTTTCTTGAACTTAAAAGCATTTCCCGCCCCCCCCCAGTCTCTCATTAGATTCTTGACTTTTATCACAAAAATGGTCCAAACTGTATGTACTCAGGTGTAGTCAAGCGATTGCAGCTTCCATTTGCCAGAGTCAGGGGGTGGAATTTACTTGTTTATTTAACAATATTATAATAGCTAGTGGTCAGGACATTCTCCTGACAAAGGTAATCTTGAATTTTTATCCTTAATTTCATATTTTCTCCAATGACTCTATAATGCACAAAGTATATACAAACTTTGGAGTACACAGCAGAATCAAATTTTATTTCCTTTCAGATTTGCTGTGACGCACAATAAATCGGCATCTCATGATCCTTGAGCCTTATGAATTTAAGCACTTCTGGGAGCTGATGTCAACAAGTGAGTTGTGGTTTTAGACTTGAGCATCTAAATTCTTATTTATGTTCTAGACAGGTAAGCTCTTTACCCAATTTTGCTCTAAGTACCTAGATCATGTCTGTAAAGTTTGAATTTAACAGGTCTGGGAGGTAGTGAAGAATAAAACAAATAGAAATTGATTTCAGTGGTAGGGTTAGGAAGCATCAGGGCAGGGAAGATTCTGTACCAAGGTCTTTCCTGATGAAATAAGAAACTATTGTATTCAAGCCAAAACATATGGTGGGAGGAAAAGGAGGAGCTGCTTGCCAAGCCAAATATAGGAGCACTGCTCCTGAATTTAAGGGGCAGCAGTAGATGGGAGAAGAGCTAAAACGGCGTTTTCTCTGATGATTTAAGAAATATTTATGATAGACTTCTCTCAGAGAGAAGGGAATTATTGGAAGATCATGCTATTACTCAGCGTTTCTTAAGAATAATTACTTTTTTCCCTATTCTGGCCATGTCCTTGGTACTATGTCAGCATAGAAGAAAGCAAAGCTCATGTTTCAAGTAAGTAATTTTTCGTTAACAGACTCATGAATCTTGTGACAAGTAGCAGCAGTCTTCAAACTGCCCAAACCAGAGTTTCTAACTATCGAGATTTTTAATTATCTACAGTAGGCTCTGAAAACAATACCATATCATATGACTGAATTGAAGATAAGAGATCATAGGTTTATTTTAAGGAATTTGGCTATACAACAGTGGTACTATACTTTGGAATCTGGTTTCTATTACATTTTATTGTGCTTGGCCTTTTAGCATATGGAGTTTGAGGAGATCTTAAGGAACACATAGTTATATTTTTAGACATATGGTGAGGTAACTTCATTGATAATTAGATATTCTGAAATTAAACTGGTCGCAAAGATTTTCAAAAAATCTAATATATGGCATTTTTGCAGAAAGTATAAAAACAGAACACCCTTTAACTGAAATACCATTAATGATCTCCACATTGTGTTAAAAATGTCCTCTTTGTGAAAGAAAATTTAACAATAGTTCTTCATTTTCGGCACATCCAAAAGAGCATGTTAAAAAGATACCCATGGGAAATTTTGACTTTTTGAACTCTGCTTATTATTATCTGTTGTGATACCAATTGTGAAAGAATGTCAACTTTTGAGAAGGCATCTGTAACCCATGAATATAGTAAAATTGTCCTACTTGTTGATGTTCTTGTTTACTTGTTGATGTAGCATCATGAAACAGTAGCACACTGCAAAAATCACGTTCCTCCAGTAATGAACCAAATGCATTGTTAAGTTGTTATAGGAAAGTTTGCATTTCAGTTTACTACCATTCACTGTCTAAACAGGATTCATATTTTGTTAACTTTTACATTAATGTTGAGCCCCCTCCTCCCCCCTGCTCTGTTCTGTTACTCTATATTACTTCGGCTTTGGCAGCAAAATGAATGTTTTCAGCACCTGAAATATAATGCAGCTGCAGGAATTTCCCAAGTTGACCCCCTGTTTTGTTACCTCTGGGGAAGATCTGCCAGTCGGGTTTGTGACAGGAGTCAGCAGAGTTCTCCATGAGCAAGGAGGCACCAGAAAGTTCAGCTCCTTGGGAAGACGGTTTCCTGCAGTGTTCCTTCAGTACTCACCTTCTTTTCATTTCCAGCTCTAATGAACACAACCATGATGGGAGTGTACAGAGAGAGAAGGCCCTCCAGTGATGCAGGCAGAACACAGTAAGGGCAAATAGCTCTGAGACAGGAAGAAGGGTAAAGTGTTGTCCAATTCACTGTGGAGAGTAAGATAAAGCAAAAAAAAAAAAAAAAGGTTAAAAATGGAAAATGTAACTAAGTGTGTACATTTGGAGGAATTCCCAACTCCAAGACTGGCATATTAGAACAAGGGTTATGTGTGCAAAGGGGAATAAAAGCCACAAGGTAGCGATTTCTAAATCTTAATTTTTAGTGTATTGTGTGTTTTTTTCTTTTGGCTGAAGCTTTTTCTTTTTATTTACTGCATTGGACATGAGACTGAAATACATGTGTACTATCTAATGTGCTGCTTCTCTCAAAACAGTAATTCAAGATGAATCTCATTAAAAACCCTCTTTCTGAACAGATAAACAAATCAGTAATGTATTTTTAATGAGGTAAGGTGATTTCTTGCTGTGCAAATGTGCCTAGACCTGTAAAAACTCTGTCTTCTTTCTACCCAGTGAGGATACTGACGAGTGTTTATCAATATATCATTGTCCTATTTGCTGGCAAGACTGACCTAGTGAGCTACATATAAGAACTAGGGACTCCTCTGCCAATAAAAAGGTCAGTATTGCTGTTCTGAAATTGCATTGTTTCATTGATTGAATTGTTATAATGCCATTGCCATAAACTCCCGCAATCTGATTTGAATTATGGCTTTCAATTAAATTTGTCATGACTTTTTTTTTTTTTTTAACTTGGGCTTCCCTGTTACTGCTGGGTTACGATCACATTCAAAATGGCACCATCAAAAATGTGGGGGATTTTCTTGGGTTTCACCATGCTCTGAATAGTTTCTTGTGATCAGAATGAAATCATACTCTTCCTTTCTGAAAAAATTTTGCTGTCATGTTGAAGAACCTTCTTAGAAAATATAGAATCATTTGCTTTGCAGTTTTTTTTCCCCTCTCTCTTTTGTTTTTAATCTTTGTTTTTGAGAGAGGTATGGAAAGGATTGAAAAAATAACAATAAAAGTGTTCTCAAAGCACAACAAGGCTGAAAAAATACCTGAAAAGCAGCTTATGAAATACAGAAATTTCCCCACCATTGATTCACAAAAAAATGAAAGGAAACAAATTCCTCCCCAAATGAAAGTAAATTGTACTATTTATCCAAACCTCTTTGGTACCACTTAACATAAGGAGCTCTACATACCTTGGGAAATTTCAGTTATCATTATATGTTAGACACTTCAGATCCTATTAGAATAAGATGATGAAGATGATCAAAAATGCATGATGTTGTGTATTTTTACATTACACTGAGGTATTTCAATTTTTTTCCTTAGTGTTATCCAAATTGGTTTCTGACATTTAGGTATCATTATTATTACTATGATTATTACTCGTTTCGGTTTGGCTTTTGTTTTGTTTTTAAGTTTTAGTCATGGTAACAGGTAGAAGTTCTAATCTGGATTATGGATCTATTGCAAATTAATTTTGCAATGTTTCTGGTGAGTTTATATTATAGTATTTTACACTAAAAAAATATATTCATTTTTTATTGTCTTCCTAATTTTTAATTTATGCTAGTCATGGGATTATTACTTATATCTAAATTTAGCACAGCCCTAAAGTACAGTGTTATCTAATTTCATATAAGGCAATGGAAAAGTTCAAATTTATGTAAAATCTCTTCTTTTGGGAACAGGTATAATATAAGGAGAAACTTTCAAGGAAAAGGCATACTTTGATCAATACTCATTTGAATTAATATCTAAATGGTTAATATATATTGCATACAAAAAGATAGATCTGAGAGAATCTTGGAAACTAATTTCCTTTCATTTCCTATTTGTTGAAAAGCTGCTTCCATAAAATAGTGATTAATTCTAAATTGGACTCCAAGAGGTTTTTTTAATCCTGCTAAATTTGCAAGAGTATTTATTGAATTATTGGCACTTAGTTTTTTCCTGTTGGGACTTCTTGTGGAAACATACATATTTTTTTAAATATCTAAGGCCAACTTGTTAGCTAATCAGTAATAATAAATAGTGATCTCAATGTGCATATTCTAGACAAAGACAAAGGAGCTGTTTTAGGAGCATTTAATTTAATGAATGGCCATTACACTTTTGAAGAAAACTGAGCACTGCCATCTTTTGTTGGAAGAGACTAACTGCAACTTTTAAATGTCTATTTTGGATCAGTTCTGATTTGTACACACTACTTTCTATTAGAAGGTTTGTTTACCAGATATATTTTTTATTACTAAACACAAGACTTCAAGCATGAACAAAGTTATGAACAAGAGTCAAGACCTACCATTCTACCTGACTAGTATACTTTTATAAATGAAAACACTTCAGGCCAAATCCGGAAGAATAAACATGGCCTTTTTCTACAACAAAGGTAATGCATTCAAGTTTGATTTATTAATGTAGCTGATCTTTTTAAGATAAAAAAAAAAAAGTACCTACTTGTAACCTGTACTGCCACTGAATCACAGTTTAATTTCCAAGAAGAGAGCTCAAGTATAGGGTGGTCAGAAGGTCTTTGCTTTCTGTTGCATAGCTCAAGAAGGAAAGGGTGAAATGAAAAGTGGCAGGTAACGTACATGAAAATGTAGAAACTTTTACCTCTCTGATTGTACTCATTGTGTATTATGGCAGCTTGACAAAGACTGGTGCTTCCTGATCAAAGGAGTTTGGAAGAAATAGCTTAGTGAAATTTCCTGGTGCCTTTCAAAACTGGGAGTTTTGTGGTCTTAAAATGCTTATCAATTCTTCATTTTCTCAAGTAAAATGATATGTTGGATCCACCCCTCATTTTTGTATGTGTAATTTGCTCATTTATATCTATTACTTTTTATTTGAATTGTTTCTGACACTTTTGTAACTGGGCAAATCAAGACTTTGCAAAAAATCTGCATTTGACTGTCAGTCCTTTGCTGAAGATGTACAGTAAATTACCTATAGACAGCTGTACTTTGATATCAGTACCTCAGTAGGAGTTTAAAAAAAAAAAAAAAAAGAAAAAGAAAAAAGTTGAAAAATTTGTATATTTCCATAATGGAATAAATGGGCTTATAATACTGTCACTGCACTTCTCCTGTTCTTCTTTCCCACTGTACAGTAGATCCCACCTGGAAGTTCAAGATGGTAGAAAATACTTACGGCAGAGGGAAAGGAGCAAAGATGCCAGATGATGGAAGAACCCTCATTAATGTGAGTGCTGGGCTTAAACCATCCTTTCTTTCACCTGAATATCCCTACTTATAAAAGTTTGCCTTGAGCACATAGAACTGCCACCGGCCATCCTAAACTACAGCAGGAGGTGTGAAACCTGAATTCTCCTCAGTTGTGGCTGTAAAGACTTCCTTATATTCCCCATTCAAATGCCATCCTAGTTTGAACAATGGGCATATCTGAAAGACAACCACTATATTCTTGCTCTATCCAAGCCCCAGATGATCACTCAACAGGCAGTGCTTTTTATTTTTGCCTTTCTTTTTTTCTGGGAATATCTAAATCTATACTATAAATATGTCACTTTGCTTTACAACCAAAATTGTTTTCTAAACCATTATCAGTAGTTTAATAGAAAATGTCTTTTCCTTTGGCATCTCTAGATTTAGTCTTTAGCTTATAGTGCTTGACCAGACTTTGGGAAATCTGATTTATTTAGTTCTCAGGTTTCCAAATGGCCCATTTCCTTTAAAAAGTATTGAAACAAAACACTGTTTTGCTTTATTTATATTTTACATGTACAGGAAATTAACTGGTTTGTATAAGACAAATAACAAACACTATCGGGAATAAGAAAAGAAATAATCCTCTCCTTCCAGTTACCAGGACTTTTGTGTTTCAGTGTCGTGTATGGTATTTGTGCCTATCATAAGTCTGAAGCTAAACAGGTCAGTATCACTGATAGCTTTGGCAAATCTTTGAGTAATTATATGACCTCATGTATATATTTGGACGTGTGGGGTGTGACTGGTGTGAGCCTGAATTTAGGAAAGAAGAAACCTGCAACCTCCTGTTATTCATCTGTGGAATGACCTACAGACCTCTGTGCCTTGCCTCAAAGCCTATCCTAAAATCTGAGATACCATATTTAGATAAAATGAAGATTCTCATAACCCTTAGAATTATATCATTCTCACTTCTTTCAAAATCCAATTTGTGGATTAAAAAGCTCTCTATAGTCTATTTTGATAAGAATTAATTTGACTCTAAATGTATTAATATATATTTAATACATTAATATGTTCAATCAATGGGCTTATCTTGCAATTTTTATTCTTAGCTTTCCCAACAGGCTACGGTAATGACCTACAGTAATGTTTCACAGTCACAAAAAAAAAAGAACTGCAATATTCTCATTTGCCTCTATGAGTAAAAACTATCTGCCCAAACAACAAAATGTTAATGAGCACACCCCTATTAATCTCTGTGTCTTTTGTTGACACAATTTATTAACAAGATTTCACATGACAATTATTGAGCAATGTAATTCTATGTCCGTGGCTTTCTTGGATACGTTAAGCACGGAATTCTGAAAGACGTAAATTCCACTTGAATAAGTCTTCTTTACGTAACTTCTCTTAGAGATTTGGCCATGCCATTCCAATTCTTGTATGAATATTAGCACAGTTACATATTATCAGAATGCCCAAATATCCTAATTATTTGTTTACTACAGGTATAGTTCAATACATTTACTGGAGGTATAGCTTAATACACTCATGCTGCCCAAGTGATTTTTGCATAAAATATGGTGGTGGTGGTGTTTTTTTTTTAACCTAGTAATAAACACATTTGAGTGATCAGTTTTCAACTTATAAAAAAAAAGCACGTTTGTGCACTGAATTCACTCTTAGCTGCCTGATAGATCAGGAAGAGTTATGCTGTTCTCTCCTTACGGCAATCAGGCACGGACTCCGCCGAGTTGTGAGACAAGGACGAAGACGTTTATTGTTTTTCTTTTACAGCATATATAGTTTCTGTTCTTTGATCACGCGCCGTGCTCTCTACACAGATAGGTTGAGGGTGAACGTCCATACACCGTTGTGAGTGATACAATTGGCTACATTTAAATGTTTATCCCACCTAAGCTAATTAGTCATTGCTACTTGCTTTGGTCTATTGTTATCTATTTGTTAGCTTGCTCTCTAGTTCATATTACCACACAAGGACATCGTTTACTGTTCTCAAGGCCTCCTTCCCATCACTGCAAGAACTCCTGCCCAGCTCTTGCTCGGCAGCGCATCTCCACGGTTCCTCACTCCCCACACCTGGGGAGGTTTGGTGTTGGCCAGCAATGCTGTGGAAGATGCCTGCTGGGTTATGAAGGTCACTGGCTGCTTTGACAGTCAGGCTTTATTAAAGTGTGTCATAAACTGGGAGAATACGCCGTCAGTATCAAAATGTGCCTGTCAGCGTTAAGATTTGCCCTTCCAAGGCTCCACAGCTTCCTCTGCTCCAAGTGGGGTGATTTTCAGGAAGAGAAACAGGCTGGTGCTCCAGAGTTATGTGGCCTACGTAATCAAATTGAGAAGGTGTGGGTAGCCTCCCTAGAAAACCTTTTGGCTGATGCGATAGGGAATAATTCCGTGTTTGACCAGTTAAAAAGGATGAATAAAATGACTGCACTGGTGTGCACATCGAGTCAGGTATTGGGGGGTGGGAGATGTCTCAAATCCTTAAAAATAAGCCAAATGGCCACATCATTTGTGTCCTGGGGAGCTCTTTGTGTGGCTGGAGCCCAGAGGCATTGGCAGTAGCCAGGACACGGGGCAGCTGGCCACCACGGCCATCCCTCCCTCCTGCCCTGCTGAGTCCCATGGAACCCCCACCCCAGGTATGACCCGTGCCCACCCCTGTCCTTCCATGGCGTGTCCGTGGCAGCTGGGTCTCAGAGAGATGATTCAGACCTGCCGGGGGGTCTGGACCTCCGGGGGCTCCAGCTCTGGTACCAGGTCCTGGGCAGCAGCTCCAGCCCATGGCTGCGCCGCCTCAAGGCTGCCGCTGTGGAGGGTTTCCCTGCAGATGTGTGGGGTTCTTACCCCAAGCCCCTGAGCACAGAGAGTCCTCGGCAGCTGAGGAAGGCTTTAAGGACAATAAACAAGCAGCAGCCGTCCCTGGAGGCGGCAGCAGCAGAATGGTCCCAGGTAACAAAAGCTCCTTTGATCGTGCATCTTGCCTTCAGCCTCGGGCTGCCGGCCACGTCCCGCGCTCTCTGAATCCCTGCCTACCCCTGGGCAGTATTTAGCTGCTGCAGTCCTTTGGGCCCAGCCAGTGTTCGTGAAATGTGCTGCTGGGGGTACCTGCAGGAGTTCGTCGGAATAGCTGATCCTCAGCTTCAGCAACGCTTTGAGCCCGGGGTGTTGGTGTCAAGGGCAAGGCAGGGTCCCCCCCAGTCATGGGGGCGCAGAAGGAGCGGGAGCCCTCGGGTGGGGACCAGCTGAAAGGGCTTCTCCTGCCACAGACCTGTGGGTGGCAAAATGCCACGGGTCAAGGTGGCGATTTCCAGCCCCAGGGACCACGGCCCAAACTCCCTTGCTTTGATCT
This sequence comes from Tringa solitaria, assembly GCA_026413425.1. Classification (NCBI taxonomy): domain Eukaryota; kingdom Metazoa; phylum Chordata; class Aves; order Charadriiformes; family Scolopacidae; genus Tringa; species Tringa solitaria. The sequence continues at coordinate 422,637 of JAOXJM010000033.1, read as the reverse complement.
CTCCGAAGGCCCCGTCGGTGGGGTGCTCGGGTTTTGCTGATATTTTGCCCTGGGATGAAACTCTGTCGCTGTCAGTGGCAGTTTTAAGCCTTGTACTCAAACAGGGTCTTGTTATAGTAACCGCAGCCAGACCTAAAGAGACAATTCATAACAAATAAATTACATGATGATTTAAACACTTCCTTCACCCACAAATACTGAAGACAGGTGTGGTTCTTAACAAAAATGTGTATCTCTGACTCCCTAGGTACTACCTGATGCCAATAATTTTCAGTCACATTAATTCTCATGAGCTTTTAGATGCCAACCTTTGCTTTTCATCACTCGCTGCGGGTGCGGTAATTGTCAGCCTCAGTGCCCGTGCTGCTGTGCCTGTTTGACCGGATAAACATAAGGTTTAGCTACAAGAAGAATGTCTTGTTTGAGGTAAATCCTGGCATCAGGAGGAGGAAAGGAACCCCCACGTAAGGAAGAAGCTGCTGTGGGTGCCTGCAGCCTCTTGCTTACCCCAGGCAACAGGGGTTTAACTAGATGTGGGTGTCCCCGCTGCAGTAAGACCTGGGTTCCTCCTGAGGGAACGAGGAAAAAAATAATAATGAATTTGCTATTCTAAAGTCTTTTAATTTTTAATTGCTGAGAAGTAACTGGTTCTCCAGGTGGCTGTGTGCTGGTACGAGGGGTACCTCTCCCCTCGCTTTCTCTGTTGATATCTATTGCTCTCTCTGTGGATGCAACTAAATAAAGCTTTCAGGGAATCTTTATTGTTTGACCAAGTCCTTCAGCAAATGTTTAACTTAGGTATCAGTGGGGCTTGGGCATATGCTGAAGTGTTTTGTAGAATGTGAATGTTAATTAATTGCTTGGAAGGCAGGCACGGGTCGTAGCAAGTCCTGCTGTTTATCAGCTGTATTATGGTAGAGGCGGCACCACAGAGACCCGGCGGTGGATGGGCTCGGCCTTCCGAGGGCCTCCGCTGGGAACAGGAGGTGTGAGGGACAGAGAGGTGGTGGCGAAAGGAGGGACACTGCTGGAGTAGTGAAAAGAGCGTCCGTGCTGCCCGCAGTGGCTCAAAATGTATTATTCTAACTAGTGCCAAAGGTTAAAGCACAGTTGTATTTCTCATAGAATGGCAAATGTCTGATCGTGGAATGTTGGAGCATTTTACTGTGGCTTGGGTCAACCCTGCACATTTATTTTTCAGGGCTGGGGCAGAGCCTTGTGCACCACTGTCTTCTCTGCGTTGGAAGCCACGGTACAGCTGTACCTCCAGAGAGCCGGCACAGCCGAGGGATGGCCACCGGCCTCGGGCACAGCAGCAGGGGGGACTGAAAGGTAAGAGACACTCACATCTCACTTACCAGGGCTCTCTGTGCCAGGTGAAAGGGTGATTGTTAAAAAACACATTAACACTGAAGGAAATACTGCAACCACACACAAATATTGTGATTCCAAATGGCATTCTGTGAAATCCACGTTTTCCAATGGCCAGAAGATGCATTTGATCCTGTTTTGAGCAGCATTCGACTCAGGAAATTAAGGTAAGAGGAGGAGATTAAAAAAAAAAAAAGGCATTTTTTTTTCCTGCCTCACCACGTGCTTTAGATGATCTGCTTCCTTTTGTGTGCTCTAATTTTCATTTTACTTTGTTGCCAATTATACAGAGCGTTAATTTGTTGTGAATGCTTGTTTTAATGTGTGTCATTTTCGAGTGAAGGTGCCGGATTTGTTTCCTGTTAACGTATCTGTGGGCAAAAGATGCGGGGTCTAGACCATGAAACTTCCCAGGGCCTCACGCGGGGTTTATTCCGTGTGCTTTCCCGGGCGGTTTCCCAGGGTGCTGGGATGGGGAGGGTGTGCCGGAGCCAGCACTGCGCCACACGCTGTTTGTACTCAACGCTTTGAGGGAGTTTTCCTCACTAATTAGTCATCCTGTCTGCAGCAAATAAGATTATCACTGGTTTTTATTGAAAGTTAAAATCCTAACGGGGTTGTGGCTGAGGAGAGCGAGCAGGTTCAATAGTCCTTGTTTCCAGTGTTCAAGTGTTCACTTTACAAACAATCTGTTCCATGTTTGCAAAATAAGTGTATTAATCCTGATGAAGACCCCGCCGCTCTGTTTGCCTCTCTCCCCTGAGACGAGCCGCGGTGCCCCGTTTAACCAGTGCAAAGCGCTCCAGGGACTGGGAGTATTTGCTTTTGGGTTCCTGCGGCTGCTGAAGGTTGGAGAGGAACCAGTGATGGGCGCGTGGGGAGAGGGGGGGGTGACACCAGGAACCAGCAGAACCTCGTGGCTTCTCGGGGGGACCAGGGAGGCGTGGAGTCCTTCTGTGGTTTTAGCCTGGTGTGTGCTACATAAATACAGGCATAATTTCTCATTTCCTCTTTACAAAAGCACAGAGTGTAATTATAAAGGTATAATTGTATGAGGTGCCAGTCCTCCATATCAGCTCACCACCAAAATCAGGTGCGAGGTGAGTCTCACATCAAATATCAGGACACCACGAAGAATGGTCCTTAGAAGTAAGGTTTCTTTTCTGATAAAATGGAAATTAATTGCTAGTTTCCAGTGAAGAAAAATGTCATAAAGCATTATTTTAGCAGGAGGGAAGAGACTAGCGATGCCATCACCTCTTTGACAGCTCTTTTTCTAATCAACGTTGCTTTATCAAGAAATGTAAAGTTGTATTTTTTTTATTGATTTTTAAAAATAAATTCTTACAACATCATATCTATAAAAGGTTCATCACAGACCAAATACCACTCTAACCTTTTAAGCTTCTACAGTAAAAACTGTCGTCTTTATTTATATAAGTTTGGGAAAGATACAAATGTAATCATAACCCCCGAGGCAAAATTTTATGGCAGTTTTCAGAACTCCTCTCTATAAAAACTACTCAAACCTACAAACATAAAAGCTTCCAATAAAATTTGCTTTAGATCGTAGCGATAAAACATGAATTTCTTTCCCTGGTCCTGGAGCTACAGGTGTCCAATTGCCAGAGCTGTTTGCCACAAGCCCAGGCTGGTGGCTGTGTCTTCCTCAGTGGGCCAGTGGCTTGGCCAGGCTGGTGCGGTGGCTTCCTCGGTGGGCTGGTGGCTCTTGGCCAGGCCGGTGAGGTGGCTCCTCTGCCACAAATGTATCTAGCCTGTGCTTCAAGGCAGGTGTCTTGGGCTCCGTGTATTTGCTAGGGTCAGCTCCATGAGCAGGCAGATCCTGCACCCCAGAGCTTTAAATGAGTTCCTCCTACACCCTTCCATAGGTGCCTCGGGAACATTTGGGGTTTTTTGGGTTGGTGGTGGTTTTTTTTTTGTGGTTGAACTCTGTGATCTCAAAGGTCTCTTCCAACCATGAAGATTCTATGATTCTGTGGCCATGACTTGCCCCGTGGGGCTGGTGGCGAGTGCGCAGGGCACATGGTTACACCACAGCTGGACAGATCGTCTCTCGCCTCAAAGCTTTGTCCTGCCTTCCTGACTAACCCAACATTTTTGGTCTGATAATGAAAAAATCTTTGGGCATGGAAAGAATCATGCAAAAAAATAGTTTCTGGGTGAAGCAGAATATTCCAGAGGTGCAGTAATCTAGAACGTGATTGTTCCCTCCATTTGCTTTGCTCTTCGACACGTTGGTGATTTGTGCTCCCTGGAAAGATCGGTGGTGCTTTCGCTTTGGTGAATGCGAGTGCATACATTAGATGTAACTTTAATTAAAGGTTCCTCGCTGTATAATCTTCTTAGGTGTGTGTTAAGCGTGAGCAGCAGGTAGCAAATTCTTCATTGCGTTTCAGGGGAGGAGGTCGCCCTGCAGAGACATGCGGTGAGGCCGTGCGGGCGGGAGGGGGGCAGGCTCTGCTCTTCACATGGAGTGCAGGAATAAATCTCTGCAGATTGGGGCTTTAGCGGATTCCTGGCAACTAGAGGCTCGTGCTTTATCAGCCTAGATTAATTTGCTTTTACCATCCAGGATGGATTTAACCCTGATAACTCACTGTATCTGATGAGGGACCTGAGCCTTTCCTTTCTGACTGCGAGGAGAAGTGTACGTAGGAACAAAGCCTGCTGCTCATCAAAATGAGAGCAGAGGCAATTCACAGATCATGTGCTTTGTGAAATAAAAGAAAATCACAGACTTCTTCCTTTGAAGCACACGCCTCAGAGTGTTCCTGAAAGTTCACAGTAAGCAAGAACAACTTAGTTTAAAACCGTGCTTTTATGAAAGTATTTTTTCTAACGCAGTTGTACCAGGAGGTTGTTTCCTAAGGCCGATTTCTCTGGCGGCTGCAGGAGGCTGGAAGTGGCCCAGGATGCCTTCAGTGGTGGCCCATGTCTGGCTTCGGCAGGACGTGGCCGTGCCTCTGGCTCCCAAGCCCCGGCCGTGTGCTCCGGTGGTCCCTCGTGGGGAAGACCAGGCAGTTGGTGGTCTCTGCGAGGCCGGGGGGATGCTGGTGTGACCGCTCTGCTCGGCGTGTGGCTGCTGAGAAGCTGCCCTGTGCACGGGGGGGTCCCGAGGGGCTGTCCCCCCCACTGCAGCCCAGCGAGGTGCCCGGCTCTCCGCGGGGAGCCCCTGCATCTGTCCCAGGCAGGGCCGGGGCAACCGGAGAGATCGGGTAGGCCAGCAGTTGCCAAATACACGTATAATAGAAGGTATGATTCATGAAGGGGTTTTTCTGTTTATCTTAAAATAGACTTTAATTACAATTCTGCCTTCCCATTTGTGTCTTATGTAAGGAATTGGCTCTCAGAGTATTATCAGGCCAGCTGTTAGTACTTCTTTAATATTTCCCTGTCTTCTGCTCCATTAGAGAGGGCTGCACACTTAGTATCTGCTGGGCTTGTTAATTATTAGTTAACTCTGGTTTATGAGTATTGTCTAACCAGGGAACTTCTCTCGAGTGCTCATCATTAGTTATCATTTGTTTGTAGGGCTGCTGTGTCTCTCTGTGTTAAAAAGTGATGTTTAAGAGCAAACTTTGGGTGTTTTTGTGAAAAACACTCAGTGAAGCCAGTTTCAGTGCCCCATCCCTGGGGCTGGTTGGACAGAGCTTGGAGCAACCTGCTCTGGTGGGAGGTGTCCCTGCCCAAGGCAGGGGGTGGCACTGGGGGGGCTTTGAGGTCCCTTCCAACCCAAACCATCCTATGATTCTCCAAAAGTGTTTAAATGAGTGAGGTGCCCAGATGCCATGAAAAGAAGGTCGCTGTTGAGATGGCCTCGTGTTGCTCTTTTTTGGGGCCATGCTGGTGTGTTTGTTGTAAGACTGGAACTGTCAGACAGATGCTGTTGGAATGGCTGCACAGTCAGTCGGGTCCCTCATTTCGAGAGGGTGATTTTGCTTGGCTAGAAGGCTGACCAAATGACAGTGTCCCTGGCTGCCCGGGCAAAGCTGTACGCCCGGCAGCGCATCCTCCTTGCCTGCCTTCTTCCCGACAGCACCAAGGGAGCCTGAAGCACAGGAGTATCCCCAGAGTCCTAAATGGCCTTCAACAGACATGTCCTAATGAAGCCAAGTTAAAAATCTGTAATAAATTAATGAGAATGTTCCTTTTAGTGGCAATCATCCATACACTCCCTCTTATGGCACCTTTTAATTATTGTTACTAATGATAGAGTTTTTGGGTCACTGCTTTCGGAAAGAAGCAAACCAGAAAACTTATTCCTTCTAGAAACAAGCATTCCTCAGCTCGTGCAGAACGCCGGCTTCAGAGGTGACATGAAAGATAGAAATGGTGTGTTTGGCAGGTGTAGTCTGGGGAACATGGCGCCGCTGTTGACTTTCTGTATTTTGTTGATAAACGAAGCGGTTCTCTGTGCCTTTGTATCCATTACCTTTCACCAGTTCTAAATGCGCTTCGTTTTCTTTCAGTTCTGGCACGGGATCAGAGGGTGGCTCTCAGCCTCTGATCTAAATAAAATAATAATGATTTTAGGCGGTGCTGTTTGCATTATTCATTGCTCTTGGCAAAACAAATGTTGATCTTATAACATGGCTATTAATATTTTGATGGAGTAATGAGGCCACCTGGATTTACAGCAGAGACGGGCTTCCAGATGAGGAGATGCTCGCTCACAGCCCCACGTGAGGGCCAGGAGGGCCTCTGCCTGTCCCCGAACTGAAGGGGGGGTGGTGGGGGGGGGTGCGATCTCCTGGTCTCATCCTCTGCTTTCTGCTCAGCTCTTCTCACAGCAGAGCTGCCAGCACGCAACCCCGGGCGCTCCCTGGCAGAAGCAGGGCTTCATTCTCTTGGTCTTCTCTCGTGGAAATAAGCATCGTCCCGGCAGTGTGAGGCAGGTACCCGCCTGAAGCGTTAATCCCTACAAGATTAGGAAAAGGAAGCAAAAGCTTTTCACGGGCTCTTCTGTACCTGTAGCGAGCGGTGGTTTCCTCAGGAGACTCTTCTCCAGCTATTGATTGCCCGAACTGTTGTATCTCAGGCTCCCACAGCGCTGTCAGGGCCGATTGTGAAGGCTTGACAGCATCATCAATATTGGCATTAGAGCTACTTTTCCAGCTTATGAGGATGGGACGTGCATGATTGATACAGAGCCACGTGAAAAATTGTGCAAGGTCGCTGCAGTTTTTTTCCTGGGCTTTCACAAAGGCCTTGTTTGCTTTCCCCGTCTCCTCAGCACGGAGAACGGAATTCATCGGTGCAGCTGCTGGCCCAGTCGCTGGGTGAGCAGGGACCACCCCGTGCTGGCTCCAAGGCTGTCATTTGGGCTTTTCTCCTCTGGAGACAAGCTCCTGTCCCCCTGTGGATCCACAGATCATGGCACGGACTGGTCAGCCCTGGAGAGAGCAGGGAAGGGAGGAATGTACCCATAAGTGTGTTTAAGGGGCTGGCTCCGTGGAGTAACAAACTTGGAGATGCACAACCTCAAATGCAGGTTTGCAGCGGTTGGTGGCCATCTGAGGATTGCAAGTCCCATCTCTGGATGGGCTCATGGTGTCCATGGGTTCTGCGAAGCAGAATATGGCAAATCATAGCACACGCAGGGTGCTGCAAAAGTTGGATTGTGTTTTGACTGTTCTCTGATTTCCAGTTTCATTTTCCTCCGCTGCTTCTTCTGGCTGCGGAATGGTTCTTCTCCAGGTATCTCCAGATGGGTACCTGGAACGCACGTGCCACTGGAAGAGCTCATAAAAATATTCATACCACCCCAAAAGCTGTGCTAGAGCCTGAGAAATCGGCTGTACCCCTGCGGCGGTGCGGGTCGGGTCGCTCTCGGTGCCGGGGGGTGCAGAGGGTCCGGTCCCCGCCAGCGGCCGCCGGGGCTGTGCTGCGGCAGGAACGGGGCTACCAACCATATTGCGGCTCCCGGCGGCTCCCTCGCTGCTCCAGCAGGGAAATAATCTGCACCAGACTCCTTTCCTGGCACCGGCTGCCTCCCCGCTGTGCCAGCTCCAATGTGTAGGCTGGCACATTGCAGAAGGGGGGGGGAAGGAGTGGAAACAGAGCCCCGGCTCCCTCCCCTCCCCATCGGACCCGCCGCCCGTGGCTGTCCCCGGCTCCGGGGACCCTCTGCTCGCGGGAACAAATGACCCCTGGGCATCGCGAGTGCCCTCGGGAGGGTTGGGGACCTGAGGGCTGTCCCCTGCTCGCCCCACACACGCCGTGGGGCTCTGGGGCCGGCCGCACTTGGGGCAGTTGGTACCAGAAGCGGGGAGTCCCGTCCACTGACCCGTTCCTGGAGTTCCAGCCCAAAGCAGCCCCATTTGGGAAGAGCCGGTTTTTCTGTAGGTTAGATTTCAGCTGCGTCCCTCTGGGCACCCATAGAGCGGGCGGAGACGGGGCAGAAGTGTAAATGCCAGAGCCAGCGCTGCCATGTTGAGCCTCGGGACTCGACGTGTAAGTTAACTTCTGCCTTGGTTTTGCTTTAAAATAAAGGTTGGCTCCGTGCTGCTCCATATGTGAAACAAGAATTTGCCTTGAGCTGCTTTTTTAGCAGCTCTTTAAAATGAAAATTCCTGCAGAGGCAGAGATGTGAGGTTGTAATGAGACTGCTGAACGTGTCCTGTAGCGCGACACTGAGCTTGTTGGAAATGACCTTTTTCAAAATATTTTTGTCAGGTGTTTTTATGCTCCCATTCTTTCCAAATATGCTGCGATTCACCCCTGGCACAGTCAGTAGCCGACAGGACAGCACTAACACGTGAAGTCCCCGCCGGGGTTAATGTCACATTGTCCCCACCAGAGCTAAGCCATCTCCCCGCAGGAGAGAGGGTAGGATTGCACCTTATCCTTCCTTATTAACCATGGGACCTTCTACCTGGAGATTAAAGAACAAAAGCCTGAGAAGACAGTTAATTATAGCTTAAGCTTCACAAGCAGAGTTAATGAATTTTAACGTGCCTCAATTAATAACTAATTGGGTTTTGTGCCTCAGCTGTGAATGGAAGTGTAGGGGTGTCCAGGAAAAAAAATGGGTCTAAAGATGAGCTCTTTTTAATTGAAATACAGTGGGATCCCTCTGCAGTGGAAATGGTACCCTGGTGTTATCTTAGGTTTGTGAGGCAAAGAGAAAATGGAACTGGCAGCGGGATGTGGAGCCACATCTGCACACATCTGGGGGAGTCCCAGGGTGGGGATGGGGATGGTGGCCGGCCCGGAGCCACCTCGAGCCCACCCTGCGCTGGGGCCAGTGAGTTCAGGCAGGTGCCAGGAAACCTTCTGATGAATCTGGCCCAATGGGAGTGTTACTTAAAAACTAATGGGAGGTGATGGCCCAGCAGTATGCTAAAGAATGTGTTAAAGCTTTAACTTTTCATTTAGGGTTTTTGACAAGACACTGCAGATTATAAATAATGGATGAATTCCCAAAGTATGTCTGCACTTCCTGGCTAACTTCCCACATGGGTGAACTGTGAGTTTTCTCCTTAATTATCTGTAGGAGAACCTCTGCATATTGCTCTTTAAGCATATAATTATCCTTGATCATTTGGGATGAATTATATGTCCTTACTCCTGTATGGATTTGGTCCTAATGTAGGACATACAGTCAAGCAGATAAAAAGTAGCTAAAAGGACGTAGGACAGTGAAGCGTGAGGAGGAGCCTCACCTGCCTTCGTTGGAGGGTGGGGGTTTGTTGGGAAGGATTTAGAAGCTGGTGTGGGTTGGGTTCTTGGTCCTGGGAGCTGCTCCTGAGAAGCAGGTTGCTACTGTAATTTTTTTTTTTATGTGATTGAGCCACAAATGTATTATAGTTGCTTTTTAAAACCAAGTACAAGTGGATGTAGTAAGGAGAGCCTTGGTCCTCTGTGATGTTGGGTGAGCAAGCAATATGTGTGGGGCTGGGATCTGTTCTCCACAACTTCCCATACCTCCGAGCGCTTCCCCTGGCCACCAGCGTGTAGGTTCTGTCCTTCCCTTCCTGGAGCTTTCTCTGCAGAAAGCAGTCAGCCTGCTCCTCCTCTATTTCTGCCCCAGCATTGCCCATCCCAGCCACCGCAAGCCGTGGCCCTGCGGCACTGCGGTGGGTTTGTGGTCAGGAGAAGGGCAGTGCCCAGGGACAGCCGGGCGCTGGTGCTCGCCCAGGTGGGGTCCTCTTTTGGGTGGCCTGGGTGGACGCTGGTCACGAGCTGAGGAGAGGTCTGCGGAGGCTGTGCTGGAACCCGGTCACAGCCCTTGGGGATTCGGCACATCTCATGGGAACCACTGGACAAGCAGGGGTACATGAATTAAAAAATTGTGGTACATAGAAATAAAGGGCCTGATTTGATATCTTTTAATCATACCCTAATACAACAGTCAGGGGCTTCTGTAGCTTAGGAGAAGACCTCTCTAGGCAGCCTGGACCTTACTCCTACCCAAGCCTGGGTGCTGATTTGAGCAGGGTGAAGCCCTGGAGCTGTACGACTGTCACTTCAGCAATGGACTCGCACCAAAACCTTCCATCTCCGAGTTCCAGGTGTCAGAGAATTTAGGTGGAAAGAAATGACACGTAGCATAAATTTTTTTATACTCCAGGATGGATTGTGCCTGGTAGTGCTATTGGTCTAATGAGATACTTTATGTCTTTTCCTATTGAAAGAGGATTATTTTTAAGCCCACGGTTAAGAGAATGTCCAGTATTTTGCTATGATTAGCATGTAATTCAGGCTCTGGGGGGATAAAAAAAATGACCAGAGATAAAGATAGCAAAGGTTAAATTGAGTTTGTAGCAGTTAAAAAGAGTGATAAATCCCAGAGAGTACAAAAATAGAGGAATACTCTGCATCTCAAACGACAGAAAATTGTCGCCTTTTGAATTTGATGCTCTGAGTGTGAAGGAAGAAAAGAAAATATATATGCCATTCTCCTCCTTCAGTACCATTTCTAAAGAAAATTTATCAGCAACTTCAGCTGCAAGGCAGGAAAACACACACAAGCCAAAGCGCAGCTTTAGTTTGTTTTGTTTTATTCTTACTTTTTTGGGGGGTCATATTTGAACACCCTCAGAGAGAACATGGAAGCTATAAGAAAAAGAAAAGAAATCATTAATTTGTTAAATGCAGGATTGTCACGCCCCGATCCTCCAACAACTATTTACGCAGGGCTTCTCATCATGCCCTTCACAACTGCCGCACAATAAATAATAAAAGATTAAAACCTTAAACCTGGAAAACTTTGGAAAAAAATATTAGAAAATTTTATTTCAGATTATAAAAATCCTTGAATGATTTACTTTAAGGGACAATTTCATTGCTGCCATGTGCAGGAACTAATGATCACGCAGGGCTCCGGATTGGTGAGAAGGTTGCTTGGGAAACATAGTCATAGGTAGGTGATAAAGTCACCCTTTCTCCATCACTGCCTCACTGTCACCAGGATAGCTTTTACCGTTTGTTACACGAAAATGATAGTCCATGTACATATTTATATCTGGATGGCAATAACGTTGGCAATAACCTCCCCTGAGCAGTCCATGTTGTTCTAAGGAGCCCGGCGTGCTTCCTGGAGCCAGCGGCTCCCATCCTGCACGTGAGGGGCTTTGAAACAGAGTCTCTAATGGTGGGGACAGCTTCCCCCATCTTGACATTTGCAGTGAAAAAGATTCTTTGTCATGGAGCGTGTTGCTTAAGCTGGAAGCAAGCGACGAGTGTGCCTTGTCCCCCCTTGGGTGTTATCCTGGCAATCCACTTCGTTAGGATGTAGGGTCTCTTAGAGCCTTACGTTCCCCTCCAGAGAACAAGGGTTCTCCCGCAGTTTCCGAGGGGCACTGCTGAGATATGTGACTGGTTGGTGACATACAAGTGGCTTTGCCATGGCCGTGGAGGAGAGGATGCTGGATTCAGGTCCGTTTGAGCTGACATTAGAGTGAGTGTGGATTTGATTATTATTTTTTTTCTTAAAACCCTGTGAAATTAGCACATTTGTGTACAGCCTATTGTTAGGCAAACCTGTCAAATGGAGTAGCAGTTGGTGATGCCAAAGCCAAGAAGAAATGCAAGTAAAAGTGCAAGGCACTGCGTGGTACAGAAAGCAAATGCCTGTGCCTTTGGGTGACGAGGGTTGTGTGTGTTTGTGGAGGTGCCCTGTAGTTTCAGTAAATGACACTTGTGATAGTTCCCCCCGTTCTGGGCTGCATTGGCTCGCCACTGCCTCACAGCACGGGTAACATCGTGGTACGTACCTCTAACCCCCCTTGTCCTTGGGTTTAGACAGACAGCTCACGATAGCTCTCTGCGTGTGTTGCCATCGCTGCAGGGATGTTCTTTGTGTCGGTAGCATGGGGGAATCTTCTCCATGCTTCCCAGACCTCTTCCTTGTCTGTGCCTTGATGCATTTATTCGCTCTGGCAGATACTCATTTTTCTTATTCTTCGCTCAAGATTCAGTATTCTCCATTTACCCATCTTTATTTCCAGCACTGACCATCTTTACCCTCTGCACCCCACTGACCTGAGTCTCTGACTGCAGAGTTTCCTGTTACTGACTTCTTGTCACTATTACAGGCTGTGATTCCAGGTATCTCCTTGTCACTATTACAGGCT
>JAOXJM010000033.1:386679-401703 GCA_026413425.1 Tringa solitaria | reverse complement strand
AAGAAGTGTTTCCTAGTATCCAATCTAAACCTCTGGCACAACTTGAGGCCATTTTCCCTTGTCCTATCTCCTGTGACCTGGGAGACGAGACCAACCCCCACCTCTCTACACCCGAAGCGCTGGAAAAGTGAAGTTACATTAAACTACAAGGCATGAGGTGCGGCGGGGCCAAGCTGTTGGAGTGATTAGAGCAGTACTTCAAGGTAATGCTCTTCTACTGACCAGTCTCCACTCGGAGGCTCTGAGGGGTTGTGTTTCCTCTCCAGTGCAAACGGAGTTTGCCAAAGCTTTTGTTCTGCTGCAGCTAACGCAGTCCTTCGCAGATGCTGACCAGGACAATCCCCTGGATCACCCTGGGCATCCCAGTTCTGCCAGGCGCTGCTCTCGTTCGGAGCCTGCCCCATGGAAATGGGGGTGGTAAGTGCATTTTGGCCATACCGCCCCACCACCAGGCCTGTAGCTGAGACCAGGGCCAAGACCATGCCAAGAAGATGAGAAAACCCTTCTGATGAAAGGAGCTGAAGGTGAAGGAGGAAAGAATCACAAAATCACAGAATCTTCTAGGTTGGAAGGGACCTTAAAGATCATCTTGTCCAACTGAATCATCTTGTCCAACCGACAAAGAAGAGATCAGGCAGAGCCAAATGGCAGCTCAGACCTTGCTCAGCTTTTGGGAGAGACCTATTAAAGGAGCCAAAATGGAGAAAATGAAGTGTGAATAGCAGTGCAACTCAGTCACAAGTCGCAGTAGTAGTAACGGGCAAGTAACGGACAGGAGAGCAGTAAAAAGGCTGAGTTTGAGAAGCAGCGGAATATGTTCCTGTTGTGCTGTCCAGAGCTAAGAAATGAGTTTTATCAAGGCTTCCATCCCAGCACTCTTGGCAAAGACCTTGCACTGCCTGCTGGCTCGGGACGCGGCCCCGTGTCCTCCTCTTGCTCTGAGACATGAAGAGCCCCAGCTCTCAGCCTGGCTCGGAGCCTGCAGGCCAGGAGGCTCCTCTCGCCAGCCTGACCGAATGGTGGCTCCTGCAAGTCGTGGTCCCAGATGCCGAGACTGTGAGCTGTGTCCAAGTCCTTCGTGTCTCCAGGGGAGTGCCCGCCCCACCGCTGCCCCGTGGTGACCCACGGCCTGCCAGCCATCCCCGTCCAGCCTGGCGCTGGTGCGTCTTTAGAGGGCGAGAAGAAAGACTTCTCTTTCTTTTCTCTCTGCATCCAGCTGGCAGCTGCTCACTGCGTTACCACTGAGCCATCAGTTCCTTCACATTATTCTGGTTAATTTGTGGCTGGGGGAGCATGTGGACTTGAGCTTCAGCAGCCTCACTGAGGCCTTATGCAGAGTGAGCAGTTCTGTAAAAACCATAATTCAGAAGGTCAAGGCTCTGTGGTCTACAGTGTCTGAGCCCTAAAACACCGTGGTATGTGAACAGAGGTAACCAGGACACTGAGGGAACCTTTGCATGAACCTGTCGGGGATAAAAGGGATGAATTTTGTATACCTGGAGAGGCAGGACCCTGGCTGATGGGCGAAGAGAACACAGGACAATCCACTGCTCATCTGTTTCTCTTGCGGACACAGATCTGGAAAACTGGCTTTTTGTGCTAAATGTCACTGCTGCCAGTAGCATTGCACCTGTTTGCGTCAGATCCAAGAGTCTTGGGAGCCCCTAAAAAAGAAGAGTTTACATGTTTTCTATTGTTGTGATTGCAGCGGGTTCTCGGTTCTGCGGAGGGTTTCCGAAAGGTCACTGCATGTGACTCACCACAGCCCAGGGAGCATTAACAGTTTGAGCAACTTCCAGCCTGGAGTTTTCCAAAACATGAATGTTCATGAAAGGAAAAAAAGACACCAAGGGTTTTTAAGGATTCAGTTTTGTAAAAGACATCTGGGTCGGAGGATTATGTTACTTAATAAGTATCTAGATCTTCCGTATGCTGGCATTTCACTACATACACTGGCTCTGTCCTCCTCTCCATTTGAATTTCCTTCCTGTGTCCCTTTTTAGTGAGCCTTCAGCTTTCAGAAGTTAAAAAGTTTGTACCCTTTGCAAGGACTCCTTAAATGTCCTCCACCTCCTTCCAGCTGCTCCTTTCTCTTTTGGCTCTGCTTTAGGGACGTTATGGAGGAGCTGGGAAACATGACCATGTTGAAGCTACAGGCAGATGAGCTGTGTTCAAAGAAGTCCTCTTGCAGAGAGGTGGAAAACAGCTGCTTTCCCTGCATCCCTGGGGATGAAGGTGAAACCAGTCCCAGCTTTCAGCAAGGTCCTAAGTAAAACCCCAGCCTCTCTCAGAAACTGTCATCAAGCCAGTGACACATGGCTTTTCTAGCATCACCAAAGGTGCCTATTCCTCAAAATGGTCAAGTGTCACAAGAAACCACTTCTCTGAAAGGCAGGATATGATAATGTGCTGGGATTTTGGTCTGCTAGCCACATATGACATCACCTTTTGTGGTCTCACCAGTAAGGCCAGAGCAGCCTGGCTTTCCTGGTAGCCAGGATGTTCAGCAGACCAGGATGTCCTAAAATAGATCAGATTCCACTTCTGAATTTACGGTGACCGTCTTTGCTCAGTTGCTGACCTGCTAGCCCCATCCGCCTTCCCTTTTCTCCAAAAGGCCATACCCTCATCCAGTGCATTGCACATGGATGTCCTGGCGCGTGGTGAGACCCTGCCCAAGCCACATGGGGCAGCAGCCGCCTGTTCTTCCATCAAACAGATGGACTCTAGTACACGTTCCTTGCCACAACAGAAACCATACTCCAGGCAGTGGAAAGGCAGTGAGAAGACGCTGGGGCAGCTGAGTCTGTGTGGTGGGCTCTCCATGGAGTGGTGGGTCTCCCCTGGTGCATGTGGCAGAAGTGCTGGTCTGGGCCCACATGCTGGGGGGGGAAGGGAGCAGCGAGGGTGGCACAGGGGTGGCTGGAGATGCATCTGGCACCTGCAGTGGGATGTCCCTTGGTATTGGAGATGCTGGAGATGGCACCAATGTGGCTGCACGCCAAGGCCAGGATGACTTCCTCGCCATCTTCCCTGTTCAGTGCAGCCATAATCCTAAATACTGGCCCGACTGCAGCCCCCCCGGTTTTTGCTGTGCCCGTGGAGGAGGAAGGAAGGAAGGGAACAAACCTCACTGCACTTGTGTTCCGAGACTGGTAATTAACATAGCACAATGCTGTTACAGGTTCCAATAAAAATAAAAAGTCTTTGCAGTTATAATGAGATATTCATGCATGGCAGCACCAGAGTATAAACTAAACTTTTATTGTATGCGTTAGCTATGGTAAATGAAGCGAAACAGGGCTAAATTCATTACGTCCCATCTCAGCTGCATCTCACAAATAACGGGCCTTAAACATTTTCATCAGAAAGTCCATTTCCTCGTGTTGCCAGCAGCAGTTAACCAGCGCGGAATGTTCTCTCTGCAGAGACGGTTGAACCTGAGGGTGATATAGGACAGCGGTAAACATTTGTTAAGTAATTAATATAACCTGTTTACAAGGAGTACCCGGCAGCCACGAGCAGTAAATAGTGTCTCGCACCTTTTGTCTCTGCTGGAGGGAGGGAGCTCTGCGGTGGGGATGCGGCTGTGGGGCAGCACCGGTGAGGAGGTGGTGGGGATGTGGGTGGGGAACCGAGGGGCATGGGGCAAAGGACAGGCACGTTTTGGTACCCCTGCTTGCCCACGTGAGAATGGCTTGCTGGCTCTGTGACCAAGACCGTCGTACCGTCTGGGGCAGAACTAGGAGCCATGGGAAGTCACAGCGGGTGCGGAGGAAGGAGGGATGGTCCCTGATGCCGTTGTCCCCTTGGCCTCACGGGATGGTTAGTAGGAAGCAGGGAGCTGAAGGCCGCTCGCTCGTTTCAGAGAGAACTGGCAAGGAAGGGTGACAGCCTTGGGCTGCGTCTCTGAGCTTTGCCTGGTGACATTCCTCAAGGGCATTCAACTCGTGGTGGTGTGCGTCATCTGGGCTTTTTGGTTGGTTTCTTGGGGTTCACATGCGGTTGATGTTTAAGGGCAGAGGCTGCCCAGGGCAGCGGTGGAGTCCCCATCCCTGGAGGGATTTAAAAGCCGGGCAGACGTGGTGCTGAGGGACATGGGTTAGTGACGGGTTTTATCAGTGTTGGGTTGATGGCTGGAGTAGATGACCTGAAAGGTCCCTTCCAACCCAGGCGATTCTGTGATTCTGAGGAAATCTTAGAATCTGACTTTACGGCACGAAGCATGGCATCTTCTGCACTTTTTTCCCCACTGAAGTATCTTGCAAATTGAAGAGCACTGACTAAAAGTTTGTCTAGTTTGGCACTGGTTTCATTAGCTAAAGCTAGACGTTTGCTGCTGATAATACTTCCACAAATTCAGAATTAATCATAGCATAATAGAATCTGGTAGCTTTGGTTGTTAATTCTCTATTGAGTCTGCATCCCCATGTTTATTCTCATTTGTTCTGATAAGGTCCATTGTCTCTAATATTGCTTCGTAAAGGGTAAGAAATAAATCAACGGTATTTAGCTTTCCTAACCATCTGGTCTGGCTTACATCCCAAAATCAATTTTTAAGTTGGGCACAGTTTGTGTATTTTTGCCTCGTAACAGAGAACGTCTCTGGGGAGAGAAGGGAAGGAAGAGTCGCTACTAATCTCACCCCAGGGATTAATCATTTTGTAGATACTGCACTTGAAACTCTACAGGTTTTTGTGGTTGTCATAGCTTCAGTTGTTGGGCTGAGCTCTTGCAAAGTGCCAAAAGGAACTTCTTTCTCTCCGTATTAATGGGATTAACACTTTGAACAGCAATGCATTACTTCGAAGTATAAAAGCACTTGTTTTGGACATGGAGTTTATTTGCTTTGGTAGCATTTGATCTCAACGATGTTAATCTTCAACATGTGTATACATTATAATGCACTTCTCAGGTCATTATAAAACCATCCTGTGGAGTTAAGCCAATTGTTTTTAAGAGGTGTTGTTAATGTCATGAAATTTAATGCATTTGGGAGCTACTGTATTGCCACAGATGGGAAATATATCTTGCAAACTATAAATTTTTAAAAATTATTTAGCAGCTCCATTGCTTTGTGGGGCCATGTGGCACCGAGCACAGGATAATTCCACAGCTTTCATTAAAACAGGCAATCATAAAACATTTAAAGTTCACAGGCGATGTTTTCTGGAACTATTATAATAATTAGAGAAGGAAAATGGGTTTAATAAAAGTTGTAAACAATTATCATCAGCCAGACCTCGTCCCCATCTGCATTGCACATCTGGGCATGGGGCCCGGGGAGTGACCGAATTCCATCTCAGCCCCCCCGGCCCAGGAGGGGAGCATGCTTCAGGGTCACTCCGGGACACAGCAACGACAGAGAAACTTGAGAAGGACAAGTCTGTAAAATAAGCAAAAGAACTAATAAATACCCTTCCAATCAGACTGGAGCAGCCTGGCCTCCTGGCAGCCCGTGGTGGGTGCTCGGGGCTCGTTCTCACAGGGCTATGCGGAGTCTCCGCTTTGCCAGGCTGACACAAAAGCATTTCAACAGCAGCCAAGTCTTGGGGCCGAGGTTTGTGACAGCAGATGGGACACGGAGCAGAGGGGCCTCGTGTCCTGGTGCCAGGAGGAGTCGTACCTTTGAAGGGAGTGAAGCTTCACTGGAGTGAGCAGAGGCCACATCTGACGGGGGTTCAGAGGGGTCGGTGTGCTGGTCCCCCCTCCACCTCGGGCTCGGAGAGCACAGACACGGCTCTGGAAGGAGAGGGAGCAGCCAAGTGATCCAGCTGGACGCCTGCTGCTGCCTCACACTTCTCCAGAACTTGGAGCACGGGTTTCTCCAGCCAAGCTTCTGATATCAGCGTGTCCCACCTTCCTCTGGAGCCTGGCAGATAGAGCTTCTTGATGCGTTTCAGCTGACAAGATGAAGCATGTGAGGTTAAAATTGCAAACTTTTACTTAAAAGTAATAATGGCTGGACTCTAACCTACTTAATTGTGCCCAGCGGTGAAATCCTTGGGTGCAGCTCATCCTTGCAGGCGTGGAGAGCCGCTGTGTTAATGAAGCAGCCGCGAGCTCTGATGGCTGGGAAATTCAGTCGGGCTGGGTTGTTCATGAGCATCTTCGGAGTGACGAGAAGTTACAATCCCAAATTGCACCCATTGGAGGAATATTCTGAAAAGGAGGTTCACGTGATTTGGGTTTGATACTTCACACACAGCAGCCGTGGTCTGCTGAGACACTGAGTGCTTCTCACTGATACGGAGAAATGTGGGGTGTTCAGGTCCCCTTCTCTGGAGATCTTCAAGCCCCGCCTGGATGCTCCTGAGTGATGTGCTGTGGGTGACCCTGCTTTGGCCGGGGAGTTGGACTGGAGGATCTCTAGAGGTCCCTTCCAACTCCAACTATTCCATGATTCCGTGAGCCCCATTCCCTGTCGTACCTTCTGCAGTTCTTTGTTATGCTCTGGGGATTTGCAGAGCCTTTCTTCGAGGTGATGGAGGTGCTTGTCTTTTTACTTAGGAAAGAAGAAATTTAAAATAATGTGGAGGGGAAAGAGGTTCCAGGGATCTAGCAAAGAAGTTGTTTTCTCCAACTGAATTATGTGTGCTGCTAGGTATTAAATAGGCTTTTCTTGGATCAGAAGATCATTTATGTCATTTGATATTTCGTGTGAGTGTCAGCCGCACAGCTGTGATTCGTGTATTCACACGGGAAGGCAAACAGGAGCGGGGGAAGCAACCCTTTTTTTGCTTTGATTTGAGGGTTCTTCAGCTGGGTCTGGCCCCCTAACGCTGAATTGCAAAGTCCAGGGCCGTTTCATCTGCGCTCTCCTGGCCGCAGAGCTCAGGCTGGACGCCGGGTCCCCACGAAGGGTGAGCATCCCGATGGGAGCCGATGGCTGCGGCTGGGGCCGGTCTCTGGTGTGGCCGAGCACGGCCCCGCTCTCCAGCATGGCGTTGGGCCGGGCTGTTGGCTACTGACCTAAATTGAGAGTGAGCAAAGAGAGCAAGCAGCTGCCCCACCACTGTTGCTCTGTTTTCAGCATGGATCGAGCCTCCCTAATCCCTTCGGATTTTGTATCTACCAAAACAGCTTGGGCCCATCAGTAAATTGCAGTGGCATATGGTCCAGGTTTATGAGTAATCTGGCACACGCTTAAGGCAAGGAGGACGTCATCCTTCAACAAATACAGAAAATATTGTGGGGCTTTTTTTTTATGACTGTATTTAATATAGTTGATGAGAAAGCTGTGAGAAATGTTTACCTTTTAAGCCAGTCCTATTTAAATTTCAGATGCTGGTTGAAGCAGCTACGTAACAGGAAACAAATATAAATAAAAGGAGTCCCATTGTCCTGCAAACATTTTGTTGCTTAATACTGACCCCGTGAGTGCTTTTGGGGCCAGAGGAGAAGGTGGTCAAGTGGTGCCACCGGTCACTCCCAACACAACATCAGGTTCCCAGCATCACATCGGCCACTTTTAGAAGTCCTCATTACCTCCGTACAGGACAAGTAGTTCCTCTAGATGTGGCATATGCCAGAGGGCACAGCCTCATCCCTAGAAGAGGGAGCAGTTTGGGCTGCTTTGAGAGGAAAAGGCCTGATCTGGGGCAGCTCGGTGGGCCTGACCCTGTTGGGTGATGGCAGAGGACGTCCCTGCTTGGTTTGCAGCTCATCTGCAAGAGCTGAAAGACACCACCCAGGGTGAATTTACTCACCATTGGCTTTGTCTGGGCAACTCATCAGGAGATTTCCAGGTCCTGGTCAATTAAACCTCTTTGCCATGGTCTGTCTTGCAGGAAGATGAGTGCTGTGAGCGGTTTCAGCTGCCATCAGCGGCACCACAGCAGTGCTGGAAGGTGCCGGCAGGGCTGGGGGCGTCCCAGGGCTCAGCCGAGGCTCCCCAGGAGGCATCTGCCCCATCTTGGCCCTGCATCAGAACTGGGGCATTGCTGGGGGCCTGTGGGGCACGTGAGAGATGGAGGTGGCTTTGTTGGGTAAAAAGCTGCAGGAACATCGTGAGCGCTTTTCCTTGGCACTTAATTCATATCTCTGGGTCTTACCAGTGACCCAGCTTTTCCCTTCTGCTGGGACGTGGAGCCTCTCCTCCCCTTGCAGCGGCTGTGGACAGAGGCCTTGAACTTCCTCTTGCTCTTCCCAAGATCCGTCTTTCCTCAAGGTGTTTGAGAGCCCAGCTACAGGAAACCTCACACGTGCCAGCTCTTCCCTGATTCTGCGTTACCAGCCTGCCCGCCCTGTGTAATGCTTTGGCAAAGTAAAACGTTCTCTTTGGTTGCACAGACGTGGCCTGTAGCTGCGACATCGAAGGAGCAAGTCATCTCCGGGCGAGGGTTTGCAGGTCCTTCCCTGTGAGCTGGTGGGCAGCGGGGAGCGGACTCACCTCTGCCCCGCGGGGTACGGGGCTGCTCCCGCCTGCTCTGCCAGGGGCACAACCCCCGGCACCGGTCTCCTTCGGCGTGTTTGCGGCTGATTCTCGTCACAAAGGGCGGTTAAAGAGATCGTCAGTGCCAAGTGTTTAATTGTGAAGAGCAGGGGCTGTGCCGGTGCGGGGACGGGAAGGAACCGCTCCTCTGCCGCTGCCGACCTGCCCCTGGCAGCACCCAGAGCTGGGAGGAAACTTCCACCTCCCGAGGGAAGCCCCAGAAAGGGATGAGCCTTTTCACAGGGATTTGAAGTGATGACTTTGCACCAAAGAGCTTACAGTTTTTATAAAGCAGGGAAATTAGATCTCAAAGGCTAAAATTGTTATTGCGTGGTCAGACGACACTGTGCTTACTTTCTCAAATGCTGACTTTTACTCTCCTGTTACGCGTAATAGCAGAACTTCACCTATTTCTCCAGCTGCTCTAAAAGAAAAAAAGGGTTTTTTTCATGTAAAGAAAACAAAATGGCTTGAGAAAATGGGTTTTATACCATTCTTATGCATCAGAAGAAGCAGAAATGGTGTGTTTCTCCTGGTAGAGAGAGCCCTTAACCTCAGCACATCTAAAGTTTTGAAAGCAAAGTTCAGCAACCAAAGAAATGAGTAAGAATCTTCCAGCTGACTTAGACAGGCTGGATTGAGCACAAACGTTGTGTTCGATAGTACCGCCCTGTAAAATTTAAAAAAGGGCACTTTTGGTGGTTATCACAAGGCCTTTTCAGAGGAAATGATTTGAAGTAGCAAAGCCAGTCCAGCAGCTGGTTTGATTTAGTTACAGAAACGTTAGTGGCTGGTTTCAGAGGAGTCCTGCAGCCCGTGTGTTTGTAGCTTTAGAGAGAATTACCATAAAGCTTGGTTCGTGGGGAGCTTGTTGTGGTCTGTTTGTACAGAGAATGCAGAATACGCTGGCACATCCAGGCCTCCCCTTGAAGGGCTGGGGCCACAGGCCTTGGCCCTGTCCCTGCATCTCCTGGGGTTTTCCCGCAGGACTCGGGGACCTGGTCTGAGCACGGGGCATCGGGGCAGGAGCAGAGGTGGGACGGGGAGGTCCTGAACTGAGGGTTCCTCTGGGCATCGCAGACGCCGGCGAGGCAGCCACAGGCAGCCCCTCGGCACCGTGGCTGGGCAGCCGCTGGGAGAGCAGCCGTGGCAGCGTTTCGGTGCCCGGGTTGTTGCCTGCACAGTCGTGTTCCACGCGCTGATGTGGGGACAGTCAGCCCTGGCGCGGGCCCCGGGGAGCAGGGTGCAGCCCCTTCCCGTGCCCTGCTGCGAGGGAAGGGCTGCCTGACTCCCTGGGAATCACCGGGGAGAAGCCGAAACAAAGCACTCGATTTTCTGACCTATTTTCTCGCAGGCAGGAAAAATAGTTACAGGGCTTGGCTGGGATTTATGATGTGCTGTGGCCACCTCGTCCTCCTTAAAAACTGATTGTGGCAATCAAAAGTATTTCCCAGGGAGTGGAATGACCCCCAGCTGCCACCGGTCCCCACGCTCACTTTCTCTCTGCACTGCGAGGGGATACACTGAATAGTTTACACAAATCCCAAGGAATTCGTTCTACAGAATTTGTGGTTTCTAACCACAAAGAGAAAACATGTTGCTAAATCTATTTAAATAATAGCAAGTGTATTGCCAGCGCGGCTGGCGGGGCTCTGTGTGCCGAGGAGAGGACGTGGGAGACATCGGTGCTGCAGAAGGGGAGGAGAGTTTGAGGGTCCGCGGGGGGACCTGGGTGCTCAACACCCACCCTGAGCAATCCCTGCCCCGGCTGCTCGGGGGGTGGTGAAGAAATTCCAGTCCCTCCTAGGAAAGCGCCGTGCTGCCAGCCCCTTGCTTTCCAGCCTGGTAACAGGGCATCAAATGGCTTATAAATAGCTTAAACCTTGGGATTTTAGAACTTTAAACAGTGCCTTTGGGATTGTATTTGTTCAAATCTTAGCTTTCTTGGTGGCTCGGGTTTTTTGCTCTTTGCTGCGATGTTTGAAGTAATACACTGTGCACTTAAAAAGAAGCTTTGCTTTTTAAGTAGAAACTGATTTTTTTTAAAGGCTGGGGATTGTAATTTTTATTTTTTTGTTTGGCATAGTCCAATTCTCCACTCTGGAAATTAAAGAAAATATCTCGTATTAAAGGGTGGGATCAAAAGCATGTGATCTCAGCAGCAGGATATAAAAAATCCCGTCTCTGGGTCAGGGCATCCCCGAGCTGCTGATTGTGGCCTGAGAGAGGATGCAGGGAAAATACAGGCATTGGCACTGTTGTCACCACTTGTATTTGTGTGCCCTGTGTTCCTGTGACAGGAGGCTGGGCTACACACGTGTTTGGTTTGAATCATTAATGCTGTGGCGGTATTTTTGGGGGGGTCTTAATAATAACCAGTCCGTGTAACGGGGAGGATGAGAGGTGATGGAACAGTCCCTGAGCTCGTTCTCCTCCTGGCAGAGCGCTTGTCATCATCTCTGTCCACCTTCTCTGACTCCGTAGATGGCACTGTCTTGTTCCATGGTGTTTGGAGGAAGCAGAGTAGCCACATCTCATGGTGGCCGGGCTGTCTGGTTAGAAGGCAAAGGGAATCTCTGTGTCAGGCGTCAGCAGTGATGGGTGGTAGATACCTGTGAGAGGGCTGTTGGGGACACCTTTGCAGGAGGTCCGGTGGCGTGGGGAAGATGCTCTGAGATGTGGTAGCTGCTGCGTGGCTTGTAAGGGGAGGACTAGTGTCCTGGGTTCGTCAGCTGTGCTGGCAACAGGGAACAGATGGGTGCGTGCCTTTCTGTGCCACGCTACTAGTTCATTAATGGCGTTTTCCAGCTGAACACGAGACCCACTTCCGATTCAGCCATTTCGTGGCAAGTGCCTGAAGAGCCAGCCTTGGAGCAGGGGTGCAGGGTCCCCATGGACACGCTCTCCGCTGCGGGACTGATGGTCCCTTTGCGTTCTTCTGCTTCTGAAGCAAATTGGTGAAGCAAGGAGCTCCAGTTCTCTGTAGTCCCTAGAAAGCCAGGGGCATCTGCTCACAGTTCTTATTTTAAGTGTGTGTTGACAGTATCTTCACATGCTCTGTTGCTTTGCTGTGATTCCGTGTTTGCTGGGATTGATCGGGGACACGGCCCCATCTCCCCCTGCCGGGTCTCCTTGGGCAAAGGCCCTTCTTGGGGGCTTTTCTATGATGAAGCCGTTGTCTCTCTTGAGGTCAGGAAACCAGTGATCACGAGTGGTCAACATTGGAGTTGCCACACAGTGGTGTGTGAGACACTGTGCTCAGTCCTCCCTATTTATTCCTGAGGAAATGGTGGTACCTCAGTCGTTCCCTTGGGCGTTTATTGGAAGAGATGGAGGTTAAAAGAGCCCAGAGGTGTTGACAGTGTCATCCACAGTTTTAGGGAAAATTGTCCAATTGGCTCAGTGAAGCCAACTCATGATAATGAGAAATTAGATGATAGAGAAGAAAAGTGGATATGGAGAAGAAAGGCGGGGAACAGTGTTATTTGCAGTTGTCTCTGTTGCGCACATCCACAGAGCGAGCAGAAGCGGTCTCATGAGGTGAGGTTCATCCCACCGCACTCGGTGTGCCCCCTCTGGCCGCGTCTGCCTGGGGAGCTGTGTTGTGGTGGGATGTGGCTCCTCAGCATGCTGGAGCTGGTACCCAGGTCTCCGTGTCCCCGGGGAATAGATGCCAAAGTGGTGGAGTCGTGGCACGTGGGAACTGTGGAGCAAGGGAGAGCAGCAGCAGCTGCGGTTCTGCGAGGACAACCTCCATAAGGCAGCACGTCATGGGGAGCACTGGTAACATGGGGTCTCTCTGCTCAGCCCCACAACGGGGCATCCCCCTGGTCTCACCTTCTCTTCTGAGCCCTCGGGGTGCAGTGACCGCTCCAGCCTTAGTGACGGGAGCTCATCCTTGGGTTCGGGCTTAGCCTGTGGCAGGTCACACCCTGCAGAAGAAATGGTGCTCCCCTGCCCTAAGAGGATTAAGGGTGTAGGAGGGTTTTGCTGACGTGCGTGGCAGAATGGGAAGCGAGTGGGAAGCCCGTGACTTGAGGGACATCTCTGCCCCGGTACTGAGCTGCCAAAGGCAGGGGAGGAGGCAGCTGAGCACGGAGACAAAGCGCCTCTCGCCCGGGTTCATAGGAAAGGGGCTGGAGGAAGGGAATGCATCCCTGAACAAAGCAGAAGGAAAACAAAATTCAGCAGCAAAGGAACTGAACATGGGCTGTCATCATTCAAAATACATGAGCACGTGCCCATGTTCCTTCAGGCCGCGGGAGCTCTGAAGCCTGTGGGTTGAATCTCCAGCAGTTCATTTAGAAATTAAAAAATTCGGGAGGCCTGTTTAATAGGGAGGCTGTGGATATATGGGGTGTATTTGTCTCTAGTGACAGCTTAGGTGCCCGTAGATCACTGTGAGACCCCAGAATTCAGTGTTTCATTGTTTTCCTCATACGTTGTTGTTTTTATTCTCTGGAGAACGTAAACAGGAAAAGGCAGTGTTCGGTGACACCAAGGCACTGGCCACGGCCAGCTCTCCTGTCAGCCACAGCTTGCACAATCTCAGCCACCCACAGCTGAGCCTTCTCTCCCTCCCCTCTGGCTGGCGCCGCTTTCTCCTGCCTGTTTCATCCCAGGGCCAGGAGTTCTGCCCGGGCCGAGAGCCGGCCCCAGTCCCAGGGCAGCGTGGCACTGCTCAGCAGCCAGGGACAGCGCCGGAGGCTCCTCTCCTCCGCAGGATGGGCCCCCAGGCAGCGGGGTTGTCAGTCACTTGTGACACCCCCCTGAGGGACATCAGGGCTGGATGGTCCCGTGCTGCCTCGGGGGGGCCACGTCCCCGCGTCCCCCACAGCCACACCTTGGGCAAGCCCCTGCACCAAATTTTAGCCACAGGATCGTTTCTGCTCCCGAAAACTATGGAGCTCGTGGGGAGGAATCCTCAAGATCTCTTGGCACCGGATGGGCTGTGGGCTGATGTCAGTGATAAAGTCCCGTTTATTTCCAAGCTGCAGCGTTAAGCTTTGGTGAAAAGCTTCTGAGAATCCTGTCTGAAGCAGTTTTTCACCAACACCCACTAACAGATTGTTGGGGTGGAGAAAGGAAGGGGCTGTCCCTGCGCCGTGCAGCTCCCCGGAGCCCCCCAGCTCGCCACTCCCCTGTAGGGAGTGGGGCCGGTGGAAGGGGAAGATGCAGCCTGTGGGCTCTGTCTTGGCCTCGCTCATTCTGTCCGCCTGGCCTCGGCCATGGGGGAGTCAGGAGAAGAGCCTGGAGGCAGCTCCGGAGGCCGGGGGGCAGAGAGGGAGGGAGCGTTACATCCCTGCAGCTTGTGCCGCGGCCTCGCTGTGCATCCCTGAGCCTCGTGCAATGCCATGGGAAACCTGGCACCAGGCAAAAATCAAAAAGCTTTTCATGAGAAAAGGCAGAAGAATAGCACTGCCTTGGGTGCAGGCAGAGAGGCGGGTTGCCCAGCCTCGAGTCAGCTCAGGAACCTGCTTTCGCTCTCTTTCTGTAGAGCTCGGTTTGCATTGGGACCATCCCCTATGCAATGGTTTAAAATGGGATGTGTTCTCCCTTCCCTTGGAACACCGTGCGGAGCAGGAAGGTGAAATAGGGAGTGAACATGCCCCTCGTGCTGAGCAAGTGACGTTCCCTGTGGTGTGTCGTGGTGCGGCAGCCTGGGCTGGGAGCCCTACAGCCGCTCGCAGCCCTGGCATCGGTGGCCCGGAGAGCCTCTCCTTCCCCCGACAGCCGTAGCTCACCGGCGGTTATTTGGCTGAAGTGTGTCAATAGCTCCCCGAAATGCAGCTGTGGTGGGAAGAGCCCTCTCGTTTCTCTGCGCTGCCCAGAGTTAACACGGGAAGGCATTTACGCGCCGTTAACACGGGAACAGCGGCGTTTCTGCAAGTGTGGGACTTCTGAGGGGTTCTGGCCCTAAAGATACTTTTTTTATAGGTATCACTGCATGAAAAAAACCCCTCTTTTTCAGGCTGGCGTGTCTCAGCCTGTGCCTGTTGCCCTTGATGTTCTGTTTTTATCTCACAACTTGATGACTCAGAGTTTGTATTTGTGGCTGTGCACACGCGCAGGGTCCTGCTGCCGCTGCAGGACAAGGCTCGCTGGAGCCCTGGACACCGAAGGAGTTAAACTGCTTTCCAATTGGCCTCTTCATGCTAATAAAGTACCTTGGAGCTGGTCCAGCAGGCAGACACCTGGGTATTATTTGAGCATCTGACACCCCTGGAGAACCAGAGCCTTGATGAGCTTCATACACTAACAGAAATCTTGGAAAAGAAAGGAGGCTTTCCATAGAAAATGGATTTTCAGGGCCAGCTGAAGGACATGACGTTCAAGATCATTGCTTTAAAATAATTTCAGCTGCAGTTAATGTGAAGCAAAGAAGAAAAGAAAACCCAAGACAGTGAAAGGATAATTAATTCCGAGTTTGAACTGCAATTTGAGAGGGCTATATTGTGAAGTGACCCTTTACCAACTTCTGTCCGAACCGGCTCTTCTCGTAAAGCCTTTTTACAGATGAAATGCAGTGTTGTTTTACTTTTACACCATATGTTTGTTCTCCCCCAGCAATATGGCCTGACCTTGAATTC
>JAOXJM010000033.1:363255-379203 GCA_026413425.1 Tringa solitaria | reverse complement strand
TGGGGGGGGGGGGAAACCCTGAGATACCAGCTTAGTGGCTATTGCTTTTTTTAATCTAAAAAAAAAAAAAATACGTAAGCCTACGACTGCTAGGTATGTTTATAGATGATGATGTTTTATGCGCTACTGAACTCTGAATGCAGGAAAGGGGAAAAAACCACCAGCCACAGTGTCAAGGTCTTGAAGCATCAGTCCCTCAAACTCCGCTCGAGATCTCTGGTTACAGGCTGTCTTCCCGTGGAATAACGCTCTATTAATTTTCTTCCTGTCCCGGGTGCCTAATGAAAGAAAGGTGTCTTCAGAAACTAAAGGGCAAAGTCTCGCTACCAATACCTTGAGGCATGCTGTCTACATTTTGTCATGCGTGTGCACTTTTCAGTGTTGGAATGACAAGATTTCCAGTCAGAAGGTTCCCGTAAGGCAGGATGCGAGGGGAGCCCGGCGAGGGTTTCTGATCTGACACGGCTTAAGGCACGTGGCTCCCGCGCCGGCTGAGCCTGGTGGGAACCGCTCCCCTCCGCCCCCGGCGAGGAGTCCCTGCTCAAAGAACACGTGCCGCCGCCGCATCCGAGGAGCTCTGCGTCTCCGCTAAAAGCACGTTGCGTCCTGAGAGTCTGTAGTTCTTAAAAACACATAACGTAACAAAAATAGAAAAACACGATCATCTTTGGTGTCTGTGTCAGCCCTTTGGCGTTGCACGGAAGCAGAGGCCGGCGAGCCCGTGCTTTGCTCTCTCTGGTGCCGGGAGCTGGGCACGGCCACGCCGGCGCCGGGGACGCAGAAACCTGAGTTCGGGCTTGAGGACGAGCCAAGAAATGCGAGGAAGCGCTCGGTTCTCTCTGCTGGTTTGAAAAGTGGCAAAGGGGCTGTCTTTCCTCCTGGCATCCGCTTCTCCTCCGCTACTGAGACTGAACTCGGGTGAAGTTGATGCATCGGCCCTGAGGGGGGAAAAGAGAGAAGCTCTTATTGGTGGAGTAATAAATGCAGCCAAGACTTTCAAAGGCTGAATATTAGATTCTAGAAGAAGGCTGTAATTTAAATTCAGATGTTTGTGAAAATAACATACCCATGAAAAACCTTTTAAGAACTAATGGAAATTACCCAGAGTGAGGCACTGCATTTGACTTACAGATTTATGATGTTCGGGAAGGAGCGATGACACAGAAGACACATTTTGAACGCTCTCGGGTCTTTTTTGAGGATAATTTACAAATTCTCAGCAACTGCAGTGAGCAAACTCAAACCAATCTAACCATGGTAAGGGAAGATCCCAGTGAAGACAGACCCTCCCCCAAGATCTCCCCCCAGCCAAATCCTCACGCAGCGCGGCGCAGAGAAGCGTGACTGTTCGTTAGCGGAGCTGCTGCTGATTTGAAACTGTATTTTATTAGCAATAACTCGAGCCCTGCACCTATAAACTCTGTTCTTACTGCTGTAAAGTCGCTGTGCACCAAAAGGAAAAGCGGTTTCTCTCGGTGTCGTATCAGAGTAAATACCTACCATTCTCCCACAAATGGGCCCAGATTAATCTTGACAGATTTTGGTGTAGATGAATAAGGCAAATCCGCTAGCAAAAATCAGGGCCCCTTTTTATTAGTTTCAGATAAGCACTAAAAACTGCCGGTTGCTTCTTGGAGCTTATTTAAATGCCCAAACTCCAACCTGGTGATGGGGTTTTGAAGCAGGGTGTGCTCTCAACAGAAGAGCTCTCTTGGGCAGAGCAGCGAGGCCCTTCCTTGCTGCCGTGGAAAAAGCCAGCCTGTGTGGAGCCCGTGCTCGGGCTTCTCCACCCGGAGCCAGGGATTCTCCGGGGAAGGGGGTGGCAGTACTAAGTCCTTGTTTGCAAAGGCGCCCGGTGTGATTGGCAAGTGGCAGGTTCTGGCGTGAGGTTCTAGGGACCAAATGCTCTCCCCTGGAGTGGCCCCGAAACACCCCGTCCCCGTGGGGGCTTCTGCGGGAGCCGGTCCCCGTGGCGTCCCCGGACCGGGGGGGAGACCACTGAAGGCACAAGGGGGTGTGGGTCTCACTAGAGGGACTTTATGGGAAACCTCCTCAAAAGGAAAAAAGCTCGGCCTGTTTTCTTTCTTCTGTCTCCTTCAATTCCTACCTGAGGACTTTGAAACTGCCGAGACTGTGAAGCAATTTCTCAGAGACCCGTAAAGGCGGTGCCAGGTAAACTGCAGTTTGGGAACAGGCAGCGGGGCTTGCGCTTTGAACCCGGATTTCTTTTTAAACATGCGTGGTTGGGGGGAAATTACTGCTCTCTTCTTAAGAGATGATGGCATCACCAGATGAAATTAGGGCTGAATTTCATATTCCTTTCATATCTTTATTTTGATCTGAATGTCTTACAGGTTAACAGGGAGGGTGATGGCACATGGTTACTTGGCATCGCTCAAGCAAGTCTTGGCTGGCATGAAAGGGATAGAAAATCAAGGGATTTTCTCTCCTAATGCTCTTCTAATGATCCTGCCTCTGTCAGCTGTGTAAGAAACATAAACCTGGTGAGTGGGTGGGTGCAGTAACTGCAGTAACTCCTAGCTGCTGCCCTCAGTATTATACATGCACAAGAGATGCAGAGAGATGAGCCAGGAGTGCACAGATTCCTTTAAAGGCAAAGTATAACAGGCCTCGGCATCTTCACATGCCTTTCCATTTGCTGCTTTTGTTTGATGTTGGTTTTTTTAATTAAGCATATCAAAATGAATTTGGTGGTAGAAGCAAAGTACTTCCGGAGCACAAAATCCGTAAGTGCTGTGCAGCTCCGAGGACAGATCTGATGTTAAGTGAGCGCTGGCAGCATGGATGTTTGCATCCCTGTTAATGCCACAACGGAAAAATAACACTGCAAAACGTGAGCAGAAAGCAGGGGAAGTCACCGTAGATCCTAGCTGATGTAATTAGTATTACAATTTACCCATTGATATCAAATTCCTGCTTTTGTTCGTAGTTTTCTTACTGTTCTTTGAAGACAGGTACAAGTGCATGGATTTATAAGAATTTTTGGCAAATGATGTGACTATTCATTTTGGTGTCTGCATTCAGTTTGCGTTTAGAAGGCATTTTTTGGCTCCGTGCTTTACCTGATGTCTGTGATAATCCCTGGAATCAGAAATCAGTTCTCCGAGGTCTGACTGCATGAAGTCAATAAGTGCTGTGCATTAAGAGGGGCTGAGGGTCCTTTTAGCTCTCGAGAATGGCATTAATGAGCTACATAACAAATGTCATTAAAGGGGCAAACTCAGTTCTAGGGCAGACGGTGTTCTCTGGCCAAAGGAAGCATCTCCAGCTGAAGAGCCGTGCATGGAAAATGAGGGAGCACTTCCACCTTGTTGCCAAAGACATCACGGGTCTCCACCTCTGCGGTGGCGGGGACCCTGCAGGTCACAGGAAGGCAGGTGTCCCCCCGGCCCCGCACACGGCACCCCAGGGTCCCAGCTGTCCCCGTGGCTGGGCCGCCCTGGCATCCATCGTCTGCTAAAGGCTGACCATGGGTGGTAGATGAACAACGTAAGGGGAAACGGGAGGAAAGGGAACCTAAACCTGTTCCAAAATAAATCTGGAAATTGTGAAGCCTTAAAATAAAACGTAGAGATGTTACCTGAGGAGTTACACAGCACAGCTTTCATGAGAATTCAGAAAAAGACTTGCTGTTTTGTTCTAAACACGTCTTCTCTGCCTGCCTCTAGTAAAGGGGAGAAGGTTTCTGGAAGACGTTCCTGTGATACTTTTTTCATTTTTACCTGAGGCAGAGTCACTTCCACTCTGAACCCGCCCGTAGGCACTAAGGTAGTGCCTGTATCTGATGTGTGATCAGAGCACGGTGTAACTTGTGTGAGCGGATGTACTGGCAACTCTGACTACCTCTTCTTATTTAAGAAAGCTGGAGGATGAGGGATTTCAAATGAAAACAAAGCCTTCCAGATAAGAAGCGATTTTTTGTGCACAATGTGATGCTCACAGAGGACAGAGCTGAAATCAGGATGTTGGAAAATGCACTGAAAGTGCTAATTAATGAGAAGGTCAGGAACACAGTAGTGTCAGTAACAGAACAGCAAATACTGCACGCCAGCATAGGAGAGACCCACTTTTCCGTCCAGGTAACGGGATGTGACAAGGAGCCTGGTTTCACAACACCTACACATGAAATGCATGAAGAAGTAGCTTTCAAGCCAACATAAAGGGCTTGAGCTCTCACCATGCTTACAGTTCAAGTCGAACGGGCACAATTGCCATATATACCCTCCATATTATTATTTCGTAGCAAAACTAGATACGTGTATATCAGCAGCCTCTCTTGGTCTGTTTGCCACGGTTCATTTCATGGACGTAACTGTTTCCCCTAAACACTGGCTTAGAGGGCTTTTCCTTCCCGGAGGAGTGGTTCCAGACACAGTGGGGACAGAGGAGATCCTTAAACTCCATGGAACTACCATGATGGTTCCCCTCATCTCCCATTCTCTCTGCCCCCAGCCTCCTTCCTCCAGGACTCATGGGGAGGGAGGAGAAAAAGAAGGCACTGCTTGGCCAGAGCCCTGGTCCCGTAACCCGTCCCACGGGCAGAGAAAACACCGCAAACTGGGGAGTCTCACAGCACCCAAGAAACAGCAGCTCTGAGAGCACCGGCAGTGTCAGACAGCAATAGATAGTGACAAATACACCGCACGTAGTTTAAGTGAGATTTTAAACCACTCGCATTCTAGATGGGCAAACTGAAGTAGGCAGAAGACAAAAGACTCATTTTCAGTGGTTAAGGATTTATCACTACAGATCAAACCCATATGAACTCTAGGTTTTCACTGTCTCGAGAAGCGGGTTGTGTGTGATGTAACCCACATCCCTGTCTCTGGGCAAGGTGGTTTTCAGAACAAGATGCATACCTGTGTAAATCCTTCCTCTAAAGGAATTCCAAACTTTCTATATAGTGATATCTATATCATCATTAAGCCCAGCTTTTAGAAACAGAACACTAAATTTTTCTTCTGATTAATCTGAACCTTACAAAAAGGAGTGTTTACTTAAGTAGAAGCACTATTTACCAAGCAGTAGACTCATCAGTCTATTTTTGGCCTTCACAATTAAAACATGCTTGTTCTATGTAACTAATTACCCCAGTGAATTACCATCCCAGCAGCACTGCCATGATCCACCAGTTTGGTGAGTTATTGTTACACTCCTGTCCCTGTACTCCATTTAACAATCAATACAACCAATTTGAAATCAGATGTATCGTGCCTTGTAAATCACTGGATCATAAACCTTAACAATACCAACATGTAGTCAGTATAAAATGGAACTGAATTAGTGCTTTAGGACTAGAGTAATTAAAAAATGAGTTATGCAAGCATTCTGTGATCCTCGTGTGGAATATGGGAGTTGTCTCCATGCGCCAGGTACAATAGAAAAAAAAAAACATCCCACCTTTAACTGTCAAAGATGCACTGCAGGTACTGCAGCAGAAGAATATGGCACAGATTTAATAAAAACCAAACAAAACAAAACGAGAAAGAGGGAAGAGATCTAGGGCAAGGGTTTTTAAGCTGGCCCTCCCTGTTCAAAGTTACAGATAGTCACCCTGTAGCTCCTGGCTCATCTGGAGAGTAAATCAGGTTTTGCTCCTCTGCTGCATTTTTTTCAAACAGAACTACAGACTTTCTGCTCTTTTGGTTACAAGAGGCAAACATAAAACTTTATGTCCTGGTCAGCCATTTAAAACCGTCTATTGAGGTGGGTTTTTCCCCTGCCCTCACCTAACACAGCCAGGGAGACACGCTGCTCAGCAAAGAGAGTTTCAAGACGTGCAGGGCTGGGAGTGAGCACTCTCCTGCAGGTGACTAACAGGTTCTGCTAGATCTCTCCAAACTGAAATAGCTGAAAGGCAGCAAAGGTCTAATAATAATTTAAAATGAGTGGCGGGATGATAACTGGCCATCACGGGAGCTGCAGGCGTTCTGTTTGTGGAGGTGAACGCAGAAGTCTCTTACTGAGGTCGTGGGCTGGGAAAGCTCCTCACCCTCCCTTTCCCACACCGTGGTATTAGGTGGGAGCTGCCCGCCTGGCTGGGGAGAGCTTGGCTGCCTTGTGTCGTGTCGGAGTATAACTTTTTCTGTT
Source organism: Tringa solitaria (assembly GCA_026413425.1). Taxonomy (NCBI): domain Eukaryota; kingdom Metazoa; phylum Chordata; class Aves; order Charadriiformes; family Scolopacidae; genus Tringa; species Tringa solitaria. Next base: position 373,092 of record JAOXJM010000033.1, on the reverse strand, counting down.
GTTAAGTACCATCTGGAGTACCCAGCCCTTTTTGAGAAGCATCTTCTTTAGTATATGCTATCCATGCAAAGGAGAGACGAATGCATGGGTAGGGACAGCTGGGCTCTGTTGCTGGTGTCTCGGGGGGGACCAGCAAGAGCTCCCGCGCTGAAACTCTTTCCTTTCTGATGGGCTTTGCGTACTCACGTGTGAAATACTATACTCATAAATACCTTCTGAACCTAAGGGCCTTGCTGCATGGCAAGGACTTTTCCAAAACGAGTATTTAATCATGGGCAGGATAATACACGCTTTAAGTTTTCTGGTTTGCTCTCTTTTATTCTGATGTGTAATTGCCTAAAAGAATGGAGTTAAAGGAAGTCAGATTCTCTATATAAAACCTTGAACCCAGCGTCAACCTGTGGATGCTATCCCAAGGGTCCTGGTGAGATGTGATCTCCTTTGGCCTTCCTCCAAACGCTGCTGAGCTGACAGGCTCAGGGTGGCTATGGACTGTAAAGGAGTGTGACACGGAAAGTTGAAGGGACAGAATATCCTCAGCTCACAATGGGACTTCAAATCATCCGCTCAGCATTTACGTAGCTGACTGCTACTGGTAGTCATTGGCTTTTAGCCTACCCCCTTCAACCCATGGTCTCTGGCTACTGTTTGTTCTGGTGTAGTTGGCTCCCCTTGTAGTATCCTTCAGTAATTCCAAAAGGGCTGGTGAAGAGGACTGTAAAACAGAGGAGGGTGGGGATGGGATGGGATGGGATGGGATGGGATGATACCCAGCCACCCAGCCTGTGCTGCGCCATCTGGTCTCACGTACTTCGTTGCTCACCCATACCTTGCCCTGGCTATGACTGAATTTCTCCAGCATGTGGAATAACTGTACTATAGGAGAAGGTTCCCTGTATGCTGCCGAATCGTTCGGCTTCCAGCTTAGGACTGGTAAGAACACCTGCACTTGCCAGACGAGCCCTTACAGCTCTGTTTTGTCCAGGACAGTTGTATTACGATATACAATACCGTAAAAGATTGGCTCAAGGAGGATCAAAAAGATCCTCCTCTGTCTGTCACCGACATACCAGGAGAAGCTGTGAATCGTGTGCTTCTACCCCCAGCTGCAGTGTCCCCATAAAGAGAACATACATACCCTTTGGGATTTGTCATTTATACGACACTTGAGAGCTCTGTGCCCTCCAGCCCTATTGATCGGTGCCCGCACAGCCGTGAGGAAGGAGAGGGCTTTAGAATAATGTCACTACCGAGATACGTATTTAGCCATGTCATTGTTGGCCCCGTCTCCACAGTATTATCAGAGCATCTTTCATCTGTGATCGGTGCATTCCTGCTTTGTGGTTCCCCAGAAAGCTGTCTTCTCACGACAGCTCTGCACAACTCTGCCAAGACTGCTGCTGCGGTCTGGATCAGCAGACAAGAACCTGGTTTACCTGATTCTATTTCTTCTTACACTTATTTTCCCCGTGGCCCAGCCTGCACTTTGCCTCTCTGTAAGGAATCAAAGTTGAGAGTGTCGGGTTCTTCCCTGTAGGGCTTTCAGTAAAGGACAGGACCGTGTAAACCTTTTCTTCTTCGCTAATGCAAGGGAACAGGCAATTTCCTGCTTCCCAAATCTCCTCAGAATCATTAACTCCCAGGACAGAGCTCACCGGGGATAATGAACTCCTACGTGTGCTCCTGACCTGCACACACTCAGCTCTGACAAAAAAGGGCTTTTAAAAGGAGTGAAACCGGCAGGGATTCAAACAAGGTGCTGAGATGCCAGCACCTTCCTCCAAGTCCGGTAGAAAGATGTGAAGAGCGGTGGCTGTTTCCTCACGGAGAAATGCCCGTGCTGCCCCTCGGCAGAGCCCGCTACCACCCAGCCCAGGGAACAAGACAGCAGCTTCTGCCCCACGGCCGCGTGGGGCTCGGGGGCCAAACCCTGCTCTTACAGCCCTCAGAAAGGGCCACCAGTGATCTCCCCCCGCCGTAGCTGGCAAAAGCAGCATTAACTAGAGCTCGTGTCACCTTGCCCCCATCTCCTGGGCATTAAAATTCTACTGGCATTAACATCCCTGTGCTTCTTTACTAGCTCCCCCGCTCAGGATGTATTTCACTGCTATAACCGTTATAATATTACACTCACCTCGTAAATATCCGTTGACAAGCTGGAGCATACAACTGAAGTTAAGTTTATATATATTTTTTAAAGATAGCTGATTTATATGTTTACTTTGGAGAGGGGTTACTAACCCACCCATGTCCTGTGCAGTTCTGGGCAGCTTTCAGAGATATAAACTGACACCTCTCTCTCACGCTTGCTCTCAGTCCCTGCCGGTCAGCTCAGCCCTCGTCACAGAGACCCGAGGAGCTCACAACATTGGAAGAATTTGGAATTGGCTTTACAGTTCTGCTGACAGAAACCTGTGTGCTCCGCCAAGCTCTTAATGCTCAAGCCTCATCCCTCCAGATGTGCCTTGCTACCAGCACGTTTATTTTATATAAAGCAAAACCATTTTAAGTTGTGATAGTTTCCTGTCCTTGCCGATGTCCGTTCCTGCCCGCAGAAGCCCACCCACAGCAGGTTTCACTGCTCACCCACCGCCGTCCCAGCGCAGGGCCACTGGGCAGCCCCCCGAGGAGCAAGTAAGTCCCAGTTGGCATCCCTGAGCCCTGCTGTGCTGCACGGTGTATTTAGCACCTGGGAAAAGATGACTTGTGGTGCTATACACTGCTGGAAGTACCGTTTTTCACAGAATAAATCAGCAATGAATCTCTTAGAGGAATGATCTTGAACTGGCGTTATTGCTACAGAACCCATCACTACTGATGCAAGCATCAGGATCATTTCTAGGGCTGTCCAGGGGGACTTTCTCCCCAAAATTACTTAATTCATGGCTGAAACGTCTCTGACAGAGATGAGCTAAGCTCTGAACCCCAAGAACAACAACGGATGGGCTCAAAATCCTCCTAAAGCAACAACCACATAATAAAAAGAAACAAACTACAGATGAATAGCACTATATATTTTTATCCTAAGAAGGATTTTTTTTGTCACTCTAGCAATTTTGCCAGTAACTTGAGATAAGCAGAAAGGCGTAAAACTTGTTTATTATTCTCATATTTATGTAATGTAGCCTTCTTAGCATGTATGCGTGAACCTCACAATCCTTCCAAGCGATGGAATGGTCCTGTAGGTCAGCTTTCAGAAGTTACATCATCTGAATTTCAAGAATAGCAGTTTTACAGTGGAATCTGGCAGCAGCTGCCTCAAAACACAACTGCTTTGAGGCAAGTGTGCCAGTACGATGACAGGTACCTTGGGACCCGAGTCTGCCTCCACAGCCACATTCCAGCCCTTGGTCCTGCTCTACTTGTAAGCAAGTAACATCAATGTGGAGTCAAGTGCAAAAAAGGAGAACAGGACTAATTTCTTTTAAGAAGTAGTTCCTGTCTTGCTACATCAAATACATACTGTATTTTAGAGTATAGGCCAACAAAACAAAACTGCCCGTAAAAGGTTCAAAATAGGTATTTTAAAGATGCCGTCTAGAGATACAAAATGTGTAATAGGTTGCCTAGAGTCCGTAGCTGCTGTGTCAGACAAGGTATTTCTTGCAGGAAAACATGCAGCTCAGCTGCAGCCATCTGCCTCAAACTTTCACTTTAATATAAATATGGAGTAAGTATTAATTTGTAAGTATTACAATATATATACACAATTCTACAATTCTATATACAAATATATAGTTTGTGAAGAGAAACCCTGCAGGTATCCTAACCCCATGGATGTGTTACATCTGATGGAGTCCCAGTTCAGCAGTTCACTACTGTTGAACAACATCGCTAAGTTCTGGTTCGTTGGTCTTTCCCAAGTGCCTGTGATTGAGGCGTGTGTTTGGTAATCGTGTGTGGACGTGGTTTGCTGCGTGTTTGGAGCAAACCTGGGCTGGTGCAGAGCCATCATGCATTGTAAAATGCTGCTGTTGTCATCTGGCGGGGCTTGGTACCCGCTTCCTCCAACCGTGCCTCCATGTAAATGGAACCGCTCCGTGCGCTGCAGCGAGGAGTCAAGGGCTATTATCTCTAGTATTTTTAGTGCGCTGGCGGCTTTGAGGAAATGCTATTAAGACCGGCTTTTCACCCCGCTAATAACGCTTATTTTATAACTGGACATATGGACATTTCGGCACAGTTGCTACAGCAAACGAAACCTTCAAAGTACGCGTTTACCAGCGGTGTAACCTTGCGGAAGCCGGGGCGGAAGGGACTGTGCATCTGGGTGTGCTGCCCGGCACCGTCGGGAGAGCTTCTGCCAGGACTCCCGGTACCTGAGAGCAAAGACACGGGGCTGGACCCTCAGCGCTGTCTCCCCACCCCTGAAATGCCAAGTAACTGCTACCGAGCGGCGTGGAAGGGGACGGCTGCCATCCTGCCTGGACACGTTTTAGTGATGAAGAAGGGATGGATTTATCTTCCTTTGCCAAGTTTTCTGTGGCTGCTTTATTCAGCAGTTCTCCAAATAAACTACTGCCTTGAAGAAGAGCGGTTGTGACAAGCTGCCTCTCCTGCGAGTTGGCCTTCCAGGTCTGGGAGAAGTGAGCACGATGAGCTGCCGAGCCGGCCGTGTGGGCCTTAGGGGGGAATAAAACTGTATGCATTTGTAGCATCTGCTTCAAAAGGAGGTTGTGGCAAATATTTTATTCAGCAGAGCTGGAGGTCTCCTGTCTCTAGAGGGCAGGAGTTTGTTGTTTTCCTGTTAGGAGGCAAGCATTGCTTATGCAAAAGGAAAGGATGTGGAAATGGCCTGGAGAGTCCCTGTTTTTCTACTGCAGATTCTTTGGAGCGAGGGCCCCAGCCCCTCTCCATCTGACCCCTGGGCAGCAAAGCCTCCCTCACCAGCAGCACTTCTGCCTCCGTGGAAACGCACCGCGGCCTGGCAAGGTTTGACCCTTCTTTCCTGAAGGACACGTTCTTGTTTTCCCATTGCAGGCGCCTGCCAATGGGGGGCCCTTCTCCTTCAGCTCTAATTCCACCTCGGAAGGCAGACCAGGCTTGGTCTTGCTGCCAGAGGGAACCTGCTCTCTGTCCTGGCTGCCCTCCCGGCGCACACCTCCCCCGGGGCCGCGCTCACGCACGTGGGCAGGATACCCAGGACACTTCTCCCTCGCCCCAGCGTCCCTCACCGTGTGCTTCCTCTCCTCCCGTGACACACCAGAGCATGGGACGGGAACCCTCCTTTCCAGGGGAGGCTTCGAGAGCTCCTCCTTCATTCACACACTAGCCGTGTGTCCCTGCGGCGGGGTGGGCAAGCAGAAGGTTTTGGCTCCTTGAACTCCTCTAAAACTCCGAGGGAGGAATCCTTGTCAGGAATAAGTATTGTTGGGGATCCTGTTGATGTTACGGGAGGGCTCCAGCCAAACTGACAGCAGGCCTGATCTTCAGTGCCAAATGCTTTCCTCCTGTTAGCATCCTAAATGACTCTTCCAGTCCCCTACAGCTTTTTTAGGAAGAAAATGGAATATGCTACTAGATGTATCGCATTGCAAGCCTTGTAAAATCAGAAAGAGTGCCCAATTTTAAGCCCACTAAAACCAACAAGCATCAAAACCTGCTGCTTTGGGGTCTTCTTCATTTAAAAAGGCAAAGAATATCAGAAATTTACAGTTCCTAGAGATGGCATCTCTAAAGCGAAAGCCAAGTATCTCCGTTATTCTTCCTTTCTCCCCTCTGTGCAACTGCTCAAAGTGAGAAGAATGCAATTTATCTTTCTCTGAAATCAGAGGTAACAGCAGATAAACCATAACTGACAGAAGAACTCTTCAAACTCCTTTTCTCCTAAAACATCATCACCTCAACTCAGGGAAGTCCGCTTCAGGCTTCTCCTAAAACCTCCTTCCTTTAGGAATAGTCCCCGGTCTCCTCTTCCTGATGGACTGCTCTAACCTGGGCTTTCCTGGAGAGATGCTGTCCTCTTCAAACGGCTCACCTATTTAAGAAGCAGATGCTCTACAGCTGTGGAGTCCGTAAGTCATCCAGGGGTCGTGTTCCCAGCTCGTAACAGCAGTAACACGGCATTCATACCCCACCCAAAACCTGGCCCATTCCATTTTGCAGTATCTGACTGGCAAATGATAATTAGTTGTAAAGAGAGAAGTCACCCTGGTTACATGATGCTATGTAAATTATTTTAAAATAATTATCACACGATGATTATGAGGAAAAACTTCCACTTAACAGATTCTGTGGGAAAATGTGAATTTGAAGGTGTAGATGGGCTGTGGCTTCTCTGTGGAGGGGACCAGGGAGCCCCTGGCAGGGCGGGAGGGTGCGGGGGGAGTTCTGTGGAGCCAGCGCACACTGCGCCTCGCAGCCCTCTAGATGCCACTGTCATCCAGCTGTCACCTCGCCAGCCCGAGCCTCCACAGCACTACCCGTAGCTGGATCCTTCCCGGCGATAATGATAATGAGTTCAGCGTTAATGACGCTGCCCGCCGCGGATGCCAGGCTGTCTCCCCACCCTCCACCTGCGTCGGATTCCTTGCTACAACAGGCGCGTGGGGACCCTCTCCTCCCTGCAGACCCCCGCAGCACACCACCAGGCTTTTAATCCAAGTGGTTTAGTAATCATAAACTTCACAGATATTTGGACATCCCACCTCTCAAAAACAACTCCTTCTCCGTTCAGAGCAGTGTTCAAAGTGGCGGCTCCAGAATCCTCTACCTGGGACCTAAACCCTTCCGAAGGCCAAACCCTCACGGCACACCGTCATTACAATGACCGCAGAATATATTTTCTCCCGTGGCCTGCTCTATATCCAATTTAGACCTTCTGGATTATGCGAGAGGAGAGTCTATAAAGCTGCCTGATTTATGTTCATACGCATCTCCGTCGGTCTGCCTTGCTCTCAGTTTGCAAAGACGTCTATTAATTGCATGTCAGGCATATTTCAAACGCTGCTAATTTACTGCTATTGTTGCTAGCATTACTGCTGGTGAAAGCCCTGGCCATTGACCCACCATCCCCACAGGACACAGGAGAAGAGCTTGCTGTAACTGGCCCCTTACGGCAACAAGGGCTGGTTTCTGATGCTAACGCATGGGGACAAAGGTGAAATGCCACCATGCCTTTCTGCACCTGTCTGGCATTTGAATTAGGAGCTGGTGCCTCTGTCCAGGAACACAAACTTACAAGTGAGGGCGGCACATCTGGCTCCCTGGCACACAAAGTTAAAGCTTCATCTCTTACGAGGACATCACAGACCCCAAAAAAGACACAGTGCTCTGGTGAGCTGTAGCTGCTTGCAGCAGACATGGGTCGGAGCAGCCTCTGCATCCCAGAGCTCTGGATGGAAGGGGAGGACCAAGGAGCCAGTGCAGGACAAGAGGAATGTAAAGAGTTCTCCTTGTACCAGAAGCTATTCCAAACAGGAAGGGCAGCACACACGCAGGGTGTCGGTAGTAATTGTTTGCCAGAGGTCTGTAATTTAGGAATGCTTTTATCCTGGATTATCTTGGCAGCTCACAGTGCCCTCCTTACTGCCTGCTCACCAGGCCTTTGCTAACCGTTCCCTGGATGTGCTGGTGCCACCAGTACCAGCTCCTCATCTCAGGTGTCTTGCCGAAAATCAGGAATAGGTTCTTTAAAGTCAGCAGTGTAAAGCTCATAGAAATAAGATCAGAAGCTGGTCCTCAGATTGCATTATGACAGCGTGGTGTCTATCGCGGGCTCCTTTTCAGGACTACCAAGCAGTTGGCCCGTCACAAGCGGTGCTGGCAGCCTCTCGGATGTGTGCGCAGCAGATACTGCTCGAGTCCTGCAGCACTTGGGCTGTTCCCTCCTTGTGGACTAGGGGATGTGCGGTGAAGTCTGTATTCTCTGAAATGGCTTTTCCTCACTGGAAAACGCCGCTGCAGATGTGCTTAGTGGAGATGCTCATGTTCTCCAGAAGCTGGGAACGGTGTCCCACGGGGACACAGTCAAACTGCATCTGTTCTCTTCCCTGTAAGTTCTTTCTGAGTGTACATTGCCAGTACTACTGGAAAAAGGGTTGTGGGACGGGTCTTTTCCTGCTTTGAGTCCTGAGGAAGGGTAGGGTGTTCAGGGGCTACAGGGCCACCTACATGGGATTGGCTTCTGTTGCTGCCCAGACACTGCCAAGATCACTGGACTTACAATCACCTCTGCGCTGCCCGACGTTCCACTTAGGGGCTCTCCCGAGAAACAGGGGAATGGGGACATGGTGATGGATTTTGTTCTGTTTCTCAGTTTCCACCTTTCACTTTCTCCCTTCTTTTACTGTGATCAGTATAATTGTAAAATGAGTTTGGGTTTTGGTGAGGCTTTATTATACGTATGCCCAGAGATCTTGGTATTAAGTGCATTTTATAAATTAATAAATAAAAATGCTCATTTGTTGCTGAATTTCTATTGTTGGTTTGGGAACAGTAAGCTCTTGCAAATCTCAGCTTTCACCTTGCCAATCACTGTATTCCTGTAAGTGCGCTGCAGTTATTTGGAACCTTTTCTGGGTTGGTGTTGGCATCCTTTTGCTAGATTACATTTATGCATTAGTACCATCTGTGCCTGCTGTACCTTCTGTGAGTTAGCCCTGGCCAAATGACTGGCATTTATCTGGAAGTGCACTGAAAAAAAAGAAAGAGAAAGAAAGCTGGGGGGGAGGAGGAGGCAGATAGACAGCAGGATGGTGCCCAGAGCTTTACGCTCGCTGCTGGCACTCACGGGTCTCGGGGAGGAAGACCCTGGTGAGCACACACCTGCACTGGTGTCCCCCGCTGCAACCAGCAAGGAATCTGCCGTGTCCTTTCTGAGTCTTCATTTCTAATCATCCTGTCGTGGTGTTCCAATAAATTCTCCCTACCCTCATGTTCTAAAGGAAAGACAAACTGGCAGGACTTAAAGAGAAAAAACTCCTGCAGTTGGATGGACAGTTGTGGATCGGGGACGGTCTTTTTCCATTGCGTCTTGTTTCCGTTTGGTCAGAGAGAGTTTGGACGGAGTGATGCCTTTTACTGAAGGTTATTTACAATATTGATTGCATATAGGAATGCAGATGTCACCATGCCGGGTTTATCATTTTGCTTTCTATTCAGAGGCATCTGTTGGTCAAAAAAACCTAGACGTGAAATAGACTCTTACGGTTTCTTTCCTACAAATAAAGGAAGAAGTGAGGATTTTCTTCTGTTACTGGTTTTTAAATGTCTGTTCTTTGGTTTGTCCTGATAAATGAAAAGTCAGAGAGCGCTGGTGAAAGTCAGAGAGCGCTGATAAACAGCAGCATAGCAACCTTCTTCAAGGGTTCCTGAGAAACCAGAGCATTTTGTACAGGCCCCAGCTTTACTCCTTCCCTTCTCACTGTGTGTCAATAACGCGCCTCCCCCAGCCCGCCCTACGCTAGGAGCGAGCAGCGGGGCTGAGCAGCCTCCTCTGAGCCGAGCACGGCTCCCAGCGAGGCTGAGGAGCCGCCGGTTCTGCTCCACGGGGCTCACCTTTGGCTGGACGGTGCCAAAGCTGATGGAAACCTCTCCTGCTTGTCACACAAGCCTTCCCTCAAATCGGGGTGACCGCACACTAGACCCTCTCAGGAAGAACAGACGTTGGAGGACGGCAGTGATGTGTGTGCAGTTTGATGCAGAGGCCATTGCTGGTGCATTTTTATTGAGCTCTGATATTGCAGAGCTGAGCTCGTGGTTACACACACACTGTGTCTGTGTCCTGCTGCGCGAGCACGAGTCGCATCCTTCCACCAAAGGCACTCTTTGCTGAAAGCAACTGACAGGACAAGGGGCAATGGTTTTAAACTGGAAGAGGGGAGATTTAGATTAGAT
>JAOXJM010000033.1:352103-363155 GCA_026413425.1 Tringa solitaria | reverse complement strand
GGAGCAACCTGGGCTGGTGGGAGGTGTCCCTGCCCAGGGCAGGGGGGTTGGAACATGATGATCTTTAAGGTCCCTTCCAACCCAAACCAATTTATGATTCTGTGATTCTATGGTTAAACTGATGGCATAATCAGAGTTTGCAGGGGCTGCCTTTCAGTGCCACCATTCTGTGGGCTGTACCAGCAGCTCCCACCCACGCTGGCGGTGCTGAGGGACACCGGCCCTGCTGGGAGGGGGGAGCAATGTCCAGCCCGTGCCTGTGGAGCCCCTCCCGGGGGGGCACGGCCACGGGTGGCACCGGAGCTGTAAAATCAGCAGTGGCTGCTCTTGGTCTGTGGCATGAAGGTCGGTTTTTCAGAGGTGCTCTTAGGGACACGCTGAGCCCATTTATGCCCCAAAACTGCTTTCTGGCATTCTGTTTACACTTTGTGCCATCCTGAACACATCAGATTTACATCAGGACATAGGAGAAGAGCTAGAGCTAGTTTTATAAATATTCATATATAATAAGTACATTTTTTTTGTTTTGTTCTGAATGACCACTTTCACACTGGGGAATCTTTTCTACTAAGAATATGATATTTGGAATTCAAGATTTGCTTTTTCTTTCTTTCCATATGTTCTGTGTTAAACATATGCTATACTTTATATTTAAAAACTAGCAGCAGACTGAAAAAAATAGCCCACACCACAAAAATATGTTTGCTTCATTATCAAGAGCTTCTGGTTTTTTGGTTTTTTTTTAACACATTGGGGGGAACACCCTTGAGGACAATTTCAGAATGTGAAACTAACTTTTAAGAGCTGTGGAGAGAGCGAGCATCTGGTTCTTCATTTGCAGCATGTAGAAGCCTTGTGATAGCTCAGAGCTATGCAGTGCCATGTAGAGGTGCTGATCGAGCTGTCAGTTTTGCAGTTAAGGAAGGAACCCCTCCGATTCATTTGGGAATTGGCCTTTGAATACTGGGATAACACTTAAACTGGCCCCGCCGAAGAACTGCACTGATACACCTGAAAAATGGCCAGTCTCTGACACCCCCGTCGGTTCCCAGCTCCTGACCTACCGGAGCTTCTCCCTTTCTCCCTGTCCGGGATGGCAGAGGGTTTCCCACCGGGAAGTCCCTGTCACTCCCCCAGTGCGGGCACAGCTGGGCACAGCTGGACAGGGGTCTGTCCGGCACAGCCAGAGCTCGGCCACAGCGGGACGGTGATCCTTTCTGCAGCACTGAAGTGTGAAGCAACGTGCCACCCCTTATTTTACATAGGCCGGTTTATATGTTACTTGACGTTAGCTCAGCCTGTGGTTTTCTGGGGGGACAGACGGGGGAAGGGGACAAGGACTTCATCGTGAGCCAGATCAGCACCTGCATCCAGCCAGGTCTATGCCCTGAGCCAGCTCCCTGTCCCTGCGGGAGGAGGAGAAGGCTGGAGGGGGGCTGGGAGAGCCGGGGGCTTCTCCTCGGACCCCTTGGTGCATGGCCAGGTCAGGCTCCGCTCTGAGCTTGCTCCTCTCTCCCTGCACAAAGAGACACTTAGAAATGTCAACAGGAGGAGGAGAAAAAAGTTTAAAGGGATTTGAAGGAAATGATAATCATCCTCATAGCCTATTTCAAGATTGATGCCTAAGGCATTGATTTTTTTTTTTTAATTCGTAAAAAGAAAATTAACAATCACCACAAAAAGATCCTTGTTTAAGAGTAGGGAAATGGTACAGTATGTTTAAATCGAGGTAAGATTTAAAAATCCTGTGATAAATCTAATTGGTGAATTTAGGAAAGGAAATGGGGTTTGTTATTAGTGGTATAAAAATGAAGTTATGTGGCTGTTGCTATGGTGACACCTTGTTTATTATACAGCAGAGTAAACTGTGAAAATTTGCTGCCTGAGAGCGCTTCAAAGGACGTACTTTTTTCCCCCCATTGTTTTACATCTTTTTCATGAATGTTTAATTTGCTGTTTGGGAGGGGAGGAGGAAATGCCCAGTCATCCTCTAGCTAGGTATGAATATTTTAAACTTTATGAAATCACTGGTAATTTAGAACTTGTCTCTGAAATTACCTGGTAAATGACCACAGCAACATTTAGAAGTAAAAAGCAATGAGGTGTGCACAATTACCTTCTAAAGCTGGAGACACACACATACTTAAGCGTGAATTTAATTATAATATGGGTAGATTGCTGCCTTTTTTAAATCCTATCTGATGAGGATGACAGCTATTTCTGGTTGAAACCATAATAGAACAAAAGCCTACACTGTTAAATTATAAACTTATGAATAAAAATTCTCTTGCAAAAATAAAATATAGGTTTAATTGCTGTAATTAGTTGCATATTTCAAATTATATTTTCAAACAAGCGTAGTTAAATTAAAGATAGCTTTGTGAACCATCTTAAAAGGGCTTACATATATTTAGCTGCAGTTAGTAAAGGGCTGATTTAAGCTAAATGATTTTTTCAATTTTAAAATGACCCAGGCATGTTGATAAGGGGTCTTGCACCGGTTGTAATAGAATTTAATCAGGCAAGTCTATCATTTACACACGTAAGGCCTTACTGAAATAAACAGCCCTATCAGGCCCCATGTTGCTTGTCTAAAAATCCGTGCTTCTGGTGATCCCTTTGCAGAGGGGTTTCCGTTGGTGAATTATATCACATACAAGGGCAAACAGTTCAAGCCCCGCGACCGTCCCTGAAGGCCGAGTAAGAAGGCGCTCGGCGGTGTCATTCCGTCCTGGGGGGGGACCGCACAGCTCCCACTGCAGCTGAGCCCCAGAATATCACCTTAATTGCTGTCATGGGCAAATCAACAGCCACGGGGTTCTGCTCCCATCATCTCTAAAGGTGTAAGCTCTGAGAACAGTAGGAACAAAGTACTTCAGCCAAACAGAACAGAAGCTGCCATCAATGAAGCGGGTTTTTTCTTCATTGATCCCATTAAAATTAAGACACCATGACGTAGAGAAGTATGCAAAATCTTGTCAGTGTCACCTAGCACCTTCATTAAAACATGTGAAATGTAAAAATACAGGAAAATTCAATTAGGAAATACATCTGTAAAATGTATCAAAACCAAACAAAAAACCAAACCAAACCAGCAAATCCCCCCCCGCCGCCACACAAAAACTGACGTGAGACGTGGGAACGCGGTCAATCTCTGCATTGAATCAAATCTGATTGCAAAGCAAAGTCTTTTTAAAATAAACAGTCTTCCTGCAGCGCTTGCAACCCAACTATCACAGCATTATAAATTAATGCAAAAGATGCCAAAAGGCCCCTTAAGCAGAAAATGTCGACGTGCAAACGTTAAGCAAGAGATTTAGAGAGGAACTTGAAGTCTCCAGGTCCCACTGAAAGGCTTCCCATCCCCTAAGCCCCTTTGAAAGTCTCAGTCCTGCTTCAGTGAAACGGCCGGATCCGCAAGCGGAGGCACGTTCTGCGTCCCTCCAGGCGCAGCTGTGGGCACCGTGTGCCCTCGGAGCCCGCACGCCGAGAGCGCATCAGGCTGGGGCCGGACCAGCATCACCCCCTTCCCGAGCTCTGGGAGGGAGCGCACGAGCCACAAACCTCTGCAGAGAGGGTGAGGAGGGACAGCGTGTCAGCCCCAGCCGGAGCGAGCTGTCAGACCAGGGACGGGCCAACTCTGCCACTTGGACATTAAACCGTCACGTGCCAGAGCTCCTCTCCCGAAGGATAGCGCAGATTAAACTCAAACGACGAGGTTAATGTGGAAAGAAGTGGATTTCGTTATGACTACAAGACACAGGCTTTTTATAAAAAGGCTTCTCAGTAAACAGCCGATTCAAGCAAAAGGAATGCCCCGTGTTTCCATGGGGTAAGACATGGGAATGTGCCACTTAGAAGGTTTGAGAGTTTCTTCCTAAGACTCATTGATAAAGGCTTCATTAGTAACATATTTTACAAACACTAAGGGAACTGCAGAAGTTGGCTTTTGCAACAAATAGGAATTATGAAGTTACATTACAGAGGAAACATCAGAATTTAACTTGGATTGAAATTCTGCCCCACACAACACAAAGCAGATAAAAAGCTTTGGCTGAATCCAGACCTTGGAAGGCTGGAAGCCAGGAAAGGTTCCGCCCTGCAGATCGGTACGTTCGCTCAGCCATAGTCTCCCCAGAAAGAGCCAGCTCACACTTTTTCCACAAATTGTAGCCTTTGAAGAGGCTGGTTAAGACTAAAATGAACGGGTAACGTTGAAACAAGACCAAACAAAAAGCTGTTCACTGCTAAAAGTTATGGATTTACACTTCACTGATGGCAGCATTTGGTATTTTAGGAGGGCTTAGTACACACTTGTAATTTGCTTGGGGAAAACCCTGAGATGGTTTAAGGTTTGCTGCGGGTGAGACACGAGCAGGAGGGAGAAGTGATGCTTTCGGGGGCAGCACAGGAAGCTGTGGCTCAGCTCAGCCTTTCCACTGCAAAGCCAGGACAGACATCTGTAGGGTACCAGGGCCAAATCCGCCACTAACTCTCCACTGCACTATGAATTATTGTTTCAGATGGAAGCAGTGTTTATTACAGGCATCAAAAACCCACTGCTGCAATGTGTCATCTCCTGGTGTCTTAGTAAAGTAAGAACTGTAGAAGCCTGGTGTGAAATTAACACCAGGAAACACTCAAGAAAAATATTTACATGAATTATTGAGGTTTCCTGCACAACAGCAGTCTCTTTGGTGTGTTATCTTTACTCTGGTAAGAGCCCGGTGAGAAGCTGAGGAGAAGGCTGATGGTGGGCGATGCATTTCAGCTGGAAAAGGGCTGTTGGCTTTTCCGCTGGCTGCTGACCCCCTCCCCGAGTGCCACACCACGGCGGGGTGAGCTTTTCGAGTCAGAGTAGCCAGGGATGGTACTGTGTGTGTGTGTGTGTGTGTGTGTGTGTGTGTGTGTGTGTGTGTGTGTGTGTGTGGCTCCTCCTTCTTATCGGGACCTAAATGCAAAATGCAGTTGTAGCTGCGCTGGTCCACGCTCCCTGGGTTAAACTTCTGGTGAATGAAGCTTCTGGCATTAGGGTGGTCTCTGGCCGTTTTCTCCTCCCCAGGAATATGCTCTGGGGTCTGTACAGGTTCTGGGGGCAAGCGAGGAAGGAGGCGACCGTCTGTGTGAAGAAAGGGCACCGGCACTGTGTCACTCTTCTGCCCAGTGTAGCAACTCCCCCTGTACGGGACTGTTCATTAGTCTTTCTTAAGCACAGCTTTTGTTCAGTCCGACAGCTCTCTGCCGCTGACGGACATTGTGAAGGGAAAGCCTTTGCTGTGACGTTTCTGCCTGTGCATGTTCTCCACCTGAGGTACAGGTCACCAGCACTGTCCAGCTCAGTGGGACACAACCCAATCTTTATCAAGAATTCCCTGGGTAGGAGCTATAGGATAGAACTGCACAGCAGGGTTACAGTTTTCAGGAGAATAAAAAAGAAACCAAACCCTCTGAGATCTCTGAGAGGATATTTGCACTAAGATTTCAATGCTACAAGTATAGATCAGAAAAAAAAAATCTTTTTGCTCTTTATCTTTTTCTTACTTCTCACAGACAAGTGATTTGGCTATACCTAATTAAAAAGAAGAAAAAGTGGCATAGGCTTAATTAAGATTTTAATTCAGTTACAGACTATAGGAATAAATCACTGCAGACTTGATTGTGACAATAAGAAAATACAGTGCCTGATCTTCCTCTGTAGTAGAGATACTGACAAACGATGAGGAATCCTGAAGAGGAGAGAGGGACACGTTGTGAGCCCCTCGGGCGGGATGCGGTGGCAGCAGGGGACACCAGCTGTGGTAGCGGTGCTCCCAGGGTGGGGACCCGCGTCCCCTCCTGGGCACACCAAGGTAGGGTCTGCCAAAGCCACCTCCTGCTGGCTCCTGCCCTTCTGCCTCCTTGGGCTGGCTGCTCCAAGGCTGACACGTGCCAAGGGACGGGAGGAGGAAGGGGCCAGCTTTTGTTTGGGGGAAATAAGGAAAAAAGAGCCAGCTCTGCGGCGGTCCCACGGAGCGCTGCCGGCGCCAGTCCCGGCCCTGCTGCTCTCTGTGCATCGTGCCCAGCAGCAGGGCTCAGCGGTTCGGCCACCAAAAGCGGGCCAAGCGTTCTGCTGCAAGTCCGACCGCTTCTCTACCTAGCCAACAAAAGCTTAAATACTTATTTCTGACCAGCACTTACAGGCCCAGATGCTTCTCGTATTGGGTAACCCTATGCATACACCTACAAAATCTGGATAGAACTGGCTCTCTCAAATACAATTGCAATTCCAAACCGTAGTGCTAACGAGAACCAGAAGAACTGCTAGACTTTGTGGTGGGTTTTTGGAACATGGAGGCATTCTTTGGAAATGCAGGTGAGAAACTGGGAAAATGTGAAACGCTGGATTTTTCCCTTGGCTAAATAATGGTTTCCTTAGCATTTCGTACCGGTTGCGAACACAGGAATGAAACGCAAACCCTTCTGGGCTGTGCGGCCTAATCACTGCACGTGGGGGAAACGGGCGGCAATGAGGCCGAGGCAGCCTCTCCTCCAGAATCTGCAGAAATCCTTTTTTTCCACATTTGAATCAACCCGCAGGAGGGAGTGCAGGGGTTCCCTGTGTGGCACAGGTGGATATGGATCTGTTTGTATCAGCCATGACTTTAGTCGTACGTGTTTTAAGTTTTTGAGGCTGATACTTTCAGAAGGGCTAGTCAAAGCTATTTTCAGGGTTCTTCATGCTGTGAGTTTGCGACGAGCCTGCATTAGGGTATTAAAGCACTGCTTTGGGAAGCTATTATCAGTAGGTATTAATTATTGAACGCTACCCCTTCTGGAAAAGTTGTTTCATCATTGGAAAGTGACCTTGTTAGAAGAGGCGGAGGGAAAGAGAGACGTATGGTGCCTCCTGAGATCAAGTGGAGTGATGCGTATCAAGAGAAGACACTAAAGATTTATTGTCTGTGGCAAAAGAAACACAGATCTCTGCTTGTGCAGTAAGTGTTTTTGACATCATACACTGTAAAGAATGATTGGATGCTGTAGGTTAAAAAGTGGTTCACTTAAGGAGAATAATAGACATTTCCACAGTGCTGTTTCTATTAAGGGGTCTGACTGCGTGCTGTGTAGCTGGTCCTGAGAACCTGATGGTGTCCAACTTAAGCCAGTTTTGGGTTAAAAGGCAGCTGAATAAGCCTAAGAGACGACACTGAGAATTTATCTAAGTAAATGTAATTTAAAGGAAAAATCTTTGGGGTTTTTTTGTGTTTTGCCTTATTCAATGAGGTTTACAGCTAATGAGCAAAACCCATCACTGTAGCCTTTCACAGCTGCTGTTCGAAAAGACTCTGGGAAAGTTTTAAGTGGTTGCATCGCTCACAGACTGCGTTGCTGTGATGCTCAGATGTACTGCGTTGGTGACATTCTGTTTCACAACAAAAGCTGCTGTCTTTTTTGACTCCTGTTCAACATTTACTGAAAGAAGATCCCTTTTGACCTTGGTGATTGCTGGCATAAGCTCTTACTGCATGAAACCCCCACCATTGGAGAAATCCAACATCAGCATTGTTTGGAAGCCTTGCATGGAAATTTCATTTATTAACCTCACCCTGGCCCTTCCCCTGGAATTTTTCTTTTCTTTCACAGCTGGTTGTGCAGCACTATGCTTGTCTTCCAGGAATGCTGCTGTTTGGAGTTTTCCCATTGCTCAGTCGGTTCACATCGTTCAAAAAACCCCAAGATAAATAGGAATTCAGTTTAAAATAAAAGCTAGGGGAAACCAGCCACTCAATCTCATCTCTCACTTTTACGAATGCCTCTGTTAGATGGGAGAGCAAGGCATTATGGCCAGAGAGCTTTTAGATAAATCATAATTAGATACACGTGCAAATACATCAGCTAGGCCTAGGCGCACAATTAGGCACCTAATTATGTTGAAAACGCAATTGCACACTTAGCTAAAACAGCCACGCTTCCTCCGAAGCCGCCCGGGTGTTTCCGCCCCATCCTCCAGCGAGGCTGGGGGTGGCACCAGGTGGAGTGTCCCTCCCAGGGTGGTGGGTGTCTAGTCCCAGCGCCGTCCCGGCCCTCGCTCCACGCCAGCGGGGCTGGGGCTGGGGCTGGGTCCTCCCGCCGGGTGCCCCTGCCCAGAGGGAGGAGATGGTCCCGCGCGGTGACATCTTACAGCAGAGCAGGGGCCGGACAGACGTGGTTGGACAGACGTCAGGCTGCCCGTGAGCGCCATGGAAGATGTGGCCAGGAAAAGGTGGTGTGGTGTTTCCTTGGAAGGATGAGCTGTGCCACAGGCTTGGTATCCACGCTGGTGCGGTACCAGTCCCTGGAGAATCAGGCTGCACTGAGTTCTCTCTTGCGGAACTCCTTGTTTTTGAGGAAATTGGAGTCATCGGGGGGTACGGCAAGAGAGGAGGAACTGGTAGTTCCCAGCATCTCTGGCATCAGGCCATCCTTGGCTTTTATTTAGCTATTTTTTCTCTTTCTGCTGTGACTTCTTTTTCTTTCTTTCAACAAGGAAAAGGGGGGGAAAACCCAGCCAACTGTGATTTGTGATTCAGCTGACAGTGTGTGATTGAAACTGCAGCTAGGTTGATTCCAAAGAAAAAAATGCAATTTAAAAAAACATTGTCACTATTCAGGGACAGTGTTTTCTTTATGGAAGTGTCTTGTCACCATGCACTTGGGGCCTAATTGTCCAGCCACTCACTGGCAAGGATCAGTGGGAGAATTAGCATTGTCAGAGGAACAATGTGGGAGCTGGAAGGGGAGGCTGGAAAGCTTTAGCTGTTTCTGTTAATACTGCATGGGTGATACAAGCGTTTGGCTTTGTTTCTGCTCACTTCTGCTAAAGGTTTGCAACCTGGATTTTAAAACGCGAGCTGAGGGCATTCGAGTGAGGTGCCCAATTCTCAGATCAGGAAAATTGAGTTGCATTTTCCATGTGCCTGTTCAACATGCTACGACCCATCTTCTTTATTCTTAGACTTTTCTTGACTTAATAAAAACATCACGGCTTGGCAGTCAGTGCTTCAGCAGTCCCTCACCAGCGCAGCGTTACAGCGGCCTGCTGACGCCCCGCTCTGCAGAGCTGTCTGCAGGACGGCAGGAGCCCTGCGCGTGGTACAAAGGAGAACCTTAGACATGGGGAAGGCAGAAAACATGGTGTTTTCGTGGCCTGGCAGCCGAGAGCGAGAACCAGCACTAGATTATACCCCTGCTGGAGACAGACCACCCTGGGAGAGTGGGAGCTTTGAAATGGCTTTTGAGCCAGTAATGCAAGAAGTTCTAGATGAGTGACAGCAGTTAATCCTATCTGGTAAAAGGACAGCAAGAAGACCAGAACTGCAAAGCTACACGTTCACTGAATGATCGTAGAAGTTCAGAAAGCAAAGAGCTGGCTATTTGTAGCCGACTGTTTCTCTAGACACAGGTGGGCACACGCAAACCCGCGCTTGCCGTTAGGGAGGGAAGGGAGGACTGAAGGGCAGAGCCCGGAGGTCAGTCCCGCCAGGGTCCGGGGAACACTCAGGGGCAGCGTCGAAGACATGAAATGTTGTGCCAGCAGTGGTGGATATGCTTAATGTGTTTAAGAGCTTAACGGCCTATTGAAATTAAACTGAAAGTGCCAGAGTCCTCTCAACTGCCTGCCCGAGTTCACTGCCCTCCTGCTACTCGCCAAAGTGCAAACCCCACCAAAGTACTTCACCTTCCCGCATACCAGGGACCAAATGAGGGAGATGGGGGTGTGTGAGGATCATTTTGACTGTTGTATATCTAAACAGAATCACAGAATTATAGAATCTTCATGGTTAGAAGGGGCCTTTGAGATCATCGAGTCCAACCATACATACAAAAAAAAAAGCCAAATAAAACCCAACCCAACAATCTTGGGTACTAGCACATGCCCTGAAGAGCCACGTCTACGCGTTTCTTAAATCCCTCCAGGGATGGTGACTCCACCACCTCCCTGGGCAGGCTGTTCCAGGGCCTGACCACCCTCTCAGGAAAGGAATTCTTCCCGATATCTAATCTAAACCTCCCCTGCCCCAACTTCACACCATTTCCTCTGCTCCTGTTGTTTTTCCCTTGGGAGGGGAGGCCAACCCCCACCTCTCTACACCCTTATTTCATGTTACTCTACAGCTGCCGAGATTCAGTGTCCTCCACCTGCGGGGTGGCCACAAAAGCCCCCCCTGGCTCAGCCGTTGCTGCAAACCACGGGGCTGGGCTCTCCATTATTTAGATTTTTAAGCAGCAAAAGGGAAAAGCAGGAGGTGTACAAGTTCCCTTCAGATCTCTCACCCCAAAACCACGGTTCTTCGCCTCGATGCTCAGTTCACGGCCCTCCAGCAGCCCGTACCCCAGGACGGCTGCTGCTCCCGGGGACCCCGCTGCCCCCAGGTCCCACCGGGGAGCCCTTCTCCTGCCTCCCGCCCCACCGGGGGCACAAAGCCAGGGGTGAGCGAGCAGAAGGAGCCCTCACCGCCCACAGCCGCTTTCCCGTCGGATCACGGCCAAGAAAAAGGGCTCTAAGAGAGGGGAAACCCCGCGAGCCCCTTCCCGATCTTCCTTCAAAAGCTTTTGGCCGGGGAAAAGCCGGGGTTCGGGAGATCCCAGGTCCGGGACCGGCCCCGGCTGGTTCTAACAGGAGCCGGGGGAATCTCCTCCGGGCCCGGGGGCGGTGCAA
Organism: Tringa solitaria; assembly: GCA_026413425.1. NCBI lineage: Eukaryota > Metazoa > Chordata > Aves > Charadriiformes > Scolopacidae > Tringa > Tringa solitaria. The sequence goes on along the minus strand of JAOXJM010000033.1, from coordinate 352,477 downwards.
CCCCCACCCCCCCCTCCGCCTCCCCTCCCCGGAGCTCGGGCTCCGGCTCCCAACGCTCCACAAGGCAGGAAAACACCCCAAAAAGCGCGGAGCTCCATCCCCCGGCACCCCCGGAACGGGACCCACCGCCCGGGCGGGATGCGCTCCCGGGGGGATGGGGGGGGGGGGGGAGCCGGGCGTCCCGTCCCCCCCGGTGACTTGCCTGTGATGCCCAGTCCCGCTACCGAGCTGCCGGGGCAGGCGAGGAGGAAGAGGAGGAGGAGGAGGAGAAGGGGCAACATCTGCGGGGCCGGAGCGGTGGCAGCTCCGCCACGAGTCCCCGGGACGCTCCCGGCGCCGGGGCGGGGACGGCGGGGAGGGGACCGGGCGGGGGG
>JAOXJM010000033.1:318389-352003 GCA_026413425.1 Tringa solitaria | reverse complement strand
AAGAGGCCAACCCCCACCTCTCTACACCCTCCTTTCAGGGAGTTGTAGAGGGCAGAGGTCTCCCCTCAGCCTCCTCTTCTCCAAACTAAACATGCCCAGTTCCCTCTAAACATTTGCCTGTTTAGATATTTTTCCCCCCTTCTAATCCTTGAAATGCAGTATTTTAAAACTCAGAACTTTCTTCTCCTTCTGCAGCACTTTTTTTTAAACTTCAGGTATTGTATCACTGCAATATTATAATGATTGCAGTATGAGTAGTTACTCTCCCATACTGCTCAATTTATTAAGAAAGAAGTAGCCCTTAAAATAAAGCAGTCACTTCTCCTTTTTAACACTATGTTAATTCCTCTGGAGGAGTACCTGGATGTGAAAACTTCATGTTAGAAGTCTGAGAATAAGGCTTGTTTCAGAGAACTTAGTAGCTAAGGAGTGAAGATACATTCTCCGCCCTCATCCTTTTTTTAAAAAACACTATAAAATCATAGAACTACTTTTAAAAAGTACTGTGTTTTTTACTTCAAAAGTTCATATAATTTGTACAAGCTGAGGTGCCACTCAAGGAAACTTTGTCTGCATTAGGGGAACTTACCACGGCTCTGAGAGGGTCATGTCATCCTAACACATGATATAATTTGCTGCGAATAGGACAGTAGAAGTACCTCCTGTTGCTGTCGCTGCTGCACGTACAGGTTCTGTGGCAACAGCGTCACGAGCGTTGGGTCGCCCGGGAGGGTGTCTCTGAGTGCGGCAGGACCCATGGTGACCCACAGCTGGGGAGAGAGCTCCTAACCCAAAGTTCTCCTCAACACACAGTTACTGTGTTTCCTTCTGCTGGTCATTTCGCCGCTGCCCAACCAGCTTTTTCAGGTATCTCAAGTTTTAAAGCAATGTGATTTGAGAACCTAGATCTAGAATTCCTAGAATTCACAGAATATTAGATCCAAAGGAAACCTAATCCATTATATTCTCCTGCTCCTTTGCACACGTTTCTTTTCTTTCTGTTAGAAATGTTGATCAGAGGAAAAAATCTTAGTTGTCATCATAATCTTAATCAAATGCCCGCTGGAGTTCGTTAGCTTCTCGGGGTACCTCCGTTTGGTGGCACCAGAGGAAGGGCTCTCTGTTCTAACGCCCGGCAGAGGGGTCCTCAGGCTGGTGTCCCTGGGTGTCGCTGTGAGAAAGACCCCAGACACAAAAGGGCATTCCCAGCAACTGCCCAAGATTCAAACTGGCTGTTGGCGGGCAGAAGCCTTTGTCTATGGCTGTGGTTATTTTATTAATGAAATGAAATACATGAGCTGCGACTGGTGGCCGAGTGGCCGGGTGCCCCAGGTCTCAGCCGGCCACCCAAAGCCCACCGGCGGGGAGGGCAGGCGGAGCAGCCCCTGCTGCCCCCAGGGCAGCGCCGGGAGGGAGGAGGAAGCAGCCCTGACACAAGGATGCGCCCCGAAACGTGACATCTCTCTCCTGGGGTGGGCAGTGGTAATCTGGTGGCAACACAGAGGATCTGTGTGTCATTTAGAGACCTGCTACAGTCTGTAACGCTGGGCTGGGCTTGGGTTTGCTGGGAAGGTCCTTCCACAGAACTGAGTAACAACCAAAGAGCCCTCAGGCTCTTCTGAAAAATTTCAGCTCTAAATAATCAACTTTCTTCCGGAATCATACTCATACCTGTCCATCATTTTACAACCATTCCAAATTTTAGCAGGTTTTATGTTGTACTATAATGTAAAATAAAATATCATCCATCTACTTCGGCACAGAAAGATATAAAATGTGCTACAAGCTACCGTGTACTTTCCACCTGCATTTACCCTCTCTCATCAGACAGTAATATTTTGCATCCAGCAAGGAAATTTAAATTTCAGACCATTAAAGAATTTCTGTTCTTTCTAGTGGAAAAAAGTAATAATGAATTCCAAGAAAATCTAATCCTTTTTAATTTGAGCAAACGGATTTGAATGGCAGGGCTTGGATTGCTGGACTAAGTAATAAAGATAGAGCACAGAGATAGAACTGCCTAGCAAAAATAAAATAATCTTCATCTATGAATGAGGAACCCCATGCCCTCAAGTAAAGCTGTTCTATCTCCTCTGCTAGATGTCCCCCAGAGCTGCTGGAGACAGACGTGAACTTCACGCATTTAAACTTCAGTGATAGATTTTCTTTTAGAGTTTGTCCACCACAGTCATCAGAAGTTGCAAAATTCATTTCAGAATGACTTGAAAGGAACAGAATCATATGCATGCATATATACTTAGTGACATGAAGCAGCACTAGTAACTCCGTTACTTGTAATTGAATTAACTTTTTTTAAGACTGTGTTTAAATTACATGAAGGCTATGACACAAGCCATCAAAAAGCAGCACATTCAATATTAAAATTAAATGTTAAGGCTGAGGGCGTGTCATTATGTCACATTGTTGAGGGACAAAGCTGAAATGTATGGAGGCGTTGTAATTTATGGACAGATGTCAGCCTGAACCTTAAAATCTAATGGGCTTTGGCAACGTATGGCACAGTCACCTCTTTTACTGGTAGCAATTTCCCCTTCAGACAAAGCGCACAAACAGACAAAGATGAGAGGTGCCTGAAACTGAAGGCACTCCATAGAGATACTGCAGCTGGGTTGTTCAGAAAATAGTACGGCTTGTGAAGACTCAGTGATTTTTAAATGCTAATGACTAAAACGTTTAAGGTTTTTTGTTAATTCTTTATGGATCTATAGTTCATAATTAACTTAGACATGCAAAAATTGATTTCAGAACAAAAATAATTTTGAATTATGGGAATACAATAAAAAGATCAGAAGCAATAAATATAATTTTTGATCCTTTTTCTTCTTTTTCTCCCCACTGTCTGCCTCTAAACATACACTTGTCACATTCGGCAGCACATGTGCTGTAGTCCTTCCCAACTTTTTACCTTCTTTTTCATTCCTTGATTCTGCAAGAGCTATGCAATCAATGTCAAGATAAGGGCTCCCTCACCCCGCCTTCTTTTTGATAATGTTGTATTAGCTAATGAGAAAATTTGCATGCATGAAATTATTAACATGTGCAACTGCTTTCAGGCTTTAGAGACTCTTGCATCAGTACGAGTACCTGGGTGGGCATATTTGAACATACTCTGAACTCAATTAGCTACAATTTAGCACAAGCTTATAATAAACCCATCCTAAGTGAGTAAACCTCGAGGTCTGGGCTGCCACAGCTACCTGCAGGTGACACACCTCGGTGATACATCAACTCTCACTTTCTAAAAATAGTCTTTTCAAGATGCTTTCACAAGACTTTCCTGTTGGTTAGAGAATTAGAGCCCAGTGAAGTCAAAGGAAAACTACCCAATTTCTTTTTATCTTATTCTGTCACCAAGTTTCCCATCCCAGAGGCTCTCTAGATCCTGGTCAGTTGGCTTCCATCATGACCCATCACTGTTTATCTAATATAAAGTATTTGTACGATCTCCTCCAAATGGCAGTGAAATCACAGTCTGAATCTTCTAAACCATGTCAGACCACTGTTGAAGAACACTGAGACCTTTCATGTCTATAGCTATGGAGAATCCCATCTCTAGTAAACTATACCATTCCTAATAATCTATGGGAGCTTATATGACTAATGCATTATTTTTGCTCCAAATTAAATCTCTTCATTACAGTGTTGTCAAAAAGCAAACTCTCAGGGGTATGGATACACAGTTAAAAGGAAATTCTTTGCTGATTGTGCATGAGCAGTTGGAGAGTTTCTCATCCACTCTTGGTGTTTCACCTACAATGTGGTTTCAGATTATTTTACTTCCTCTTCTTTATCTGTGACTCATAGGGAAAAGGCAGGCATAGAGCTATGTCAAGGAACCACGGTCATTAAAGTCATTTCATCCTTGGACTTCAAACTTGTGACAAAGTGGAAGAGATGATGTGCAGAAAATGAGCAAGAGTTGTGTGTGACAGTTCCAAGGAGGACACGGGGAAAGGGATTCCAGATTGTTCTGTGTGCTTCCCCATTGATGGAGGTCGCTACAGCACTACGGCTGCTTTCTACAGTCTTGTTTTAGGTGAGCCAAGTGATCGATCTCATTTCCCAGGGTAAAACAGGAAATTCTTGGACTCGGTCGTCAGTAAGTCCTGCCTGATTACAGGCCTTTTTTTTCTCTTCCTAAAAAACAGCAATTACACCCTTCTCTCTAGTCTGAAGTATCTCAAACCACTCTTACTTCTTGTGAACGCTCTAAGAGCAGACTTTTCAGCTCCTGAGTAACTAAGTGGTTGTGTCCTTATAATGTTTGCATTTTGCTTTGGCAAGCAGGACACGGCACGGCCTGGCAAGAACCAGGAATCTTCTGCTGTCGCTCACAGAGAACTTAAAAGAGCTCCTCAGCCTGAACTCCATTTCCATACATGGGATTAATTGTGTAAAGAAAGAAAAGAAAGACTGCAGAAATTTGCAGCGCAGCTTGAATCTGCACAAAACTCAAATGCCAGGACTCTGTCACAGCCTTTTCTTGCCTAGTTTAATGTTCCTTCCTGCACACAGTACTTGGTGAACACCAAAGCAGCATTACTGGGATTTATCAGGTAGTTATGTAGCTGCAGCTATGGACAGTGGCACCTCTATCCATCCCGTCTGTCCAACAGGAACTTGCTTAAAAACAGGGAAAGTGAAGGCCTGAACTCATCAGAACTGTGAAAGATAAAAGCGGTGATGTTTGCAATCTGCATGTTTCTGAATGGCCAGAGGCACACACAGACATTGCTGCGCTTCAGTTAAACATGACTTAACTCTGTAAATCAAAGATTTCCGTTTGAAAGGTAATCTAGATAAATGGCATATATAGTTGAAATATGTTAATATACTTATCAACATAAACAGAGGAATACATGTTTATTGTGTGGAAATGTAACCTTTGTTCAAAGTGGTTTATTTTCATCGCATTTTGCCAAAGAGTGAGTGATGCCTCTGTGCATGCAAATGCTTCTACCGCTATTTGTATGCATGTATACATATAAGAGTTTCTTCATACAGAAATTTATGTATGTGTAAATTGTGTGAATGTAAATATAGGATAGGCCATATGTCCCAAAAGTCTCAAAAGAGCATCTGATGTTGATACGTAGACAAGTGTGTTAAGGACCTTCCTAATTAATAACCCAGATTAAAACCTCTTGGCAATCAATTAAGATTAATGACAGAAGTCATTCTCTATCCCCCTACACCCGCGTCTCAGGCTGTGAAAACCCTGGGTCGCGAAACTTTAATCCTGTTATCTGCTGCCTCCTTCATCTGCAAAGCCTGGCGATTAGCACAGCAGACACTGTGGAATTTGCAGCCAGCCGCTCGGACAGCTGCCCCGCTTTCGGCGGTTAATGGAAAGGGAACTAATCTGGTTAGGGGCACAGGACTAGTTCATACATCTCAAGGCCCAGGACACTGGAAGCTGTCAGGTCTCTCCCAGAGACCTGCGACCCGTGGACCCTGCCGGGGGCAGCCGGGCGCTCGGGAGCAGGGCTGGCAAGGGCTGTGCCCGGGCTGGGGCTGCCAGGACACGCACTGTCCTCCCCTCGGCCAGGGAGGGAGCAAATGTAGCTGCTTTTACTGCGGTCCACTCCATAAAAGGGATGTTTTCCGGAATTAAGGAAACAAATTTGGTTGTCCCCTTTTGAATCATGTCCAATGAAACCAACAGTTACTAACAAAAACTGCACTGCCAAGTGAAATTTCTTCTTTTTAGTACAGGGGGAGAACCGCAACACTCTTTAGGGTGGCAGAGAAGGTATCTGACAGCTGCAGCAAATTCTACTCCACCCAGAAAAGATTTTTTTTCCTTTCTTAATAGGCATTATCACCACACTGCCAGCACAGGAATACTGGCAGAAAACATTTAGGCACAAGAGGTGATTTTCACTCCCTCCTCCCTATGGTCACCACTGTAGGGGTGTTCAGCTCTGCTCCCTGGCCGAGCCCAACGCTGTCGGCTGAACAGTGCCATATCCTCAGCTAAAACCCTCTGATAGTCAACTGATTTATCAAAGTACCCCAAAACCACCGTGGTTCATTCTTCATCGCCCCTTTAACAGAAAAAGGAAAGAAAGTACAAACAGGAGTATGAACACGGGGTAATGCATCATTTATAAATTATCTTGTTAATGCAGAAAACAAAACATGGCTTTGAAAACAAAACCTCCTGCTGTGGACTCCACGATGTTTGATGGGAGCCCTTCAAAAGAGTTCAGGGCTTAACGGGGGCTGTTTATGTGGGGACTTCGATCTGTACCTGCTGTCCCCTGTCACTCCCTGGAAACTTGGCGGCAGATGTTGCAGCGCTAAGTTGTCTCTGAAGTGGCTCTCTGTCCTCCTCTCCCCACCGCAACGGAGTCAAACTACATTAGATCTCTTTATTTGTGCCCGAGGCGTGTTTGGGAGCGCAGCTGTGTCCGCCCCCACTCTACCTTTAGTGTTTCAGCCCCCAGGCGGCAAATGCGAGACCAGGCCTGTTCTGCGGCGCCTGCTGCATCTGCCGCCAGCGCAGCCGCCCCGCTGCAGCCTGCCCGCGCCCGGCCCGCGGCAGATGTCGGCACCAACCTGCCAGCTCACACCTGTACAGCCTCCCCGCCTCACCCCGCTGCCTGAAAAATTCATCACTCCCAGGACTCCCATCCACCATCAAAGTGCGGGGCTGCAGCGCGCAGCCCCACGCCGGCCACCCGCGGCACCGCCTGGGAGGGGAGAGGAGAGGGGGACGGAGGAAAAGGCTCGCTCAACTTTGATACTTCATGCCTGCATTTCAATTACTTGATCGAGGACTTGAATTCAGCAGTGAATTCTTCTACAAATGGGAACTACCAACTTCTTAAACAATGCAAGAAAGAAGACAAAGCAAAACCAGTGTGTAGCTGCTGCTGAGCGTGCCGGTGAGTAGGGGCAGGCCTGTCTCGCTGCACACACACCTGCCTGCTCATCCCCGCACCGACCTAGGCCTGTCGGGTACCGCCTGGCACCTCGACATCACAAGCTATGAACAACTAGAAAGATGTAATGTTTTTCTCCAAGATATAAAACAACATGCCAGACAGAAATCGCAGTCCTACAGTGTCACAGGCTACACCTTAACAATACTGGTTTAGATTTTATTCACCAGCACAATTCTACTCCTTTTTCAGTGGGGATACTGAAGATTTAGTGGGGTACTTCTCTGTTCTCCGTAAACCAAGATGTTGGTCAGTGTCTTCCTGTCGAGGCCAGAGAAAGCGGATGCCTGACTTCACAATGGCTCAGCAAAGCCTTCCCTGGCAGGCAAGTTTTACACTAACTACCCATCTTTATGGTCAGAAATCCTCAAAACAGGGCCTGACTGAAAATTTTTTAGCCTGTTCAAGCACCGTGTCTTCTACATTCCTATTTACATTGAATTTACCTGTTCAACTGTATTGTACTGTGTATTTTGTATATAGATTTGTTATTGTTAATTCTGCTACATGTAAGATGCATCATTCATGCAAAGAGTAAATAACCCGTCAATGGGATGACTGGAACGATGACACTGGAGTCTGACTGTGCTCCCTGTCTGTTTCCACCATTGCACTTTGTCATGCTTCCAGCACTTTTCCTTGTTCTAATTAAATCTCATCTTTCCTTCCTTTAGAATAGTACCAAACTTCATCCCAGGAAAATAACCTGAATACCGAATTCTCGTTCTCTCAAAGGTAACTCCCTCCCCCTTTAATCCCTCTAATTCTTTTACGTCACCTTTCTGGTGTATGTTGCAAAAACATTGCTCTCGCACACCACGGCTCTGTGGCCGGAGAGAATCTGGTCTGTCGCACCCAGCCGGGGCCAGTCTCTGAGCGTCCTTCTAGCAGAGGCCACTTGTTCATGGCCCGTGAGTGTACTCGAAGAAAGGCCTGATGGAAAAACAAGTTTCCTCACCTTTTTCTCTGTGAAACTTGCCTTTGGCATGGAATTGAAAAGCTACGTGAAGCAACTTGCACAAAAGTTACTGGCGGTCACTTAAATTTGATGTGGTTTTGGTATTCTGAGTGCCAGACTCCACTCTTACAAATAGCTGGTTATAAGGAAGATTTGGGTATTTGTTACAGAGAGTTTACATTCCATCAAGCCCGTGCTATGTTTTTGTTTTCCAGCTGAACACACACAAAATACAGAATCCTTAATTCTGTTTTCTGGAGATAAGTGTTTCTGCAACATTCCTGGCTGGTGTGATGCATCTTTCAATGCACTTTGTTTCCCCATCATGTTATTTTTCCCGTGGTGGCACCCTTTTGGCTGCAGTGCTTTCTTTGGTTAAGGTCAGGTAATTAAGGGTGTACCGCGCCCCTCCTTTGCTGACCGCAATGAACACGCGCGCACACAAACCTCATCTCCCTGCTGCGGTCGCATCAACGAGACTCGGTCGTACTGTCTTCGTAACAGCGCCCACAGCGCGTCGAGGCGACCCTGCGGCGACAGAGCAACAGCACCTTCAGCACCATAAAATCAGTCAAGAGAGAGCACAGCACGGCTGCTGAGTTGGTGCCCAGGGAGAGCCACGGAGAGGTGTTCTGGCAGGACAGAGCAGCAGGTCCCTACAGCCGGAGAAGCAAAGCGTACGCCTGGGCTGTGTCCCCACACCAGAGAGCTGTGGTGCTGCGAATGCCAGGTGCCGCACTCGCCTCCGCTGGGAGCGGAGCAGCTGGGACCCGACCCACATCTGCCTTGAGCAATCCAGAGGTAATATGTCTATTTGCCAGAATTTGGGGCTGAACTGCCACGCGTCCGTCTGGGATTTCTCCCACATAAACGTGTTTGGTTTTACAGCATGTGTGCAGCAAGCTCCTGGCTGTCGGGAAGCCGGGACCTCTGGGCACGTGGCACACAGCCGGTGCGTGCTGCGCCGTGCCTCCCGCACAGGGCAAGTGCACAACGGGCACAGCATCCCGCCCCGCACGGCTGTGTGTGTCTTTATTTATGTAAATGTCTTTATGGCATTTATTATGTTTCACCTGTTTATCAGACTTTTTGCATATATTGTTTTATATAGCTTTTTGCTTTTCTTGGTTGGTAATCAGATATATATGTTTAAAACTTAGTATAAACTGTGTCATTTTAGGCTTAATTAGATATACACAGATATAGACCAAATACCAATAAAGCTCCTGTAGATTTTAGTACTCTTGCTGTACGATATGTCCCTTTCAGGGAAGGATAGCAGAATGTGGCAGTAATGATGAAGTACTGCATTTAGGGCTATAAACTGCTCCTGCTATTCATCCTGAACAGGTGCTCAGTTTGAGAATAGTCCACTACACTTGGAATGGAATGCCTGAAAAATAATGTACAGTTCAGCACGTATAAGACTGGTAAGGCAGACAAAGTCCAGCCTTCAGTACAAAATTAACAATAAAAAGATTACCTTAATTGGTGTATACCACTTCTCCTGAATGGCTGGTGAGGTAGGCTTTGGTTTACGTGGTTTAGGATGAAAAGGTTCTTCTGGCTCTTCTGGGAGTTTCACCACAGCATTTTTTGCTTTTTCTAACCTTGCCCCTTCTTCAGTGGATCCTTTGTCACCCCAGCGAACCTGAGCAAAGCCAGAGTTCAGATGTAGTAAATGCACTGTGTGCAAAGGACAAGGACGCTGTTGCAAACAGAAGTAGCTAAAAAAGTTTAAACTTGAGAAAAGTTCTGTATAAACAAGAGGGGAGGGACTGAGGAAAATATTCCCTCTTCGTTTTTGATGACAAGCGCTAGTTAAATACATTTGTAAACATGAGTCTCTCAGTAGTGAAAAGTTAAGAGAAATACTGGGATAAAATTCTACTGTGCATCATACAGGCTGTACAGGAGACAGGAAATCTCTGAAAACTTCTCTAATTAATGATGTAAAAATATTATTTCCAGTTCTGACTTACCCTAAAAAAGCAGACCTTAACCTGGCACTGATGAAAGCCTAGATGTTTGTCACCCCAGATTTCCTAACACAGCATGTTTGTAGAGAACCCCAATTTAGACAGAAGGTGGTACCTGAGGAAGTTTTAGCAGAAGCTCCTTGAAACTGCTTAGGTTTTCAAGTAGTTCTGCAAGAAGACAAGTACTGGAGCAAACACAGATGAAGCAGTCTAACCAGCATAATAAGTAAATGTAAAACATGTAGCAATGTGTGTTTTATCACTGCCACAAGTATATAAAATATATACAAAGGGTTCAAAGAGAAAAACCTGAATTATTGCTGTTGGTGAGACAATCACAGATTTCCACTTCCATAAAAGGTTGTACTAACTATGCTGTAAAGAGGAAATACAGGAAAAGCCCTTCCCTCTAAGAGAGATGATTTGTGCTGCTACAGCAGTCTTATTTCATCTCGTACTGGAAGCACTGTGCAGCAGTTTGAGCAAGGATGTTTGCTGCACTGTACAAAGAGACAAACCTAGACAAGACAACAAACCTAGGCAAGACTGTTACTTTATCATCCAAAAAGAGCATCTAAAAGCATGGCTAGAGCTTTAAAGTTCTTAGTAAAACTGGCCTGGATTATTTTCAGTGCAAGACTTTCTAACTTATGCCATCTGCTGCAATCCGGCCTGTAAGGAGGACCTGATCCACCTAAACCCAGGAAATTAAATTCTGACATTACATCTTGAATAAATGTGACACACTGATGAGTCACGACACTGTTACTGGAACACAGCTAACTGTTACTGCAGGCCCCCCCTCATGTACTTGTTTTTTTCAGGGACTTCCTGACTGGAGATGCCAGGCACGAAAATAGAAGAATCCAAGAAAAATCGGAGAAGACTGACCTTCCAGAGTATTGCTGCACACTGCTCGGTAGGTGTATGTCAGTTCTGTCTTGCTACCTACCAATCAAGCACTTGAAAAGCAGACAAAAAACTAGTGGGATGCAACAACTCTCCCACTGCAAAGGGGCACACCGGGAAAAAGACATGCCCTGGTCTTCTGCTACCTGGAGGAGGGAGAAAACCGCTCCAGGTCTTGCTGGGGACACTCTCTGATGTGCGGGTTTAACTCTGCCATAGGATGGGAGAAGGGAGCAGCCTGACTCCTGTATCCTCATCAGCGCCCTATGTAGAATGTGTGGCTACAGAAAGCGAGAAAAACACATAGGCCAACTAGAGCCTAGCCCCCTTCTGAAAAATTAAATACCTTAGAGGAAAATCTTGTCATTTTATCACCACCACCAAGTGTTTTTTAATGCTGCAATCTCAATGCAGAGAATGAGAGCAGCAAAGTATGACACAGCTCAGTGTGGTCTGTAATACTGGTAACTCACCTTGATAAAACACAGACCATCATTTCTTAGGAGCGGGATTGTTTTGAACCTTTCTCTTATATTGAACTTTAGTGTTTGACTTGCTTAGTGATTTTTTTTCTCACTGGGGAAGCCTCTCCCTGCAATATTAGAATGGGCTTTCATGTCCAAGTAGGCCCTGCTGAGTCATTAAAATGCATCTGTATCTTTCACTGTGATCAATGGTACTTTTACAGTGTTTTTTATGAGGCTGTTAAAATGTATTTTAAACACTGTTAAAACCATTTAGAGATAGATAGTGGATTCCATACTGATAAAATGACCTTCTCCTTCAGATTAAAGCAACTTCACCCAGGAGAAACCAGAATTTGTGGAGTCAAACAACACAACTTTGACATAAAAACTTACTGCCTGTAGTGGGTGGGGTCTGGAAATGAAGTTTGAAAAATGAAAAGTTGTAAAATTTTAAAGCAATGCCAAAGACAGATCAAGGAAGAGTGAACAACACTGGCTACATCACTCTGGACTGCCGCAGAGGGCTGAAGCTGGTGGGGAAGGAGCGAACATGTAACTGCCCTAAAAGGGAATATATACAAGCAAAGAGAAGTAAGATGTTCATTCTCTCCTTTTCTCTATGCAAGGGAGCTGCCAGAAGAATCAAGCTGCCGGAAGAATGGCAGAAGAATAGAGCACAGAGAAGCAACAAAAAGTAGACAACTGCACTACCACGTGAACTGGAAACAGGGCAGAAATGTAATGACTAGTCCAGCAAGATTTTCGTTGGCCTCAGCACAGAAACCACGTTTAACTCTCAGGTAAGGAATAACCTCCCTCTGCCTGGTTGATCTTCATCATCAGGTTAGACTGGGTTTGTTTCCTCTCTCCTTTCCACACTTGCTCTGCCCTGATTCCCCAAACGAGCCGGGGAGAGGTATGAGGTGTGGTACCACTGTGTCCAAGCAGAGCCCACTCACACAGCTCCACATTCAAACGCTGAGGCATTTACAATGTGGTGCCCAACCCCAAATTTTGTTAGTACTCTCAGCTGCCAGGGAAAGAGAGAGACACAGCTCCATGGAACAAGATGCCTTTTGAGAGCCCATGATTGTGTTGTCAGCCATCTCATTTGGTTTACATCTTTAGCACTTAGTCCTGCACAAAATTCCTAGCACAGATGAAAAAGTTTTCTAACCTAATCATTACTTTCTGCTCTATTCTTTGAAGAGGAATTACTGTATCTTTGCCATGTGATGAATGTGCATTTCCTTACGGCACTGATGTTAGCTGTGTTCATGAGATACCGATCGTTTTCTGTTTCATTGTGTAAGATCCCATTTACAAACTTTAATGATTAAATCTTGGATCCCCTCCTGGATCTCCTCCTGGAGGCTCATCATGGCTCCCATCAACAATGAAGGCTTGTCGTTCTTTATGTTGGAAAGTATTTTCTAGTTTGCCTTTGAAAAGCACTGCACAAACTGTTTTCTTTTTCTAAAATCTGAAGCTCTTCTAAATTAGCAGTTCCAAACTGCTGAGGTAAGCACGTATAAGCAACACAGCTTTAAACTTGCATGGTCTACTGCTGCATTTAAAAAGAACTCAAGCAAAGCTGATTCTTAGGGCAGCACCTTTAAAGTTTTATCAAGATACCTCAATATGGCCTAGGTGGGTATTTCAGACAGAGATAGTTTCCGAGACTGAAGTTAAAAACTGCAGCAAACTGCTTTGCAAATTCCATAAAGGCTGACGTGACTATAAAATCTGACATAAGGACATGCCCATAAGGATGCACGCTTTTCATTCTGTTTTAATTAACATGATGCTATCGTGTCTCTTCAAAGACAGGCACTGTTGTCGCTGTGAGTTCCTTTGGGATCAGGCCTCTCCTTAGCGTCACCATTGTCAGTGCATTTGGCTGGCCCGCAGTTGGAGGACTTATGTTTCACTGTAATTTCTTCCAAAACATTCAGAAAAGGCTCTCACTCTCTCTTTCTCATTAGCTTGATGGAAAGAGCATGTCTTTAGGCAGCTATTTAAAGTTCCAGTCAAATGGAACTACTGAAAGCTGTTCTTTCATAGCCAAGGTCAAAATTGTTCGATTTGGTAAAAAATTTTTTACAAGGCTTATGTCACTGGGAAGAAAGCACACATTATGCCCTTGTATTTTCAGAAGACTTTAAAAGTCTTTGTTTCCACCATTTCCAGCCTCAGAGAGCTTGCGTTTTAGTGAATTGGCATCTCTGTATCATACAAACCTCCATCCTTTTAATTCCTCCAACTCCTCGTCCACCATAGTAGGAAGCATCCACCGTGGGCCATTTCTTGGTAGGCAAGGGCTCTTGTTCTTCTTCCTGTCAATAAATTCAAATAACATTTACTTTAAAAATATACTTTTACACACACACACAGACACACTAAGTGTCTTTTTAGTATATTTCACTAGAGTTCACAGGGAGTAAGTTTTCCCATGTTGTGAACCTTTCTCCCAAGGTGTGAAAGATCAGGTACTTGGGTACCAGGTGTTTACGAATTTCCAAACAAAATCTGGTCATGTTTGAACATATTTTTAATGTTTTGCATGGGATAAGCATCAGTGGCAAGCATTAGGGAAGTCCAAATGGGGAATCTAACTGTGGATTCTACTGACAATCATTCTTTTGCCTCATCCTTTTCCTTTCCACTAATAAAAATAAAACACACACAAAGAAAGGGATTTGCAGTGGCTTCTTCTACAGCAAATACAATGCCTTTAAAGAGCCAGATCATCAGCCCCCCCTCATTTGGATTCAGCAGACGGTGTTCAGCAGATCTGCAGATAAAGGTTACACAGCCGATCGCAGTTTCCTAAGCCAACCTTTGTCAAACTCGCTGCCTCAGCACCACGAAGTGTGCCTTATCGTGGGCTTAACTGTCAGAGCACACTGACTGCACTCGCGCAATTGGCTCAGTCAAGACCAAGGGGCAAAAATACTGAAGACACCAGAAGATCCTCTAGTGCATTCTTACCCACAAGAGGGAGAGAAATTCCCTTATAAGGGTTCTTCAGTGTCTGGAATGCCAAAGCTGTGGGAAAATGCTGTTTCAGTCAAACATGGATCTTTAGGCTGTTATACAAGAGCTACTCAGTCTTTCTGCTTTTGCTGCAGAATGGGAAAAATAACATTCAGCTATCTTGGGATAAAGCCCCTAAGTATTTCTGTGGATTTGGGCTTAATTCACGCCGCACTGAGATGACTGAGACAGAACAGAGATTTGGACTTTGGCCATCCTGCTCTCAACTGAAGGCTTCCCATGGGACAGCTCTTTCTCCCCAGCAGCTGGGACAAAGAGCCGGGTTCACGGAACAAGGAAAGCGCAGAGGAGTGGCATTGTGTGACCAGTGCCATGAGCGGAGCACCATCATACCCTACCTCTTTGGGAGGCGGCGGAGGCGGAGGGGGATCTTTGATGACCTGAAAGAGGCAAACACATAAAAGCATAAGGAATTGCACTGGCAGCATCCAAAAGCCAACAGAAAATTTTAAGTGAACTGTTTCCATCTGAGCCCCCCACATCTGCTTGCAAACTGGCAACCGCTGCTGCCAAGTCCCTTGGGTATCGATTATCAAGGCCTTCTGGAAATTAACACCATCCGTCTAATAGAAAATAACATCAATTGACTGGCAGACACTCTTTGGGCAGACGTGTCTGCCACTTTGCTTCCTGACCGGATAAGACTCAGTCATTCTAAGTAATAGCCAGTGATGAAACCCTATGGAGTTAATTAGCAAGCCCAGGAGGAAAAGCATCCCAAGGTCTACGGGAGATCTTGCATAATCTTGGGCCAAGATGCCTGCTTCCTTGTGCTGTGCTGCTGGATAATTTCTGGCCCAATGACAAGTGTGAAATACCTTCTGGTAGCTCAGGCTTCACCTCTAGACGTCCAGATTGTTTCCGCAGATCTCACATTTCAGATCTAATAATTTAAGTATGTAGCTCCGTGACTTTTCAGTGCCAGCACTGAAGTTACATTCACAGGGCTCTTGAACTGGTTCCGGATAAGGCCTGCTCTTAGGATAATTCACTTACATCTATATTTAAACCTCTGCCTACAGTTTCTTCCTGTTCCCTTTCTCACATACATGTAAATCTCAGGGAGTTCCTCGGTGCTGACGGGAATCCACTGAACAGTACAGGGAGGGGAAGAGGAAGGCAGCGACCCTCGTAAATGGCTAAGATGAAAACTGAGTGCACAGCCATTCTTCCACAAAAAAATGAAGGCTTGTAAGCTAAAAAGAGGTACTTCATTGATATCAAGTAATTTTTTTTGTACTTGAATATTGTATAGAAATGACTAAAAAATACCCCATGAATATAAAAGACTCTGTTTCTGCTATGCCTTAGTATAACCAAAACTGCCCGTGATGACAAACGTTTACCTCCTAATACAGGATTAAGTACCTTGACTGAAATATGTCTTATTTTATTCTCTCCATGCTATTCATTATAGTACTTTCATTTACTCTTCTTATACCTATAAATAATGTCACTCTCGAGATGTATAGCATCATACATAAAAGAAACATATTTTTCTTGACCGATAATCAAGAGTTTTCCTTCTTCGTATACATTTCAAGTCATCATTCCACAAAGGTAGTTACTAGTTACTGCCTAAACAAGCAATGGAATTTTAGCACTGGATACAGGAATTCTATCAAATAAGAGAAATCATTATGGCACCCTTGGAAACATTTTTCCACAGCCCTCCAGGTTTAAGATGCTGAACTATTCATCAAGCAAGCTCAGAGTACTTCAAGTGGATTGGAATGTCAACTATGGATTTTTACCAGACATCCCTTTGCTGCTATGATGTTGCAAAAACATGCCAGAAATTACTTTTCTGTAAATCTTTGGAATTACTGCCCTAACTTTACAAGAAACAACACCACAGAGGGATCATGGGACAGATTCTGGGAGATACTTGGGTGCTGAGCAAGATTTTCAAAAGTATGAAGATACTTCATTCTCACTGAAAGCAATTAAAAAACTGGAAATTGTAAAACAGTACTTTCAATATATTAATGGTCACCTTATCTTACTTAATCCCCATTCCTGTTTTCTTTTTGCCTGTCTCTAATGATTATCTCTAAAAAATGTATTTTGCTGCCAAAACTGCAAGCTGTACAGGGGGGAAAGGCCTAGCTAGGTTACGGATTTATATAAATACATATTGAACGGTATCATTACTCCACTTTCTGTAGTTTTACAAGTCTTAGGTCTTGCAATCTCTCCTGAGCAAAGACATCTCTGCACAGTAAACTTCTTTGCAACGTACGCTAACGTTCACTTGGGCCCTATGCCTATTGATATTCATATATATATATTCCTAATATATATCAATATTCCTATATTCCTATATACAGAATCAAAATTTCTACCCCAGTAAATCAGGAAAAACACTATTTTTTGAACCTCAATGGCTTCAAAAGTCACAAGTCCATGACAGTTTTTGTTTGACTCCCTGAGTAAAGGATCTAATCCTATGCCAGCTGCTAAACTCCCTGAAGTTGTAGGGTAAATTCAATTTAAAGCTAACCAATACATTAATTAGCTGCTATTTCTAATAGCTTCAGAAAAATGAAGCTTGTTTTAAATGTGACAGTGGTGCGAGAAAATAATCTGCTTTGAGTAGCAGATACTCACCCCTGCTGACAGAAGTGGAATGTAAATGCCTGCATCCTTATGTTTCCACAGGCTCCTCACACTCACACTCTCTCTCACACACGCACACACACAAAGATTATTTTCAGTCTTGTGTGATATTTCAAGTAAAATCAGCAGAAAGCCATTTTTAAAAAAGAGAAATCCAAGGAACCCATGCGGCTGTGGCAGAAAACACTGCAAATGCAGCATGAAACTGCACATTCTGAAGTCATAATATCTCAGATTAACTTTTCCTGAACTTAAGATTCAGATTGTTTCAATACAGGAGACTCTGAATAATGCTGCTGTCTTATTAACTGCATGTAGAGATGGATTACTTCCTAATCTTGTTTTGTTTTGTTTTATTATCATCATCCCAGGCAAGGCTGCATCTTATTTATTTAGTTGCAAAGAATGAAGACTTGAGTTTGGAGGAGAGCCGATTTCTTATCAAAAAAAAAAAAGAAAGAAAAAAAGTTAGTTGCTTCAGGCAACAGTCCCTTTGATCTGCTCATTAACACTTTTCAAATGTTCGCGTGATGTGGGCATTAGGAAATGTCAGCACCAGAGCCTGAAGCCAGCTTGATGCGATCATATGTTCTGATATTGAGAGAAGAGTGAAAGAACTGTCAACAGTGAACTGCCTTTTAAAAAGGGAGTGGGGGGAGGAAGAAAAGCAAAAAGGAGTCCCCCTGCCCCAATCTGTAAGTGAACATGGACCTTGTAGCCAGGAGCGCTGTCAGACGGGGTCCTAGTGAGGATGGAGTGCCCCAACCACCTGAAGCTGCAGAACCACCTGAAGCTGCAGGAACCACCTGAAGCTCACCGCTCTGCTCGCAGGCAGCCGGGATGACACGCTCGCGTAGCTCCAGATGCTCGTTCTGTTCTGTCCCCAACACCTTTTGCCTCTCTCTCTTGGCCATCTGATTCTGGAGCACGGTTTGAGGGCTGCTCTAGTCTTCCTTGCTCCTGTTCTTTGTCCCATGAGACCAGGCACTCCAGCCACCAGAGAATTCTGCAGATTCAGTGGCAGGGAAGAGGAGGTCCCCTAGTGTGTTTGCTGCTCTTGTCAAGGACAGTGGCACCACAGCCCAAAATGACAGAGCCACAAGTGGCAATAACATGTAATGTGACAACCTCAGGTGCAGGAGATGGGAAAAAGAACGGAGGCACAGTATAATGATCTGAGGACAGCCAAATGAAAAGAAAGAAGGGTCAGAATTTGGTGATAGGTTCTGTGCAACGGTATGTGGTTTGGGAACTCACTATTGTTGTAGCAATGAGTCCTAAAATTACCTTTTCTTTTTCAAGAAAGAAATAATATCCATGAGAGGTGGGAGGGCACTAACATTTAAAGTGTTGTGGTTTTATTGCTCCCACTGAAGTCAGACTCCTCCTTAGTAGTAAGTTACCAATCTACAGCCAAGACTTCCCTAGAAATAGCCAATTACTCCTCTACTAAATATGATATCCAGAAGAGATGCATAGAGTAAATTACTATCCCTCAAAATAAACATCAGGGAGGAACAGAGTTAAGCACAAGTAAATGAGAACCAGGGGACAATTTCTCACAGCTTGGTGCAGCTCTTGGTCCAGCTGCAGGTGGAGATGTAGCTCCCAGGCACAACCCTGCTTTAATGCCACAGTGCACCTTTGGTACTCAAGGCAATATCTTTGCTCTGCAATTCATTACAAAGGGCACCTTTAGGGCATTTTAGCTAATTGGGTCTTAGCTCAGGTATCCCTCCTCAGCTCTGCACGGTGCACTGATATACGCCTGTAATGTAAACCTAATTCCTTTCACTTAAAACAGCCATAGGCTGGTGCAGCTAATCTTTTAACGTATTATAGTGGCATACATACCAAAAGGACTGGAAATTAATACTATAGAATGATATATTTGACTTTTTCTTGATGTAGCACTTATGACATTAAAAACATCCAGAAAGGGCCTTACTGATTGTAATCACTGGAAAGAGATTTCCTGCTCTCAAGGGACTGAGATACTGCAATCATGCTTTACTGTAATGAAAGGAAAATGCATAGTATCTGAAGCTTTACTGCAATGACCAGTGGGAACGGTATGTTGGTTTTTTCCACACCTGTAAACCCAATGCTGAAAAAGAACCCATCCACTTGGCAAATTATTAAAACTGCATGCACAACTGAGTATGATGTGACCAACTGCACTTCCAACTGTAAAAGACTGATTCTGGGCTAAGGTAAATTAGAGATGCAAGATTATGTTCTGTCAGTCATATTCAGCTGGTGACAAAAACCAGAGTTTTAGTGAGGTAACTCGTTCTGAGAGCTCTGGCAAACTCAAGGAACGTTAGGTTTCCTGACACCAGTCAACTCAAAGTGTGTTTTTCTTGAAAAAAAAAGGAAAAAAAAAAGAAAAACTTCAGAAGTCAGGAAAAGGACAAAAGAAAATAAGCTGCTTTCAGAAAAGCAGCTCTTGAGAAAGGATACGATGATCTCTCTCAACAACTATGAACAAGTAGTGAAACAGCTCACTCCAAAGTAAGTCTGTAATTAGCTGAGACACTGAAAAAAAAGTTACTTGCTTCACTTAAGGATTTAAATCATATTTTACACGCGTATTTTTAAAACAACTATACTTTGAAACACAAACTGTTTGCTTTTCTACCAGCATAAGTCTGCTGCGATATCATTTCCTTCGTGTCCTCCACCGCCTCTCAGCTGTCCCCAGGTGACACCTCTACGTGAAATGCCTCGCTGGAGCAGCCTTCTACGGGCAGAAAGCGTAGAAACTAAGAAGTGGGAAGACGGTCTATGAACCAAGGTTAGCCAATTATTTAAAATAAGAAAACAGGAAGCTTTTCCTTTTCCACAGGAAGTATCATGATATAAAATAAAGTTGAAGTAAAATGACTAACAGATGACCTCCCTGGATTTCTGATGGGACTGTGGAGAATGAGACAGAACAGTCTTATTAGAGAAGAGCTTGTAGTTCTTGCCTCAGCAACCCCAGACCACAAGATGCAGATGGTGGCTGAAGAGCTCTTGCCCTAGGACAGCCTGGTGTCTGAGGGACTACAGAAATGCTTCTGGTTACGTGGGCTTGGGCACAGCCAGGCGAGAAGGGCAGTTCCTCTGCTGCCCCGGGTTCACAGGCCCGAGACAAGACAGGGAATACACTAACAGCCTGGAAACCATCTCCACTTCCCAAATCCTCAGCACTGTTGTTGAGCTGGATGAGTAACCAATTTAGAAACCCCAACACACAAGAAGATGGAAGAAGTGTTAGTGCCACAGCCCTGCTGAGTGCTGCTAGAAGGATAAATAGTGCACTCAGATGAAAAGAGACGCAATGTGTCCAAGGGATTATTAAGATACTAAGGGATTTCCAACTTGAGAGCATGTAATGGACTACAAATACCAATTTTACTGATAGTACTTTTAAAATTGTCCTTGATTTCAGGGTAACATCTGCATACCATTATGGCCAACAACTTTCAAATAATAGAGGAGGCTTTTATCAATGATTACACAGAAATATCACATGTGCTCACTCAGAAGAAAGCCAATGAGCAGCACACCAGCAAGCTGCTGCCAGTTCCTGTGTGCGCAGGTCTCAGAACGCCAGAAGCACCGCTGAGAATGCAGTCCACACTGCTGGAGCTGGTCTCCTCTTCCATTTATTGCATGTCACGAATTAAAGAAAACTCCCTCTCCAGATGACTTAGGTCACATGTAGCTCTCCTGTTAGTCAACCTGTTTCCTATGGTATCTGTGTTTCCCTACACGGTATGAGTTACAATCATGAGTCACAGCCTTGGTGACTTTTTCCAGTAAGTCTTTACTCACCACTTTGCAGCAGAGGGGCCAGAACCACCAGAGCAGACCGAGAGCCGCCAACAGCAGCAGCACAAGAACAGCGATAAGCGCCCCTACTCCACTCGACTGCGGAGAAAGCAGAAAGACAGCATCAGTGGATGTTGCAAATAACTGCTGCCTGGTTCCCTCACTCACCCCAAACCAGCCTCCTACTGACTGATGCAGATCCCAAAGATATTGTTCCCATCCACTGGATCTTATTGTTCCCAGTGGAGAAATTCCTCACAAAAGGATGAGGAAGGGGGTCTCAGCCGAATTCAGCACAAGTGCAGTCACCCCCTGCATTGCAAGGCTCCTCAGTTCCATGAGTTATGTAGAAGGAAAGCTGGGATGCTTCGGCGGGAGCTGCCTATCACAGTGAATGATGTATCTACACTGAAATGAGGGAGGAGGTGGTAAGATGGTGTTCATGTTTCTCATTCCCTACGTATTCTGGGGGAATTCCCTGCTTATTCTGCTGCAGTCAGTGGATTCATTTTGATGTAAAACTGATGTGCTTGAGATAAGAACGAGGCCCAACCTGAAGAAAAGAAAGAGTAGACTGACTGCTAAGAAATGAGTTGTTGGACACAAACAGGTAAAGTCTCCTTCTAAGCCTGTGGATGAGGGGTGCCCTTCTTCTCCCACGAGGACACAGGTCTGTACAAATCTGTGACTGGGTGGGATTTTAAGGAATCTCTACTAACAATACATATATAAAGTGTTTGTGCTTATCACCCAGGTATGTGGGGCATTCACAGTGTACAGACTATAGCACGCTAAATCCTTGCACTAGTGCTATTTGAACTTGAAGCCACCATCCCTAGAAATTCTGAACGAGTGTTGCTGCTTCCAGCAATACTGCTTTTAATGAAGAAATTCATCTCCCACCACCTCAAACCCACATTCTGTAGGTGCTTTTATTCTTACACTTGATCTTTTGTGCTGCTGTGCTGGTTCAGAGCAATACTGAGAAAAATGCCACAGTGACCGTATGAGAACAGAAGTTATTGAGATTCCATACAGGGAGAGAGGAAAGGACAGAAACCCAAGGAAACACTGAGGCTGGAATAAAGCTTAAATAATTCTGTCAAAGTGGGACAAGCTGTACTGGAGATACAGCATTGCAAATGCACCTGTAGGTGCAGTGAGGCATATGCATTTACAAGAAACAGGTAGGATGCATGCCTCCAAGCCTCCATGCAGCCTGGTTTTTGTTTGTTTTCACTGCAGCAATGTGCGTGTGCTGGGGGAGGCTGTAACTTGTAACTCTGGTATACGGAGTAGCCATCAGCTGCTCAGCTATCACAATTAGTGGAACAATTCTAGCAGTGACCCATTTCTTGCAGTTGCCCATCTGCTACTATGGAAACAGCAGTTCTTGTATGGAGCCGTCTCTGCTGCAACATGTATGAAAGGGGGGAAAAAAAAGAAAGAAAAAAAAAAGGATGATCAGAAGTACAACAGTTTTTCCTGTCAATACACATCTGTACTCATTCTGTTTCCTGTTAGTGACAACTTCTGACCACAGAGAAGCTCTGTTTGAGTACAGCAGAGGGAAGACAGCCGTACCCAGCAATCTGGTGTGATTTGCTTTGCATCAGTGCTTTGTTTTTACCTATCTGTGCAATCTTAGCAGTTTTTAAGGGGACATGGGAACAGACTTAACATGTGCTGCTTTCTCTGAAAGGACTAAACTAAATGAAAAGCAGTCTGCTGTTAGTCTCCAGCATCCTCCTGTGACTGCACTGTCCCTGCGTTAGCATGCTGAGCGCCTGCTCAGCGTGCTTTGGTGTGAGACTGAAATGCTTCCCAATGATAGAGAGGCCCTGAAACACAGAAATGTGATCTGGGGAATGTGTGTTTCTTCAGCTCTCGATTTATTCAAGCTTTCTTCCTGAAACTGGGGCTGAACTGAGATGACTGATTTCTACAGTTAGCCAAGTATTTAGTTTTTACATGAATAGAAATGTCATTTTTGCTCTTTTAAGTCAATTACCTACAAGCCATAAAATAAATGTTGGAAAAATACATGCTGATGCACAGAAGCTACTGTTCTGTATGCTTCTATGCCTGACAGAAAAGCTGTGCTAAAGTCACACTTTAAATGAGACAAATTTAAGAAACACAGCATCCGTGCACAGCATGTTTTCAAAACCTCCATCCCTGCATAGTGGTCTTGTATCTAATGGCAAAAATTTTTACTGCCCTGCCTAGATAATACAGAAGGCAGAAGAAATTAATGGAGAGCAGAAATGGGAGATTAGAAATTTTATATATTAAGTTGGAAAAGTCACTGACCGCTAAGTATGTGGTTTAAGCTAGAAACTGGTTTTATCTCTTTTCTGTAAGCCTATGATAGAAACACAGCAGGATGTTCACACTACCTTAACCCTAGGCTGTGTTTGACTCTCCCCTAATTAACAGAGCTGAGAGCCTACACCCCTTACTCAGGCACCGCAGTCGGGTACCTGAGGTCGTGCAGCGTTGGTATCCTGCTGTAGGGCTGCATCCACCTTCCATACACAGGCTGTTGCCAAAGTGCTGCCTGCTCCCACCCATCTGCTGGGTGGGACCGGGCTGGAGTGGGACCCCGGGTGACCGTGTCACACCTGATTCCTGGGACACGATTCGGTTTATAGCGAGCAGGCCCCTAATGGCGGGGAAGTGTCCCGATATTTTGAAAGCCACAGTTGCACACTGTGCTCAAGCAATTTCTCGTGATACAATTCACGAGCTATAGAAAAAAACAAGCCTTGTGTAGCCAAGGAACACACAGGCACTGCTGGGATGTCAGGCAGAGCCGGCCGAGGTGGCCTGGGAGAGGAGAATTCCAGGGCTTTCCATATGGTCCTGCATAAGGTCCACACCAGCAGCCCCGGAGGGAGAAACCCCTGTAGCAGAGCCCAGGTCACAAAGCAATCTCCGAGCCTGCCACGTAAGGGATGGCTTTTGTGGGCTACTAGGAAGCCTCAGATGATACATATGGCAATACTTCAATTAAGTACAATCCTGCAAAAAAAGTCTTCCTAAAATAAAGCTGCTTGCCACCTTAATTGGAAGAATTAAGGGATTTGTTTTATGTAACTGCAGAAAAAAAAATCTTGTCTGTAACCCCCACATACACTCACTTCATCAGGGAATTCAAAACAGCTTAAAACCCTTTGTTGCATGTAATGGTGCTATAAAACAGATTCTAAGCATGTCTCAAAATACAAAGCTACTTAGGACATACATATGTGTGTGTGTGTGTATATACCTACATATTAAGAAATCATGTATCATTAAATTCTGTCTATTCTGCATGTGTCTGCACAGGTGCATTTTTCAGTGGGGTGGATTTGCGCATTCCAGACATCTACCACGTGGGACTCGCCACGTGCCACGTTTCTCTGCACAGAGAGGTTTCAGGATTTTACAGAAGGATGTTAGCCATTTACTTACACACTCTGAAGCGGTGATTGTTAATGAGCTGGACATGAAAGACTGCCCTTCATTCAAACTCACCAAAACTTCCAGAGTTCTGGAAAGAAAGAGGAAAAAAACCATATCAGCAGCCGTAACCCAGTCATTAAAAGCGCACGGGTGCTGTGGAGGCTCCTGCGGGTACAGAGTGTGCCACCAGAGGAAGATGGAGTCGGGGCTCTGAGCTGCGCCAGAGGTCAGAAGTGACTTCACAGAAATCACAAAACCAACATGATTTCTTTGTGTTATCATTTCTAGAAAGCTCTCATGACTTTTAAGTGATCAAGATACTTAGCTACTACAGAGTTGGACCTTGTGGCTTTCAGAAACCATTTTTTGGTCATTTCAGACTGAGCTTTGTTTTCCTCAATTTATGCTGCTTAAAACGAACAGCGCAGTCTCCCGTGGGTACGGTGTTGATTACTATTTGGAAATAATCTTAGTCTCCTCGATAGAGAGCTGTCTGAGTAGAGAATATCCCTTCTCTGTTCCACGTAGCATAGAATACTCCAAAAAAGTTTTACATAAATTGAAGTTCAACTGTAAAAATAGCATTGTTTTGTCTGTTCTATAAACATCTCTTTAGTCATATGCAGACATTATGGATAAAAATGTCGGATAATTATAAATGGTCAAGACTTTCTATAAATAGTACATAATCACTGCATACAAATAGTATGTGGTTTACATTTTACAAATTAACCCTAGAAGAAAACAACACATGGTGAATGTTAAACATAAGAAGACTCTTCAGCTTCTCTGGCTTGGATTCCCAAGATTCAGACAGTTTATAGTATGCATAGATGTAATTAAATAAAAATATAGATATCCATGAACTAAAATGATTAATCACTTATACCATTCTTATATGTCATGAATTTTTATTCTGGCACAAATGCCTTAGTCAATATGGAGTTCAAAGCTATTTTAACTAATTTGGCTAATTTCTTTTTCAGTTTTAGCAAAAATGAAGTAAGTTGCTTCCACTAGGCTCATTTTTAAATGATCTGTGTTATGAATAATTGATCTAACAGAAAGAATAACTCTCATTTACTTCTAATTATTACTGGAATAAGTGAATTGGAACAGATAAAAATAAAAAATTAATTCAATTCCCTCCCAACACACTAAATAAAGTAAACTATACCAAAACTGCTGTCAGTGATGAATTTTTTTAACATGATGCTTTTTATTTTCAATGTTTTGCATTGCCACTCTGGTGAGAAATGCTGTGGGAAATGTCAGCAGGACAATTCTTCTCGCGTTTGACTGGCAAAGCATCCTACGGCTGCAATGCGAGAGGATGCAGGCCGTGCCTTCTGCTCAGAGCAGGTCCTGGGTACACGCTGTGCTGGTGAAACACAGCCCAGATCCTGACAGGTACACCTGAAGGAATGGGTGTCTTTAATCTTTGAAACCTTTTGGAGATTTGTGCCTCATAAAAACAGCACAGGAAGCATTCTTCTGTCCAAGGCACGAACCTGTCACAGCCCAGGGACACTAAGGTGACTCTCCCCGGTGTCCTTTTGCACCCTGGTGATACCAGCGCACTAACTGCAACTGTGCAGGTGTAACTGAACTGAATCATGGAGTATCTCCAGTTGGAAGGGAGTAACTGAATTCAGTCCATAAATAGTGAAGAATCACATGAAGTATTTTGGATGGCAACTTTTCAGTTAAGCACAAATTCAAAGAAGAAGGATTAATCTCTTACATATTTCATTTTCCCCCATTAGCCCTGTGTTTTTAAAGCACGACTTAGAGAAATACGGCCCAGGCTCTGCACCAATTTCTGAACATGGTTATGCCCAAGAAAGGGCATTCATTGCGGTTGTGTTTCCTGAACATTAAAGCTGTTCAGCCTTTCTACTTTTCTGAACTTTCCTAAGTAGCAGTGGGTGCCTGGTGTCAGTGTTATGTCTGATGGCGTAACTGGGATTCTATTGCTTGGTTCAAAGCCTGCTAGCACAGTGAGAACCCTTCCAACTGCTCTAAATCCAAATGTAGTACAACAAGTAATTTTGATTTTTATATTAACGTATCACATTCTCTAAGAATGTAGATCCTTATATACCTCCCGCACTGACTATTTCCAGTCATACTTTAGCTGTATCTAAATACATTGTAGGTTTTCCTCAGCTCTTTTATCTTTAGTTGGAACCATTTCTGAAGTCTCTTGTTGGGCAAAACTCCCGCTGAGATCAAAAATAATTCTGCCTGTGCACTAGTGAAGAACTGCTGGATTTGGCCAGTAACATCTGACTCCAGTTGCTGCCAAATACAGAGTTGAATTTCCAAAACGCTTTCAAATGCTCACTTTTTTCCTTTTTCCTTTTTTTTTTTTTTTTTTACAAAAGTAAATGTGAATCCTTGATTTCCTATGGGGTTTTTTCTGCTATCCAATCAATTCCCTTTGCTGCCTGGCAGTATCATCCTCCCTCCTGACCCATGTGTGTTCTCATCAGTCAGGAATATTTTCTAACATCATTTCACAATGTTTTATACCCTCTGGCAGTTTGTTAGTTTGTTGATTTACACGACGTGCTACTACCAGTCCCAAACCTGGGACTGAACGTGGTTGAACAGGAGGATGCATCGGTGGCTGGCTACCATTGCCAGCAGGAGCAGGCACTGTCTGAACTGTCATATACTTGGGTTCACACACTTTTCAGCTGAGCAACTAGGAAACAAAACACATTTGAGACTTCAGAAGAGAAGCAGAGTTCTGTTGAGGCACGTTCTCACTATATAGCAGTACCTTTAACTGCTACTTGTGTTTAGTTTCACTCGCCTGTATAGGAAAGCCTACACAAATGATAATATAAATTACTTCATACTGATCTTCATTAAACTCAACTTCCACATAGCCCTTAGTTCTTTGGGAAATAAATTACAGCTTTTGCAGGAATGCCTTCTACACTCAAACCTCCAAGCTGCACACACCCCGAGATACTTGGCAGCAAAAAATCGAGGGCCCCATCCTGGTTTATCCTGAATGTCAATATTCGAACTTGCTGAAATACTGCATTTCACACTGTTTCAGTGTGTGAGAGAGACAGCATACTGCAGGAATTCCTGGACCTGTGACTTTGGTGCTGGGCTTTCTTGGCTTCCCTAGAAAAAGGCCAGCTTTGAAGACTTACCAGTCAATCCTATTAAACTTCTCACTCCATTTCTCTTATACATTCAACTTTGAAGTCACCCTTTTTTCTTCTAACTTCCCTGCGTCGTGCAGCAAACCACACACTCCTGCTGCAATACCTATTTTCTTAAATTTAGAGTGTTGGTTCTCTCTTGCCTTCATACAGAACCTCTGTACTAGTCTTGTCCTAGCTGTGTTCTGCAGCCACCACGCTTCTGGTACTCGGGATGCATAGGGATGTCTGTAATCTGTTCTCTTACACGACCTGCCCAGGTCCCAGAGGGGTGGTGTGTGGAGCAGGCAGGGTCACCAGGACACAACTCCAGCACTGCTAAGGTGTGTGGCTTCGGAACACAGCCACACTCAGGCACCAGGCAAATGACAAATAAACAAATCCTATTAGAGTGCACTGAGTTGGTGCGAACAGAGCTTCCGAAGTAGCACAAAAATCTCCCAGCAAACCCCCCCAGGAAGACACTAGCCATCACCTGAACAGAATCGTACTGCAACGGCTGCTCAGATCAGTTATTTCAGACAGTTACTGAAGGGGGGAGCTTGCCCATATTTTCAGGAGGTGCCACGGAGCGAGCCCCCGTTGCCCCCCGGGACTGAGCTGTGCTGCCAGCGAGGTCTGCGGGTCTGATCCCTGTGCACAGCACCCTTCCATCACCATTCCGGCAGGGCAGAGGGCTCCGGAACAGGGCACCAACGGCACATGTGTCTAACAAGAACTGGGCCCCGGCCCAGGCACTGCGTTAGCAGCAGGACTCCAGCCCCTGGTGCCACGTGCCACCTCCCCACCGGCGAGCCTGGCGTCCCCCACCCTTTATCTGTCTGACAGCCCTCCCCAGCAGCAGGCTCAGTGAGCACATCAGCTCTGGCGCAGATACAGGGCGGGAGCACAACCCGCCTCCCTATCGCCCTCCCTTCCCACGCAGCTGCAGGGATGAGCCCTGCGAGAGCTTCACGGGAGTTATCATACTCGCTCAGGTCTGGAAGCCACAGAGTGAACTCATACAGATAATCATCTCATCTTCAAAAGGATGAACCTGTCAACATACAAAACCACTTCTTTCCTGAAACTGTCATGTCTATAGGGTGTAGGAAATGCGTTTTTTCCATTTCTTTAGCATCCACCTGTTTGATGGGCTATGTGTATTTCTGAGTCAGATAAACAGTACCTCTTCAAATTTGGAGTTCTAAAATGCCCTATTTCTTCTACGCACTCATTCACAACCAGCTGAGAGAAGGACATATACATAAATAAATATAGTGTTTACTGTCCACATGCATAAGGCTTTTAGCTCAGCACTCTGCATAAACCGCAAGTATTTTGAAAATAAAATGAATGACATTCAGCAGTGATTCTATTTTTTGGGCACCTTTATTTCCCACTGGTGATTGCCAGTATTTTGCGTCAAGTTCCTTCAGTAAAGCTCCAATCAGCTCGGAGCTGAACCAGCCTATGCCACTAGATAACAACACTTCTAAATCGTTGGGCCTCTGCTGATACTTTTTTTCTGTAGACTGGAGGAATACGATTTAAAGGGTTATGAGACTGCAGTGATTTTTCATGACAGGTTTAGCTCACGAGGGAAGAAGCAGCACAGTTTTTGGTCAGTTTCCTGGTGGAGGTGATCAGAAATGTCTCCGCAGACACTAAGTGCCTGATTTTCTAAGTCTGTATGGCCAGATCTCCCAGCAATTATTTGATTTACATGATTACGCCCATAGTATCCTAATTGCTTCTCCAAGACTAAAGAAAATTGCCTCCCCTGCTGCTGCAGCAGGTAGAGCCAGCAAGACAAGAGAAGAGAAGGTCTCCATGTCCCACCCCAGCCCCAAAGAAGAGCCATGGTGGCATGACACCCACATTTGAGCCCTGTCTGTGCCAAGTCCCCATGAACCTGCTCGCACCCAACCAGCACCACCATGTGCCCCAGGGCAGGCTGTCCCTCAGCTCCAACAGACCTTCTGACACATCCTACTTCTACTCAGGGAAAGCTGAGATCAGTACTAGCATTGTACCGGCACAGAACAAAATCAAGTGCTGAGCTCTTGAAAGCTGCTGTGGAACAGAGTCTCCTCAGGTCAACCCTGATTAAAACCCACAAAGACTGAGGAAGTGTCAATGTTGATGTTGCTGTAGCAACCCAGGAAGACATCCTCCAGCTGAACCCTCCCCTCCGCGGTGGGACACATTTTGCGTGGGCGAGGGTGTGGGTTCTACATCCCTGCAGAGGGGAAGGGGAAGCAGACCCCCAGGGCAACAG
Organism: Tringa solitaria; assembly: GCA_026413425.1. Classification (NCBI taxonomy): domain Eukaryota; kingdom Metazoa; phylum Chordata; class Aves; order Charadriiformes; family Scolopacidae; genus Tringa; species Tringa solitaria. The sequence continues at coordinate 322,335 of JAOXJM010000033.1, read as the reverse complement.
TCAGAGGTGCCAATAACCAAGGCTCACTCACGTCACGCACAAATACCTGGCCTTCTGGCAGATACACCCAAAACACACAGGGTCCAGCAGCTTCTCTATGCCCAGCTTGAGAAACACAGCCGTGGGCAGAAGCCTCCAGGGAGAGGCCAGTGCTGCCCTTCATGCTGTCCCACAACAGTGCCCAAGGCCAGCATCTTTGTACAGCCTTTAGCCAGGACGCTCATTCCCATCCTCCGAGCACTTCTGACGCAGCACTGGAGAAAAGCACAGTCAAAGAGCTGGCAAACCTGAGCTATTAAGCCTGTGTAATTAACATGCCATGCAGATACTCACACACTCTATGGCTTTTTATGTACCATAGATCTAATGTGCAATTTTTCAGTTTCTAAAGCTATTTCATTGTAATAGAAAAACTGTGGTTTTTATTTACAGGCCATAGACCTTGCCCAATGTGGATGGGCTCTTCCTGTATTTTGTCTGCAAAGTATCACTTTTTGGATGGGAATCAATCCTGGAAAACCTGGTCTGAAAAGAGCCTTTAGAAAACGCTCTTATTTATGACCAAAGTTAAGCACAAGATTTTTGCAACTTTAAACTGCATCAGCCATGGCCCACTGGCCATTCTACTAAATAATTTACCAAAAAATATAACTTGAGAAGCCCCAACAATTGCAGGTCTTTCTTTCTTTTATGTCCACTGCTGTTTTATTGTTACAGAAGAGGAACGTGGCCCACTGCCATATGTCACTACAGCTCTGGTCTAAAGAATTTCACACCCTGTGAAATACAGCTGACATTTCAATCCACAGTAACCTATTTGCAAAGTATTCATTTGCTCCTTACTTTATGAGTATCCAATAAAAGACTGCCATTTTATGACCCATTAAAAAAGATGAAAAAATTAAATAAAATTGTGAAAGACATTTGTTGGAAGTAATAATTTACCTCCAATTTTCACGCACTGAAAATTAAACTGGCAACTGCTCAAAAAGTTATTAAAATTATGGTGACAAAGGTATTTTAGAATCAAGTGCCAGCCTTAAAATAGCAAAAATGCTGAACATAGGAGGAAGGAAAAAACCACATCTATGTATTTAAAGGGGTGCTTTCCCTTGAAAAAACCTTCCTCCATGGTTTAATATATAGTTTTATTACACAGTGTGTATGTGTGTATATGTGTTCTAAATATACCTACACATACATATGAATCTGTGTGTTTGCATACATATGTATGTGTATACAGAAATCAGACCCTGGAAAATCAGCAGCAGTGGCAGGAGAAGGGTCTGGTGGCACGACCGACTCAAGTACCATTTCTTGCGTGCCTGTCACTTTACCCCCATGTAATTTGCCCTCCCCTACACAGCAGTCTGGCAGCACAGAGGGGTGCCACCGTGACCACACTCTATTTGGATGGTCACCTGAAGGACGGGGAAACCAGAACACACTGTGACTGACAACGCCACGCTCAGGTTTTTAACACAGAAACATGCACCACCGGAGCAAATACAAGGTGTCACTCAGTGCAAGTACTGCGTGGCTTAGAGTTTGCAGGAAAAGCTCCACTGTCAGCCAATGTCAGCTCTCCCGAAGGGTGCGGAGCGGGGCAGTGGCACACACGGGGAGACATAACGCTCAGCTCTGGGCAGGGGAGACAGTGTGGGATGCTGAGCGAAAGGGGATGGGGTCCTCAGTGGGGTCAGCTCAATATTGTACACACACAGGAGGTTCATTTGACCCAACCTGAGTCTGGAATTGTTGGCTAGTATTTGCTGCAGATACATCTAATATTTACCCACACATTCGCACCAACCAGAGCACAACATAGCCTTCCCCCCTGTTCTCGATTAACAAACACTCCAGGACCACAAATCTGACTCTGTGTCCCCGGACACATCCCTGCAGCAGGAGGAGGCAACACAAAGCCACAGAGGAAGGTATTTCTGGTTGTGTTGCTGTTCCTAGCTCAAAAGCCCCAGCTGCAATGGACACAGCAAGTTCCCTTGGAGCAGAGTTACAACCCTCACCTACCAAATGCTGGGGTTTGGGTAAAGAATTAGTATAAACTCTCCACCCACCCCACCCACCAGTGTATCTTAGCACTAAGTTAAATTCAAATTATAGTTCTCTTAGGATCCCCTCTTGTTACCCTAGAATCACCTAGCTTTCTCAGCAGAGGGTTCAATACATTGTCTGTTCAGCATTGCCTTTCTGTGGGCAATGGACAGAAGTGCAGAGACAGGCAAGTATTTCACTGCTGGGAAATGCTAGTGAATTTGAAAGAACTGGAAGCCAGCAACGAATTAGCTCTCATCTCATGGAATCATGGGAACCTGCAGTAGCAGAGTATGAAATGTCATTATTATGTTAAATTAGTCTATTAATTCAGCTCAGGATACTATGTCCACTGCATAATATTAAGCACTTAGTTCTGCTCACGCACTCTTTCTTAATGCTCTGGGAACACTGTGTGCCCTATTGAGGAACGTGAAGGACTGCATTAGAAATTACTACTGATCTTAACATCAGATCCATATGTCTTAGGAGCCAGTTAGCCTATACAATTCATTGAGGATGTTTCCATCTGTGAATAGTTCCCATTATAATCTAATTGTGTCAAACTAAATGTATTTCTAAAATATTTTCAGAAGTTAATATTTATAACAGACATTAAGCCTAATCCAGCCGTATTTCTGGTTTCCCCCTACCTGAGTTTTTTTCTCTAGCTATTTTGGAGGAGGCAGATTGTACCATGTAAATAACCAGGGGCTGGTAACCATATGCTTTTTATTTTTGTTGGAACAAAATGCTTGCATAGGATAAAAAAACCTTAAGTGCTGGTGCTGAAAATAAATGCTAAATATCAGTGAAATGAAGGAATTAGTCCAGGTGAGAGAGGATCTGATTCACATCAACTCTCTTTACCCAGTGCTACTGGGGAAGAACAGCTGATTGCATTGAAGGATGATGTTAATATCAATTCAATGGGCCTAATTAGCCATGAGAACATCTCTGATAGAGAAGTATTACGGTCCCCTGAGCACAGAGGCTCTAGAATGACAACAGGTGAAAACAACCCCATGTGGAAATGGTGTCCTACCAATCTGTGAGCACATGGACCTCACACGGCTGAGGAGGGCTGCAGGAAGTTAAAAGGGGGCAAGCAGGCCTTGCTTCTGCTTTTTTGGGTGTGGGCTCTCCTTATCCCCCTGTGTTACAGAATTCTTGGTGGCTGCTATGCCGAGGGAAGGCAGAAAGGTTTTGGGAAGGCTGATGAGCCCCAGGAAACCTAGTGCCTGTTCTGATGGCTGGTACCTCCTTCTGCAGCAGCAACTGCCTGTTCTCCTTCATCCAGAGCTTCCTAAGGTAGAGCTGAACAACTGATTACCAACAGGTAAAGAATCATAGGGGTTTATTGTGCTTTTGCCTTTTTACAGTAATGACTGGTATTATCTAGAATGTGAAATGTCTTAGTCAACAAGCTACCTCTTAACTGAGAAATCCTATTGAATCCTAATTTCAATTGCTCCTCCCTTCTCTGGACAAGATAATTTTTCAAGCAACACATAGTTGCAATGTAGTTTAATAGACTGGATAAGAGATTTTGAAAAGGGGTCCTTAAACCCACACTTGAATGCTGAAACCAGTTCCCTAACTTTCAGGTGGCTAAGTACTCATCTCAGGCATTGCCCCTTACATTAACATGTAATTTAGTTCTGGAGCCAAATTAATTTCTTGCTTTAATTGTCACAAAGGTTGTGCTAAGTGTACCTAATTAACAGTACCACAAAAAGAAGGTAAATGTAACTTGTTAGTCAGAAAGGAAACAGAAAATGTTCAACACACCACATAAAATATTAATCCTCTCTCTGGAGCCGGTCCAGAGAAGGACAACGGAGCTGGTGAGGGGTCTGGAGCACAAGTCTTGTGAGGAGAGGCTGAGGGA
>JAOXJM010000033.1:303609-318289 GCA_026413425.1 Tringa solitaria | reverse complement strand
TCGGTCTCTTCTCCCAAGGAACAGGCCATGGGACAAGAGGGAACGGCCTCAAGTTTCTATGATTCTAAGTTGCGCTGGGGAGGTTCAGACTGGATATCAGGAAAAATGTTTCCACTGAAAGGGTTATTAAGCATTGGAATGGGCTACACAGAGAAGGGGTTGAGGCACCATCCCTGGAGGGATTTAAAAGATGAGTTGCCATAGTGGTTAGTGACATGGTTTAGTGATGTGGGTTTTTTTTGGTTTTGTCGGAGTTAGGATGATGGTTGGACTAGATGATCTTAAAGGGCCCTTCCAATCTAGACAATTCTAAGTCAAATCTGCAGCTTGCATAAAACTTTCCTTCTTTGGCACTTCTCCGTGCTTCTGGTGTTTCCCAAAATTTTACCTTTCTCACCCAAGGAGGGAAAAATGGCAAAATAAAAATAGTTACAGTGATTCCAGCCATAGCCATAGAAAACAACAGTAATTATCTCCTTCATCTGCTTTTCAGCTACTTACTTCCATGTCACAAGAAAACACAATTAAGTTACACACACCTCTTCTCAATACTCAAGGCAGACAAACAAAGATTCAACTCAAATTACTGAACTTGATGAAGTTATGGGCTTGTCTGAATAAACAGGTTGTCTCATATATTTATCTACCCACTCTGGAAATCATGTGTTTTTTGTATATTTGAGCATTTGTATGCAGGTTATGTGGAAGATATACCTGGTGTTACTTGTGAAGAGTGTCATGTATATATGTTTAGCCTTACTTTGCAATAACACATTCAGAGTTTCTTAGCTTATCTACTTTGTATTTTCTTTCTATCTGGTAAAAGGAATTCAGAAAGACAAAGGCTAATTTTAATGTACCATTGTTACTGAGTTACTAGATAACACAGCATTGAGAGGTCACGATGTAGGATGAGCACAGCAGTGATTTCCAGTTCTGGGAAACATGCGTTGTAGGCAGTGTGACTGTTGGATGGGAACTGTGTGTGAGGTACTACAGTGGCCGTGGTGGGCTGTTATGCCAACACTGAACTAATAAGATGTGAAAACTGGTGCTGGGTTAGGTCTAAATATTAACTTATTGCCTGCTTTTTTTTTTAATGCTTGCAGTGTTAGAAGGAAGTACAACTGTGTAATCTTAACAATAAGTTAATGACACTTTGTGTGTGGGAATGTAAATCTGCTTATCATTCACGCCCAGCCCCCACTTGCACACATTTCCAAAGGCATTCATATGCCTCCTTCGAGAGAACTAATGATACTCTATCAGCTCTCTTTCTATTTAGATATTTATTTCATATTTGCTTGAAGAATCAGGCCAATGTTTTTGAAAGCACATTTAACTATACCATATGCCTACTTAAATCATCCCTATCAAACAAGTTGTAGGATGATCCTCTGGTTCATTCTGTTCTGTTTTCCCTTCCTTCACAATGTGTTTATGTATATTTATCCAATTTGTTCTGTTCCTCTTGCCAAATTGCAGGTTTGAGATCTCAACTATGCAGGGGCAGCTGTGCTATTGTTGATGCCTTACAAAACAAAGGTCACAGACTGAGCCCGTATCACTAGAACTAATGACAGCTGCATGTTAACCATTATGGTATGGGCACAGAATAATCGGGGTTCATGGACCCTCAGAAGTAGGAATAAATCTTACCTTGCACTTTAGTAAGCAAAAACCCACATCTCACTTTTTAAAAGTATTTTTTGTGCAAATTAGCCTCTTGCAAAATATCCTACTGCTTACTTAATTTATTGACATAATTCCTTCCTCCGTCTGGAGGAAAAAAAAAAAAACTTTAAACAGCCCCACCATAAAAAGCCAAAATCTGCAAAACAAAATGACAGCTGAGTTGGAAGGAATGATCTCTTCTGCATGTAACTAACCATAGCTTCTCTCACTTCTGTGATGGATAAGAATTACCAGCTCTTCCAGCCTAAGAAGCTATTGACCACCAAAAAAAAGTAGGCTACCACAAGATGACACTTCCTTCAAAAGAAGGTTGTTTCCAAACCTAGCCCAGCAACACCCAGTAATGAAACAGCAGGGCGGGACTGTTTCCAATGCCCTTTGTTTGGGAAGAGCGATCACTCTGTAAGGCTTGTGAATTCAAAACTATTTGCCCCTTGGGTGGCCTGACATATTATTACTTCTTCCCCTGCTGCCTTTCAGACCAGAAGCCAAGAGACCGAAGTTATTTAAAAGAGTGTTTCTTAGAGCTACACGTAGCTTTTGAAAATACTAGGGAAGAGGGAGTGTAATAGCTGGAGCAGACTAACGAGATGAGGCACATGTCCACAGACACAGCTCTGAGACCATGCAGCTGGCTTTGAGGCTGGCTGTCTATGGCTGCTCCACCAGTGTGCTGTTAATTATTTAAAAGAGAGCACTGGGGAAACTACCATCACATCTGTCACCCACACGCAGGCAGAACCTTCACTCATTGCGGGGACCAGATGTGTTTATTCGAAACATGTACTAACTAGCTACTTAATGGGTTAGAATTATTAGCCAGAAGTTAATTAGGCAAACATATCAGTGACCTTACAAAGCATCACTTCTTTAACACTGCTTTCACCTCTTTAAAGCCACTATTGAGCACAGGAAAAGAAGGCAGACAGTAAAGATCCCATAAAGGAGCTGCAGTAAAAAATAGATGTATGAGATCTGATCAGTGTGTACTAATGAAAACTGCAGTGTTCCAGGTAATTGCCTTAACCATGTGCCTCTTAATACTGCAGGCACGTGGGAGGGAGCAGGGAGGCTTAAGGACCTAGAGGTGTTGGAGAAGAAAAGGGAATTAACAGTGGAAAAAGTTTTTTTTTTTTCTTGATATAGTCAAGTGAAGTTTGAAAAAGGATGGCTTCACTGTTTCTGCATATATTGCACATCTCCCTGAAGATGCAAGCACCTGCACAGCATTCTGCCTGCATAATGAACTCAGAACTATTGCTGGCTGCTCTTGTTCCCCAGGAGATGCAATTCTACAGTGATCTTTAAGTTCCTGGCTCCCAGGTTCATGCCACAAGAAGCAGTGGATGGAGTAAAGGCATAATATGGGCTGGCTTTGGGCTAGTGCAGGCAGGAGGAGGAAGAGTTAGGATCCTTTGTTAGAAGCCTGCCATGACAACTATTTTGTAGCACACCTTTCAGCTGCTCTGGAATGAGAGCAGCTGTCCACAAGGGAAACAAGATAATTTGCAGGATGGAGCCAGCAATTCATTTGTTTTCACTGTGTTTGCTTTCACGTGTCCATGCTCTTCCTCTTAAATCTGGTGCTGGTATTAATAAAAATGACACTTCAAAACCGGAAAGCAAGACTCAAAAGTATCACTGTTCTACTGTCAAGGAAACATCTTTCACTCAAAGCACCTAGAATTAAATAGGAAGCACATCCTTCCTTTTTATATTGAGAGCTTGTTTCCTAGGGAGGCAGAAACCAAAGGCAAGAGTGCTAGTGACAGCTTGGGCATGAATTCCCAGGCTTTCAGCTAGTTTTAGTTTTTGTCTGCATAGCTGCTGTAAAGAATGTTCAGGGCCCCTAAAGGAGTGAGCAGGAACTTCTTGGTGCATCCTGTAAACTGCCATGAATATGTTTTAAATAGACTCCCACAGTAGTGTTTTACTTTAAACTGTTTTTACATTATTTGTCAGAAACCCAGAGGAAGAAATGCACTAGATTCACAAGTCTGCTTCTGCAATTGTACAGAGCTACAGACTCTTCCAGAAGACAGAACCTTGGTTTCCCTTAAGCCCCAATGGAAAGATGCTCTCAAAGCCATGTTTAACTTGAAGCTGGTGGTTAATTCCCGTTGTCCTCAGCCCTGCACGTGATCCACAGCAAAAAGCAGACCTGCTAATTCTGCCCTAAGTTTGTACTTCAGAGATTAAAATCATATTACTGAAACTCTGGGTAGGGAGATAGAAAATTCTTGCCCACATTCAGGTTATCACAGACTACAAAAAATGGTGTAAAATTAAGACAAGAAATTGAGCTTATTTTAGCACCAGCTCAAACAAAAATGAGGGCAGTTACTTTCTTCCTCATCTTTTTATTCCAAAGGGCTAAGGGACAATATCAGACTTGTAAAGATATAACCAAAAGGAAATAAGCAATAAACCAGAAACAGAAAAATATTAAAGTGTCAAGGCCTAACAGAAACCACACAATGCTGTGTTGCTGACTTCCCTGGGAGCTGCCATCCCATTCACAACCGAGTGCAAAACAAGCAAAGCAGCTGTTGTCAACAGGAAGAACAGAGAGTTGAATGACACAGGCTCCTCCTGTGAGAAATCTGGTTAATAGCCAAATAAAAGCATGTCTCAAGGTAGCATTTGCAGCTTAAAAGCATAAAGCAATGTGCTTACTCCTAAAGATCACTTCCCACTATATTTTATTTCTAGGACAAAAGTTTTTTTTTACAGTTGTAAGAGTGTGAGCTATTTAGTCTCCAATTACATTCACACTCTTGTAAGACTTAATAAGGTTAATTTTTTGCTCAGTAACTCCTCATTGGAACGTCTGGATAGGAAATACATTTAAAGTTACCACTAAACTTGTGAACTTGTACTGTTGCCAAGACCTCTTACAATCCATAAAAAAGCCCTGATGATGTCTATCATACTAGCTCGTGCACTGTGTGCTTTGTTTCAAGCAAGCTGCACGCTGGAGACTAAACTTAAGTCAGCTACTTTGAAACTAGAGGCAACTAAGAATTTGGGAATACATATGTAGTAATTTTCCTTCCTACCACACAAAAAATAATTCCTCTTTAATCTTTGCTTTTTAAGTGCCACCAGCTGTTCACGTTGGACAGGATGTAGGAAGGGGATATATATGAGCTGAAGCCAACATAATTTGAATAGAGGGCAAGTAAAGTCATTAAAAAACAGTAGTGCAGACTGTACCACCTCTGCATCCCAACTGATCACAAATGCAAGGTAACTGCAAGCAAGGTTTCACTTGCACTCAGGTTTATGTTTGGATTTGTCCTTTTTGCCTTCATTATTGCTTAAGCTTACAAGCCCAAGGAGCAAGATACTGCCCAGTTCTGTCCCAGGGCACCCCCCAGATAGGCAGAGTCAAGTGCCATTCACCACGAGGGTGCCAAAGCCTCTCAACTGAGAGATGGAAACCATGGGATCCTTCAAGCAGGGATCCCACTTCACCTGACTGTTTGCCCCTTTTTTAGTGTTTTGAAACACATAACCAACTTTTTTGTACATGTGCTCAGATACACTTAGACAATGTATTTCAAGTTGTGAGAAGATTATCTGTCTTGTTGGACCAAGGGGTAAATGCTCATTTCATTTTATGAGCTAATCTTGGAGCAAGCACTGTAGGAATTGAAGCGCAGGATGTACAGGGGTGGAAGCTGGCCAGCAACGATGCAGCTGCTTAGTAAACTTTTGTAGCTCTCTGAACTATTTTAAGAACCTATTTTCTCAGCCTTTTGGTTCACTTTGAATAATTCACTGCCTAGCCTAGGCATAACCTTTCTTGCTTTGAGTATCTTCACAAGATCAAATTGGATGTTTCAGTAGGCACTAGCAAATCCAGAATCTCTTACTGTAATAATACAGTGAGAAATTAGAGTTCAAACAAACTGAGGTAGTTCAGTAGTAGGCATGAAAATATTCATTACAGATTTTTCAGTAAAATATTGTGGTGGTGTGCTAGTTTAAACTTTAGTTGAGAACTTGTAAATGTTTGGGAAGTAAGAGAAATGTGTGTTGTTCTGATAGTCTTTCCATTGAAGGCAGGGGGAGGAGATTTTACCACTGGCTTAGAAGAACAAAAACCAACTGTTTGTGGAGTCAAGCCTCCTGTTATATTTTCTGAATGTGTACTTGAACTTGGAGCAAAATGAAAAGAACAAAAGTGAAGGTAGCAGAAGAATGTACATTTCTACAAATATACCACTTTTTCCTGTAATGGTCTTGCAGAGACAAGGGCTCCCTTTTCTTTCCAAAGTACAATGACTACAGAAACATCTAAAGGAATGGAGAGGTCAAAGAAATCCCTGAATCAGTTTGATTACCTGGAGCTGTGGCAGGGCAGCAAATTCAAGCCTGAGCTGAAAAGGGGAACTGATTTTCTCAAATATTCTCAAGATCCTAAAAATGTATGGCTTTTAAATGGTCAGCATAGTGGAATGCGAGTCCTGTTTACTAAACTAGCTTAGTTGTAATGTCACACTTGCCCTGACACTTGGTATCTCAAGCAAAACAATTCAACTTGGGTTTGTCTCCTCATCCTCTTCCTGCAGAGTGTACACAGTGCTTTTACTTTCTGGATTATTTCTGTATTCCTATTTTTTTTTTTACAATGCATAAGTTGCTCATGTAGAAAGCCCAAGTAATTCTCATCTGTTAGCTAATCAGGGCATTTTTAAAATGAGCTGGTTTTGTAAGCAGACTATGTAATTTTGCACTCCAGAAGTGGCACGACAAGAAGGTATTTTAAATGGCACAAACAGCACAGTCATGTTGCCACATAACCTAAGGATACTGCATCCATCTGCTACATGGTACTGTGAAAAAATAGGCTTTGAAAAGAATGCTTGGTTAAAACTACAGCTGGCTTTTTGGAGGCTCCTAGCTAAATGCAGCCAGCAGTTGGAAAGAAAGTAGAAATACACAATGGCATGAGTCCAGGAGACCAGGGGTTTACCAACCCAACATCTTGGGTACTTTGGCATTTTATCTATTCCACATGGGTTTCTATTGTTCTGCATGTGAAAACTACAAATTCATCAGTCAACAACAAGCGTCTCCAATTAGAAAAATACAATGAAACCTGGTGAGTCTTTACCATTTACCCAGAAACTAGGCTGTAGGTTTCAGAGTCACAAAGCTAACTTTGCTTCTGTTGCTCTTAATTTCACTAAAGTGAACTAGAAAAAGAGCAGACTGGTTGTTGCTACATTAGCAACTAATATTAGCTCTACTACATGAGGAATTACTGGGAGCTATCCAGCAATAGTCTGAGCTGTGCCAATGGAAAGTCAAGAGTTCAAGTATGTAAATATCTCTCATAGCTGTCAGTCTTCTGCACAGAAAACTGTTTATCTCTAGGCCAAGGCTGTAACTACTTCAAATAGCAGGTTATGGAAGTATATTTCACACAGTAACCTTTGAAAAAAATTTTCCTGTGAACCTGTACAACTTCGTATCTATTGTTCATGCATTCTTTCTTAAAAACACTGCTGAGAAGAAACGTGCTGTACTTAGGTGCTTGATCTGCACTGCCATTACTAGGTGGCAAGTTGTCTGTTTCAAAAATGCTTCACAGGCCAAACGAGAGTAAGAAAAAAATGCAGAGTGTTCAAGTAACTTCCACTGCTTTAATCTATATAAATATTCCCTGAATTTCATATTCATTTTGCAGGATAGGCTGTTTATGTACTCTCAGACTACCAGTGTATGGCAAAGTATTTACAGTTTCAGGTCTTGGGGTGCTTAATACTGGGTGCCTAATTTGCTGCCATTTTCTGTTGTAAGGTATTTTCACTAAAATAGTTGGCATGGAGAGGAGGGGTTCTTAACCTGACTAATCTACACGGTTCTGATGACAAGTTAGTTCTCTTACAGCTGTGCATGCTGCTGACCTGTTTTAGCTGAGCGCAGTCTGTTCCAGCTGTGTTGCTGTACAATTGGCACATCACCTACAGTTGAGCTCAACCTGAATATAGAGGCGCATGGGTCTAACAAACTCCAGCTGCACATAGGACAAGATCAGTGTTTCACATCGCTATGTAAAAGGCAACTGGAGTGTCAGGGAAATGTAACAGCATGAAAGGCTCACCCCCTTACTCTGCTCCGTGCTTGTTTTCCCTGCGTTGCCGCTCCCCAGAGGGGAGCTCTGGCTGCTGCACAGAGGCTGCGATGCAGCTCCTCTGCGGTGATTCACCCCGCTCTTCCACTGGGGTTAATCACTGAAGTTTTTTTTTCTCTTCTACTGCTTTCCAACTGTTCTCCTCCCAGTTGCTATTTAATACACAAAACAGATGTGTGTTTGGGGTTTCGCTATCGGTCTTACAGCACAACTGAGGCAGCTGATTGTTGCTTAACTCAGAGAAGTAACTACTGAAAATCATATATGCAATATGTTTGGTTCTTAAACGGCAAAGAATTGCCACAGAAAAATGACAATGCAGAGCTGTAAGGAACTGCTGTGCTTCCCACAGGATTAATATTAGCCTCATCCCAGATAACTCTGCAAAACAGGGAGAAAGCCAACGGCCTGAAAGCCTTTGCCCTCCTCAGGGCCAAGATCTGACATGCAGTTTTCTGACTTCTGATTATCTTAGTTTCACAAATCTGAACAATGAACTTGAAGTGATCTCAAAAGCCTAGGGCATGTCTGAATTTGAGAGGAGAAGGGAAGGATTAGTTCTCAAAGGGCCAGAAGTAATGCGCAGCCATGGCCAGTGACACTTAGAATAAGGCTAGAACTGCAGTTTAGCCACAGTGCTGTTACGAGATTGCTGCCGTTGTTAAATTACTGCCTCGTTTTATCATTACATGTTGAGCAGTGGTACACATCTTGACACATAATTTTAATAATAGCTTGTAAGTGTCAGTGATAATGTAATCTATTTAACAATGAGCCTAAAGATTATCCAGAAGAGAGCATATTATGCCCTGTTAAAACAGCTAATCTGCATAAAACTTATGACAAGCCAGACCTTTTCAGTGTTTAATAAACTGGCTGAATATTCATTTTTAAGGCACTGTCCAAATTGTTTTGGTCACAGATGACTATTTAAAGCCCATTCCAAAGCTGGCAAATATACCAGGGAAATTACACAAGGGGGGGGGAGAAATGCAACAACAAACCACCTCCCATAAAACCAACAAAAGACTGCCTCTAGCCACAACCCCTCATGATTCACATCAGCACTAACGGGTCCAATTCTAGGAAAGCATAGGATGACATTGGTTTCAAATACTTACTGGCCGCTTCTGTATAGGATTGGTGCAGGGCAGAGCAAAAAATCAGATTCCACTGTTTTTGGTTTTTCATCTGCAAAAAACAAATCACATGAGCTTAATATACTGTGCTGCACAAATGAGAAGCTCATGTGTGAACACGCTATACGGTCCCTTCCCTCTCACAGTGTGCTGGTTACCATTCGGTTGTATCTGGAACTTGCAAGCAAAGCAGGCCCAAGGTAGGGAATAAAGCTGGTGCTTTTTTAAAGACTCACCTTGAACACAGAAACCAAGAGTTGGCTTTAAATGTGAGTATGAGCCCACATTATGTTGCTTACTTTATTTTACTCAAGTCAGCTCATGTTCTTCCAGAGAAATAATTTCCTAGAATTGAGACTTTTTGCAAGAAGTGAAAACATTAGGGATTTCCTAATTTTTGGAAGATGGTTTGTTTCTAATTAGCTCCCACCCTGTGTGTTGCATTCAAGACTTTTCTATCAGTTGTGATTGGAGTGCCTGTTGCCCCAGTGTTTCTCATGCTTTTGAATCTCTTCACAAATCTCTCAAACATATGAAGTATCTATGTGCAGATCACTGTCTCCAGCACAGCACTCCGTTTCTGCAGTTGTAAAAAGGAGAGGAGGGAGCTCTTTTCCCTGATGCCTTTGGTGAGCTGGGAGAAATTCTGCTTCTGTGTGCAGAACCATCCTCCCAGACTTCCCTGTGGTAGGACTTAATTTCTGTACTGGAATGGCTCCTGCAAGCATGGGCTATTTCCTGATTAGGGGTGAGAGCAGATAAATGATCTGCCAGATAAACTTGGAGATGACTCTGTCCTGCATTTCAGGAACAGGCAGGCATAGAAGTAGTTCAGGGGCAGCTGAAGGAGGAGCTGTTAGCATAAATGAGCTTTTCTTATTTGCTATAATCTGCACTGACTGCTTGGCCTAGATTCGGGGCTAGTTGTGAGGTGGGGAAGAGGGATTAGCACATTGCCATATGTTTTTGTCTTAATGGTATGTTTCATAGATTATTTTTCTATCCCACAGCTACATTTGGCAGGTTTCCTTTCTAGCATTTGGTAATGGTTCTTTATAAATGCAAAAAGAGAAACATGCCAAATGCATCTTTTAAAACCAAAGGAACTGACAAAATAAGGGTTTGCTCTGAGGCTGGTCCCAAAGTGGAGCCCAGGCTACCAATAAGGGGAACTACCATTAAAGTACATCCTCACACAGGTACCCTCTGTTATACCCTCAAATGATGAAGGCTCCGCTGAGAGACCTCCAGTTTTTCATAGAGGAGAATGCAATGACCCAGGAACAATTTCACTTTTCTTGGGACCATGTACTTCCTCCTGCTACTGTTCAAAGTGCCCTTCCTACCTTTTTGCCCATCCTAGCTCCGCTGTTCTCATTTATGTTTCCTCTGAGACAAAAGCTCTTGGAGCCCAGCACTGAGCTGTAGAGAATGAGCTTGCGTTTCAGGGGAAGGATCACATTAAATTTCCGAATTTCCTTCCTATACTATTCCTTAAACATTTGCTGTTGTCCATTGCTGAAGACGAGACCCTGGGTGGGTTGTAGCAGGCCTCTGGCAAGATGCCATAAAGCAGATTGTGTTTTTACACTGCAACGTATAATAAATACATCACTATGCCATTCCCCTCCCTTTGTGGGCTTTAGCACACCCTCTCCTGAAGCCAAGAAAAAAAAAGGCAGCCCAGAGATCTAGTTGGAAATTCTCACATCAGATGCTAGCAAGTATTTGGGGGCTTCATCCTGTCCAAGTATAGTTATTTCTACCATGGCAAAGCAGACATACATGTGCCGTACTGCTATAAAAGACTGCACAATCAGAGAAGCAGAGAAACCAGAGTCAGAAAACATTTCAAAACGTTATTGAAAGATAATGTTCTTCAGACACTCTTCAATGACACTCATCTAAGCTGTTAAAAGGCTTTCTAGGTAACCTATTCGAGGCCTGAGAAACATTTACATGAGAACCATTCTCCTAATACCTCACCTAGATCTGCTGCAGAATTTGAAACCTGTTACTTCTTGTTCTCTTCTCAGTGGATTTGGAGCACCCAGCTTATTCTTTTCAGCCCTGTAGCAGCCCATAATTAACAATTACTTTGGCCATTCTTCCTTTCCTGTAGATGTACCAAACTGACCTTTTCTGTCCCTCCTTACAGCTTGTTTTCTGGACTCTTGCCCATCCTTTCCAGCTCCCCCCTGGACACTCTCCACAGTGGGTTCATCCCACACTTGTAGCACAAAACACATCAAAATTCAGTTTCCTAGAGGCTATTGTTGGCTGCACAGCACTGCAACCTACCAGCCACTAAGTACCATAAGCCTATTTGGTGTATGCTGCCAGTGTTGCTATTAAGTCATGCTAAAACTTTCACTGTGATGGCAGCACCCACCCACAGGACAGAGAAGGCTTATGGATGCTTATGGAAAATGGTTAAATCTTTCCTTATCTCGTATTCTGTAGGCAATGCATCAGAAGATCCTGAACAGTACGAATGTCACAACGAACATAACCATCCTGATGCAAGTCTGAAAACACTCCTGTGAAGAAGGTATGTGCTGTTGTTTTCATTGCTCAAATGGGTAGACTGGAATGTAGAGAAGTGACTGCTCATGGTAAACAAGTCAGAAGCAAAGCAGGAACAGAATTCGGGTCCTGTAACTGGTGTCTCAACTGTTTCCCCTAGATAGTGTTAAATTAATTTTATTCACCTGGAACTAAACTAGTCTGTTTCCCCACTTCTCCAAGTAAGAAAGGTATACCATGTTAATAAGTATACAACTGCAGCAATAATTTTGCCATGTTCCAAATTCTAGCTCTGTGAAGCTAATTTATGTAACATGAGTAAATAAGCAAGCTACAGTTCAATGAAAGAAACAAAGGTGGCAATTTTAATTGAAACTGAAAGGAAATTTATACAAGCAGAATTTATTTACACAGGTTGCCTTTATGCAGAACTACTGTGCTCTTCTCTTACTCTCCAATTTATTGCAGATATTTAACAGGCAGGAGAAACTGGCAAGCCCATTCAACTATATATGATATCCAGAGTAAAAAAGAAAATGTACTGGAAACACATGTTCAATTGGGTAAGAATTTAAGACAGACTAATATAAAAATCAGACAGTAGGTAGGGAAAAAATTAGTTATTTTTTCTACAGGCCCATTTTGGTCTTTTTCCAGCCTGGCTTGCTTCTAAGGAATACTGCTTAGAGCAAGAAGTTGGATGTAGTTATACTAGCCCTCTTCTTTAGTTTAGTTTTAGATATAATATAAAAGTGGCGGAGGTTTCCATTAATGGCATTTTTTTCCACCATCATGTACCTTGTGCCAGCTCAGGGAACAGAGCAGCACAAGGAGACTAATCCAGATTCTGGCATGACTGTTCATCTGCCCTGCTGCAGAAAAAAAAAATCAAAACCAACACCCATCTGTACTCCCCTCGCCCACCCAAAAAACACAGATAACACTACAGGGAAAATGACTGTAAAAGATGCCCCTGTTACTCTGTCTGAAGCAGAATTCCTTTCCACAGGTCAGGAAACTACAGTCCTGCCAGAGATCTGGTTGCAGCAAGATGTGCGACCACGCGTGTGCTGCTTGGGACACTAGGCTGATGAACCATGTGAAAATACAGGGATAAAATAGTGCCAACTGTTCTGACTTGGCCTTATTCTATGCTGTTGCATGAGCTCCAGGAAGAGGACTCCATGTCATGGACGGGCACCCAGGCCCTGCCAAGCCCCTGAAACAAACAGCATGATGGCTCTACATCTGGTACCCCAGACAGAATGGCAGAGATGATGCTCCCAGATAACAAGGTACGTGCACCTTGGAAAATCATGATGAGAGCCTATGTCTTGGCCTGGGCCTTCTTGCACTAAGGGGCGCTTGCTCACTCTGTTCATTTTTTTTTTTTATTGTGTAACATCTGCTCAGGTGAACATGAGAAGCCAGACAGTTATCACCATGTTCATTCGCACAGCCAGCCAGGCTGCCAAACACCAGTCACTGTTTACAGCTAATGGCAATTGTTAGCAAATCCAAACCACTGAGCAAGATGTGAAATAACTTGCATCCTCTTACTAATCCTCAGAATTTTCCTGTTTTCCTCCTCTTTGACATTCTTCTCTTTTGATGTTAATTAAATGAGGAAACAAGAAAAAAATAAATAATTTATTAGGAAATACAGAGGCAGATCACCTCAAACTTCAATACTTACGAAGTGTAGTTCCGTTCACTTGATAGGTACAAGTAACACTGTCGGTTCTCCCACCAAGGGTTAAGCCGCTTCCTCTAAGAACAACTTGAAATTCCTCTGGAGAGAAAAGCAAAAACCAAAAATCACCAATCTTCAGTGCACCGCACTGTTAGGCAAGGAGAATTTCAATACAGCCCCCAATAAATGAAGTGCAACATTGTAATGCTTCTAACTTACTGGGGTCTCCTTTTTCATTGACCCGTGTTACTGCATTCTTCAGCTAGGTCACTACAGGAAAGATAAAGATTTCTTCCCAAATCTCTATCACTGAGGCAGCCCTGTTAAAATGGAAGTTGATTCTGACTATCAACAGGATCTGGGGCTTAGCTGCACAGTAAGAAAGAGTTTCGCAGTGCATACTCTGATAAATTGGAAATCTGGGTCTCATAAGAAGACCCCCAAACCTTGATCGGGCCCACTTAAAGTGCCAGATGAAGAAAATATTTCTCCTTAGTACTGTTTCCTCTGGAAGTTGTGTAAGGGCCACACGACTTGTGAATTTCGCAGAGGAGGAGTGAAAATGGTTTGTTTACCAAGGCCACTACCTCATTGAGACAATCCATGTTTTTATAAAAATATCAAAAGGTTTTGCAACTACCTTATTTTGATAGGTCTCAAACTGTGTGGATTGTGAAACCCAGAAAGAAGACAATCCCTTAAGATTTTGTGCAACTCTTCTACTTAATAAACACCACAAAAATATAGTCAAATGCTTTACTGCTTACACTCCACAAATTTGGGGCAGGGCACTAGAAATATTGTAATGAATTTATATGAAAATTGACTATGAGAATTCCCAGAACTTTGCTCCGTGCCCATAGGTAAAACAGTATGTGAGTGTCACAGAATAAGTACGAGGGGAAATGCAGAGCACGACTGATGAGAGAGGGGCAGATAAATGCATCTCAAACTTTCACACGCATTACCTAAGTTATGAAGTAGGCCCTGGAAGACTCCTCTGAAGAGAAAAACGAGTCAACAGAGAATGATCTGATCTTTCTTAAACTCCTTAAGGATTTTTTTTTTAGAGATGTTTTATTCTAGAGACCTGTATGGTTTTCCTTTGGGTCAAACAGGGAAATCACAGTCCTATAATAACTGAATATTATTTTAAAATTATAAAAACTTACCTCCCACACAGACACTGGATGGCTCCAAATATAAAATCTCAGTGCAAGATTGCTTCAAAACCTATTGCAAAGGAGGAAACTAGTTATAAATAGGTTTCAGTGTACTATTTCAGTGAGAAATATTATTTTAAAACAAATGCTTGTCCCTAGTAGATACACATGCACAGCTACAGGTTTGATTTGTCCACTGTCCTGCATGACATCCTGGTCTCAAAATTGGATACTCATGGATTCGATGGATGGACCACTCGGTGCATAAGGAACTGGCTGGATGGCCGCACCCAAAGGGTTGCAGTCAATGGCTCAATGT
>JAOXJM010000033.1:282735-296912 GCA_026413425.1 Tringa solitaria | reverse complement strand
CACCTTTAGCATTACTACTCTCAGTCGGATCTGTGTACACAAGCAAAGGCTCTGTTAATCGGCAGCTGTAACACTCAATTTCTGTCGACCCCTTCCTGATTAGGGATTGCCTACACCTTTGGGGTCCCGCTGAGTGCTGATGAGGAACGCCCCACACCTGGGGCTGGGGAGCAGCAGGAAGAGAGCTACTTGGGGATACGGATATAGCAGTGTGTCTAAGTGGGGTCTGCAAGTTCTGGGTCAGAGCTGCTTGAAGCCGTCTGAGCCTCTGGAACAACGCTCTGGAGTGAGTCCCTTTTCTGGTGAGTTAACAGCTTCCTCCTCAGGTGTAGTGAAAACAGCCTTCTTCTCTTGTTTGTGTTAGGCGTCTCAGGGTAGGCTGGGCCAGCAGCCCCGCTGGCTGGGGTGAGTCGGGCAGAACCTATCAAAGCCGAGTTCACACAGATGCTCACTTTACTTCCTAAAACTACTTTGCCTTACTTGTGCTGATTGGCTGAATGAGGACTGTGCTTAACCCATGTTTCCGTCTGGTTTTATTTTTCCGTGAGTCATTTAGAAGTACTACTGGAAGCTTTATTCCTCTTCTTTTTTTTTCCCCTGTAACTTAAAGCTTTTTTTTCCACTATTGCTGAGGCAGTAAAAAGGAAAAGAAAGTAAAGCAGGAGATGTTTAATTGGTGGAATGGTCTCATTTGCTATTTTTGTTCTGGAGAATGAAATGCTGCTGACTATCCATAGATCAATATTTTTCATACTGAATTCATTGAACCTTACAGTATGTAAGAGTGAACACGGGTGAAATCAGGGTGGTGAAAAACATAGGCTGTACATACGCTGGTATCGCTACAGCTTTCCCTTATTCCTGAGTTGTTTGGGGTTTTTTTACCTGAATAAGAGTTGTGCCCCCTTATATTGTAGTAGAGTTAGGCTTTAAAGACAAAGACCCAGAATGGGTCTGGAATGTAAGTAGAGCCCTTGATTTTAGTGATTATATTTGAGTAACCTTAATCACACTCAGGATCTCTAGGTCAGAAGCACCTTCACAGCACAACTTAGGCTTTAGACAGGCCGGCTTCTCCATAGCACAACTAGTCTTTAAACTCCCCAAAATTTCTTGCTTGTTTTCAAAGCAAGATTTTCCATTCTTTCAGATAGTGTCACAAGGTCCACGTCATTATAATCTGAGCTTAATGGAAAAAAGAGTATTAAAAAATCCCATCCCTAAAACATGGGATCCATATGCAGAATGGAATTCCGTACTATATTTATAGGTCAATCTCACGTAATGTGTCTCTACTGGGTTAAAGCAAGCTCTATCACTTCCCATTTTTTTCCCAGCACTAATTTGTGCAGAAAGCAGTGAGTCAACAGGACCACCTCACACTACATGAAAGAAAATCAGTTCAAGATAACTTAGAATTAAACACATGCTTTCATAGGAAACACCATTTTGATGCTTCTCTCCAACAAAGTCAGGGCAAAGGAACTACAGCAGTTAATACCTAATGAGATCTACCTCTATCTGCTGCCAAACATCTGTGCTCTTAACTACAGCTTGCTGCCAACTGCAGCCTGCTTCCTGACACTGCTCGGCAATGCCTCAGACAAAGAGCAAGGGGAGGGGGAGGAAGGTTGCTATCCTGTCCCCTATCTAAATGAAAAAAAATAAATCCCTGAGACATATGGTCTTGCATAAAATAACCATCAGAGAGAAGCCTGGTGCAGTGTCAGGTTAGTGAGAATATTCTAATTATACAATGTCTAAGCAGTACCTCATTTGCAGTCACTGAGTAAACCAAATGTAGATGACAAAACTGTGGGTCATAAGAGATGCGTATCTTAACAGCATCAGAACCTTTACCCCCAAATTACTAAAAACAACCCTAAGCCCATTACTTATCAAGTAATGTAAATAAGAATCAAGACAAACTGTTACTTTCCAAAACAGGAAAAAAGTTGTTTGGGGTATTTTAATTAGTAAGGAAAATCTGGCTCAAAGAAGAAACTTATCACTAAGGAAACACGAGATTTCATTTGGACTTAGGAGTGCTTCACTTTAAGCAAGTTTTACAGCATCCCTTATGTAACAGAAGTGATAGCCATGCAGGGAGAGCTGACAAGTCAGATCCAAATCACAAGGCACAGGCACGCTCACCCAAACTGGAACCATGTCAGTTATGTTGCTGGCTTATCAAGCTCTCTGTTCTCCTGGAGAACATTATATGTTTTGTAATGTCAGAGAACGTCAAATTAAGGGCTGCACAGCAGTGAAGGGTAGAGCAGAAAGCATTCTATTCCAGGCCATTGATTCCTTTTAACAACTACATACAGTAATTCCCAAAACTATCTACTCAGTCTCAATCACATGGAAAACATAGCACAGCGTTAGTTCTAAACCTTGTACTCTGCAGCTTGACTATTAGACCATCCAAGGGGATTAAAGAAGATGACTGATTTAATCAGAATAATTCTTTTAATGATAACTTGTTGCATTTCTCCTCCCCCCACCTCCTTAAATGTTTAATAGTTCGCTTCCTGGATTCCCAGTGCATAAACTGAGCATATTTTCTTCCTACAGGAAATGATCCAATTAAGTTGATGTATAATTGATAATGAACTGTTTAAGCTGATTTTGCTCTTGAAAAATCTTAACAGCATGCAGTCAGTTGGCTGACCCTCCTCCCCTCATCTGCAGCTGAGGGACATCATTTAAGGAAAAAGGGGGGAGCAGATTCAGCATACTCAAAGCAAGGTAGACTAGAGAGGAATTTCAGCTCTAGTAAGCTGACTGGCTCAGGGCAGAACTATCAACTACTTCAAAACAATGTAGTCCCTGATTACGTCTGAATAACCAAGTCGCTTGCATCTTGGCCACCGAGACACAAGCAGTTTAGCCAGAAGAGGCTCAGTAACCGTTCACACTAGAGATACTGCACATCTACCAGAACATCTAACCTTGGAGCCCTAACTGGTGCAGTTGTTGAGTTTCCTGGTCTGTGTGAATATGGACTCTACCAACCTGTCCTGTTGCCTTAGAGCAGATAGCAGCAGGAGATGCTGATTGACTCCTAGGAGTTCAAAAACTCGCTATCACCCCAGTGCAAAGTCAGGTTAGACCAAGCAAGTGCTGCTGATACCACATCTAGCACAGAAGGCCTCAGAGATTCACAGAGAGAGGCTAGAGCATGTTTTTGTAAAGTCATTGCAGGAAGTTTTACCAGCTTAAAGGTAAATTGTTCTTCACAGGAAACAGCTCTCACCTACCTCACCATAACTGACTACCATTTGCTGGACTTGGATCTTTTACCAACTCACTGCCCAGCACAGGTGGCTTACTTGTCTCCCTCTGCCTCTCTCCCCCCTGACTCCCTCATTAGACCCCAAGGCGTACCAGTGTGCTTATCAGCAGGCCCCGTCAATGGCCTGCATGGCCCCTCTCTCTGCTGAGGCACTGGGGTGCAAGTGCAGTGACAACGACTGTTGCCACATCCAAGATGAGAGGTGACTTGTCAGGCGCGGAGAGCTGTTGAGTGTGCTCCTGCCATGTACTTCTTATGCCCTTTGGCCCCGCTGATCTGGCTCCCACCGATCCATGTAACTTAACAGGAATGCATTGTCATGCGCAGTGATTGATACAGGAACCATCTGACACGGAAACCCCACGGATATACAATAGATATCCATCACTGTTGCTCCAATGAATTTGAATGGTGGAGAGATTGTGCTGACTGTTCTTTACAACTGGAGCAGACTTCCCTCTGTCATCCACAAGAGCTTTACTGGAAGGAGTTTTTACAATTAGGCAGTAAGTTCTTTATACTACCTGCTTATACCACTTTAGCAAGAGTCTGCCACTGGATATTTTATGAATTTATTTTTTTTTAAAGGACCATGGATGCATTTAATTCTTTGCTCAATTATACTGTTCCTGGGTACACTCATTTGATGGTTCTACATAACTCTATTTCAACATTGGTGTTTACATCCTCCAAACACTGTCTCTTCTCTGCCAGGTTACCCTCTCACCAAAAGGTGGATACTCGAGTAGATACTGAGAAATCTCATCACGTGGGGTAAGGTACCACATAGCAAGTGATGCTGCTCATTTCAGTGCAGGGATTAACATGAAAAAGCTCCACCTGTGCAAAGAACTACTGCTGTATGCATTCCTCTGTGCTTCCAAGATTTATCCCTTCCCGCAGCACTGTCCTGTCCCCTCCCAGGCACACTAACAGCTTCTCCCCATGTCTGTCAGTGCAGCTCCTGCCCTGAGACCTGTAGGGCTGAGGGCAGCAGCCCAGGTACAGCCCCAGGGGGTGTCCACAGGCCACGAGCTGCTTGCCCTTACCCCCTCCTGTCTCTCCAGACCTGCACTGTTGAACGCTTAACCAATCTCTTAGTTTGCTGCAATAGTATCTATGAATTAGCAACTTTTCTTGGACAAACTTACAACTCTATGCTAAGGGCAGGGTTTTTCCTGAGCGGCTCAGGCAACTTGGAGACAGTTTAGTTTCAATGTAAGATGTTCTAGTGATGCAACTGCTCAGCTGACAGGTCTTGATCAATTTTTTTTTTGTTGTTGCTCAAGGGTGGTTTTCCCACATAAAATGAACAATTAAAAACTGAGCATCTGCAAAATGAACACACAAAAAGAGAGCTTAACAATTCCATTTCTAATCCTCAGATATAATTCTTAGGAAATTTTTTATCAATTAAAGATAAAACTATTCTAGACTGAACTTTTTTCAACTGACTACTTCCTCTGAAGTTCTTCATGTATCAGTTCCTGTATTCTTATCTGATAAGTTTTGGTGGGGTTTCTTAAGTACAAGGTATATTTTAACTTCCTGTACTAAGTGCTGCCAACTCACTTTAGTATAAAAATGTGTTTAAGTCTACTTAGAACTGTCACACACTCTAATAATGTTACTAAAGTGAGTTCCATTAATTTAACTTGTAAAGGCACAAGCCTTGTCCAATTCTGCCTGCAGACACAACAGACGACTTTCACTCACAAATCGGTAGGACTTGTGTTTGCTTAGGCGAAAGGGGAAGCAGGGATCTTTCACTGCTTTTCTTTTTCAGAATATGGCACATAAAAGCGATTCAGATTTGCTGAGCTGTGCAAAGCACATGCACAGAAATGTGCCATGAAAGCGGGCAACACAGGAAAAAATCATAGGAAAAACTGGAAAGAAAACATTATACTGATTTACAGTGCAGTGTTATGGGAACATTACAGAAACTTCAGCCTTAGGAAAGATAATGTCTTTTCTAAAGATTCTATGTGTTTGATTCAAGTGGTAGCAGTGCCTTGGCTCCCAGCTCCTTCATTTGATTGCTTTGTCTCGTTATTCCTTGATTCATCACTTCGTAAGTGACCAAACAGTTAAAATGGGCAGTGTTAAGAACAGCAACGTTTCCTGCTTCTATCAATACAAACATCTTCTGCTCCCCTCCTTGACAGGGTGTCCAATACTGGTTTTTGCATTAGAGGAGAGCTTCCCTGAGGTATTATCCAGCACTTGAGGCTGCCAGCCCCACAGTCTCTAGTCACCTTGCAGAAACGGAGCCCTTGGGGAAATTGTGAGTCTGATTGAGCTATTTAATAAGCACAAAGTTTCCACAGTTTCTCCCAATGAAAGTGCTGGTTCAGGACGATATCTGGTTGGATGCAAGTGAGGCACTCTTTAGTTAGGTTGCTCACAGACTGCGTGCTTACAGCTCAGGACCCCTGTATCAAGATCTGTGCAGCCTCCCTAGTGCTCCCCCAAAGCCAGGTAGAAGGTGCTGTTTTGGTTATGGCAGACTGACTTGGATCTAACTATGTAAATAATAAATTCCCAACAGTTCTTCAGGAAATGGATATACACACATACACAAAAAAATCATATATAGGGAGGGAAAGAATTATGGGTTTCACTTTCTTATACAGTACTAAACTGTCACATGGCGATATAAAATTGTGGACTCCCAAGCCCTCACAGTTCACACTGCTATGGTGTGCTCATGAGGCCATACTCCATGTAATTATCAGCCAAACTACATCACTAAACTGTTCCTGATAGCATAATAACTTGCCTTCAGCATTTTTACTTTAAGCTCTAGACTTCTGCTTAGATTTATGTACCCTGACAATGCTGTTGAGTTACTACTTTTTAAAACTAGATATTAGCAATGCCAGAAGAGCTGGAAACTTCACAAAACAGTTGCCTCTTCACGGAAGTCTACACAGAGTTTTGAAGTATTAGCTGATATTATTCAACAGAAACACAAAAGAACACATAGTAGAGCCTAAATCCTTAATCGCTTCACTGGGATTTTATCTGAACTAAGAAGGTCAAAACACAGTGCAAGATTTTCAACATCTGAGCTAGGTTTTCTCTAAATGTTGACTTCAACTGTCTTGAATGTTAATCACTGGCCATGATTAAAGATATTTTGTGTATCTGTCTAAAGAAAATCAATTGGAATAATTGCTTAGACCTCAAACAACTGCAGAAGCAGGTACTAACAGATACTCTACGATAAAGCTCATCACGGGTTTTTTCCATGAACAAATGCAGAGTAACTGCTCATCTCTCCTGGAATTTGCTAGAAGTATAACAACACATAAGCTAAAAAATTTCACAGCTGAGTCCAATAGAGACAAATGTAGCAGAGGCTTTGAGCAGGTCTCCAGCCATTCCTACTGAACAGTTTTGCTTGAGAGTTTTTATTGCTGGGTTGCTGTCATTTCTGTAAACATATTTTTTCTGAACAAGAAGTGTTCAACAATGTTCATGTAGGGTTTCACAACTGCACCTTTGACACCATGCTTTGAGCAATGCTTCTGCATGCCTGTGATGTGGGTATTTCATTTTCATCCGTTTTGAAATTGGGTTTCCCATTTATGACAGTGTCTCTTTGAGCTTGTATTCTCTAGCTAACTTGCAAACCAAAATGGATTTATAATTGTGACTAAAAAGGAAAACTGTGGCTATATCATGTTCAATTAGATCTGTTTATCAATTTTATAATGCAATGACAGTGAATTGTCACAATCAGTCAAAACCCCTTCAAATAAAGTTGAGTTACAGCTTAGCAAAAAATCATGGTAATATAGCTACCACACATGCATTTAAAAAAAAAAAAAAAAACCAACAACAAAAAAAAAAAAACAAAAAAGGCCAACCAAAAGAACCACAACTATCTATGGATGCTTCCATTCACTCTCTGTGGTAAAACAGGGACAGTGGCAGGGTATTGCACTTCCACTGCTTCCAACAAGTATATTTAGTGTGCTTACTAGAGAAGCAAAAAGGAGAGTTTCAAATGCCTTGACAGCCAAATGAAACTCCAGTTGGATTCAGTGCTCTTCAGAAAGCTGTAAGCAATATTCAGGCTTCTAGCATTCACTGGTTTTCCTTGACCCCTTGACCCAACAAATGAGTGTGATGCAGGAAAGACTGAAATTAATTGATGTCTTTCATATCAAAAAGGCCTTCTCATTCTCTCTTTTTTATCAGCAAAAACATTTTCCACTGCCCTGATGGCCATATGTAGTAAGCCAAGTGTTGAAACATCTATTCCAGCTGCAGTCTGTTCAGTCACAGTTTAAAGGAGCAGACAGTGGACTTGAACTGTAGAACACTGTACTGGGAGTTTGCTTTGTACGGTCCTCGTCAGCGCTAAGCTGTTATCTTCAAACAAGGTGTTGCCATTATGTGCATCTTTTCTTGCTCTACAGCTGTGATATGCACAAATCTGGGATTTTTACACTCAGGTTTTTCACAAATGCCAGAAGAAGCTGGATTGAGGCTCATGCAAACAACATCTGCCAAATCTCTTCCAAAAAGCTTCCCTCGCTCTGTCCACAAAAAAAGTGAAGGTGCTTGAAAGCTGCTGGAAGGTATAAGAGGCAAACTGGCACTACTGCTAGTCAAAGACTGCCCGAAAATACCTTGGCTGACAACAGGGGTACAGGTTATGCCAATCTTCTGCACGTTTAAATTACAGGCTCTTCAAGCTGAGCTCTACTGAAATCACAATCATACTCCTGCTGCTTCCCCAAAGAGCAAAAAGAGTGCAGAAACCGGACTCCTCGGAAGGGTCTGATCTGCAGGTCAGTGACCCTTGTTGGAGGGGAAACTCCCAATGCAAATGTCTTTACCCCTTCATCTAATTCTATCTTGACATACACATTTTGAAATGCAGTATCCTTGGGAAGTTAATGTAATCAACTGGGGTTAAACATTCAGCTCTTACAAGTAAGTCTATCGCTAGTGGCTTTGACGTTGCATCATTTCACACTAGCAGAATAACTGATTCTTCTAAGTCTTTAAAATGGTATAGAATAAGATTTTAAAAAAGAAGTACCACATGGGGTGTACTGCCTTTTCAGGAAAACAAATGTCACTGCATGACAAGATTCATTATATCTCTTTAGAATGCTGAAGGAAGATTCTGAAATTACATTTATTTTAAGCAACAAGAAGAAAAATAAGTTGTTTCATTATGACATTAACTTCTACAAAAAACACACTATTCAAGGGAAGTGATAAATTCATGGCTGCATAATATCCTGTATGTGAGTAGTATCCTTTCTTTATTTAAAAAAAAAAAAAAAAAAAGACGGAAAGGGAAATGGATTATAGTAGGATCTCTCTCAGAAAAAGCATTTCATTATTGGTTTTGACTTGACTTTTGACAGTAAGCTTTTTTCCATTGTCCTGCCTACATGCAGCTGTAGCACTGTTAACTTTGCATAGAACACAAAGCCTTTAGTTTAGGCTGAGGCAAATAAATTAGCTCCCCACAACCAAAGGTGTCTTCTTGACGCACAGATAAAATACTGTCAAGCCACTGATCCCAACCAAAATGCTCCTCTTGCTTTGCTTTCTTGCAAATCACAGTAATCAGTTAAATGGCCTCACCTCACTGACGGGAGATTCTCATGGCACACTGAAAAAAAGGCACTAAAAGTCTTACCGGGAAAAGAAGTGGTGAAAGTCAAGGCTAAGTTACGTATTTAGAATGCTTCTCTGTGTATGAAGATTTGGACAATTCCTAAATTGCACTCATTCCTAATGATTTTAACCAGTTGTTCTCAACCCTCCCAATGTAACAGACTTTTTTTTTTTCAGACTAGATCTATAGCAGCTATTTCTCAACAAATCCCCCTAAAACTTGCCATACTTGTATGGAGTCCTCAAACTCCACACAGGGTCTGAGCATGAGTAATTGCAGAAGTGGCAGACAACATTCGTTTAGAGAACTACATCCCTAAGAGAAGGAGGAGAGAACTTAATATATTGCAATTACTGATTTAGGAACCAATTTTTGCCTGGAAAAGTAAGTGGGAGTGGAGAGTATGTTGTAATCTTGAGGAAATGTTAAGCTTATTGCCTGATACTCACAGAATTTATTATGCCTTTAAGTGCTTGGAATCCTCCAGTGACAGGGAAGACTTGCTCTTTCGTGTCAGCAATTTTTTCAAGCTTTGGAGAGAGAACACGTGCAAACATGTGAATCATTTGGCAAACTAAATTCATCACACTGCTTTTCACCCTTAAAATGTAAATGGATGTCTAAAAACAACTCCCATCAACTCTGCAAAGCGAAGGAAAATTTTTATTTCCCTCTCACCTAACTAAGACTTTTCCAAATGGGAGGACGTCCTACAGCCTACTGCAATAACGAAATGGTACAGTGGCTAGCCATCCTGTCAAACCACCACACTAAGTAAACCTTCTAGGGCCTGTATCTCGGCAGCAATTTTGTAACTTGTTTCAGAATTACTTTCCCTGTTTGTTCTGCCTTTCATTAAAGAGCAGCGCCTTCTGTAGTAAAGAGTCTTTTCCATACTTCTCTGTTTCAGTCACTTTCACAGTACAAGGGTAGCTACAGCCTTCATTATGATGCAGCAACTCTAGAAGAGCTTTCAGTCAAAGAAGGATCCTTCTTTCTTTTTCTCATCCCAAGGCTGTTACACATGCTGCTTGAAGCATGTCTATAGCTACTCTGTTGATGCGACCTGCAGCCTAATCCGGTTGTCATCTTAACAAAAGGGGTTTTCCTTTCCTGCTGGCAGCTACCAGTTAGCAAGGGTGTTTCCGAGGGGTCTTCTCAGTAATGCTAGTGACACCCACACAATCTATTTATGTCTATGTACACATCTGAGTGTCTGCTTCCTGAGACAAAGGAGACATTATACTGTCTAATGTAAGTAAAATTAATTTTTATATTACTTAACTGTATAGAACCCTGTGACAAGATACTCCCTAGTGATCTAAAACAGTAATGTTCTTACCTGTTCTTGTACAAAATCAAGGACGCCAACACAGTAAACTCTGGCTCCCAGCTCTCTGGATTTTTTTGCCTGCCCCAGAATAGAACAGAGCAATAAGCATTTTTTCACTCAACAGACAACACCCAAATTCTGCAGAATGTAACATATATTTTCACCTAGAGCTCACCTCTTTCTCTGCATACAAGGGAACCTGACCATCTAGCTTGCCATCTGTCAATGCAATGATGATACTAGAAAACTTTGAGGCTCCTTGATTCTCAATTTGCACGTTGGCCTGAAAACAGAAAATATTTATCCAGCTTAAAATTACACCTGAACTTTTAACCAAGATGAATCCTCTAAGTGAATATAGCATCTGAAATAACAGCCTCATCTTCAAACCCATCTCTTGTGACAATCCTCTGCCCCCTTTAACCCACTACTAACAAGGAAATCATTCATCAGTATTTTCCAGTCACCAGTGAGCCCATCTCCGAAGCACTGGGGTCATTAACTGATTGACCCTTGGAAACACTTGATTCTTTCAGGACAAATTCTCTCCAAGTTGTGAAGCTCGCTTCTCTTTAGATCCACCATAAGGTTTCCTTTGCTATCCCCTAGATTTCAAATGCCAGTCAGTAAGTTCCAAGATATAAAAAGAATGGCTTGAAACTAAAGTATTTTTTTAATGGCAACAAACTTCTGTTTGCCTAGCTTTTCAGCCCACAGATCACAATTGCAAACCTGGTTCCACAGACAAAAAGGAAAAAACTGAGTTTCTATCCCTAACAGTGAAAGCGCAGATCCTCAATTTATCCCTCACCTTCAAGGCCTGAGTCTTTCAGCACAATCACAAAGTATACTTTAACTGTACATCTCAAGAAAATACAAGCAGTTGGGAACTCAATAATTAACACAGCCCAAAATTAAGACGATTTGTCTTGAAAATGCTGATCTGTGCACTAAACTCTCCATAAGCACATGCTCTAGAAGGCACTGTTAAGACTTGGAGCCCTACTAAGCCGTGTGTGACTATTTACCATGTTATTGGTATGCTGTGTTAACTGTTAAATTCACAACAAAGAACCACTCTCTACTGCAAATGATTGAGTCAAAGAAATTCCATATGGCAATTTTCTGTGATGGCTAATCTTCTGCATGGGGTTTGCATAGTATCTGGGCCATCTTGGGACCACTTAGGAAACCAGAAAGATTTGAGTCTAACAGACTGAGGCATGCAATCAATTCATGTATGTTACAGGTGGTTGTTGTTATCCAAAGGGTGAGAACAGAGAATATCTTCACTGCAAGAGATGAGTAAAATCTACCTGTTTCAATCCTTCATGTATGTATGTGTCACCTGCTGGTTTTACCTCCTCCAAATCCTTAAGACCTTTCTTGATTTTCTCTCTGAAACCAAAAAGGCAGAAGACTGTTAGCGTGATTTGAGGTGGGACGAGGGGTTAGTTTATTGATAGAAAAATTCATGTTTGTCATAAAGGAGATCTGAAATTAAAATCTATAAAATATAGCATTTAAGTGAGATACAATGTGGAGGCAGATTTTGTATTCACAATGGAAGCAGCACTGTGGTAACAGATATTTTAGACCTAAATAACACAATATGCCTCAGTGAGTCAAAGAGCTAGAATCAAGTAAAATGTTTCAGACACAGCAAATACTGCAAAAAAGTGACAAAACTTCAGCATTAAATAGTCCAGTGGAAATTCTGCTGTATTAAGTCTACTTTGCTAAATTAAACCAACTTCCCTTCCAATCACACTTCAATTAAAAAAGAAATCCCCTAAAATAGCAGCTCTATTTCTAGAGAAATCTTCCAGGTCAATATGCAGGTATTTAATGTGGTATGCCAGAACTGCAACAATTAAAGTCTTCTCCCTTAAAAAATAAGTACCAATAGGCAAATGTAGCATTTGCAAGACATTTATCCAAGGAAAGGGACTAGGTTTATTAAGGACAGTTTTTTTAATTTTTGGCTGTCACTACCTTTCTGTGTGACCTTTGGCAAGACATCACACTTACACAGGTCTCAGTTCATTCATATTTAACAAGATGATATAAATTTGTGTCATGATTTCTCATAGGCCTTTAAATAAATCTATCTTTGATTGCAAAATGCTCGCTTAACTATGATGGTAAGACTGGGGAAGCTGGTAGGTAGCACAAAAGGAATTATTTCCAGTCAAATCAGTATGCGTGGGGAGGGAAAAAAGGTGGAGAGACTTTACTGAAATAATCAGACCTGGAAGCTGTTAATTCCTAGGCAAGCAAAGCTCCAGTGAAGCCCATGGAAAGCTGTGCTAGGAAAAGACAACTGAAAACTAAGTAGGGAAAAAATTTGGGCCAGAATATATAGAACACTATAACAAATATAGGTGACAAAGGAAACCAGCAGGGGTGAGGAGATGGAGGGAAAATACATTGCAGGCTGCGTGAAAGCTTTCCTTAGGGCAAACCAAATGAGAAAGAATGCATATGCCGCTCTGCCTGTATGCCACCCACTAATCATTTGTTCCACTGATGGGCTTCCTCTATGTTTAGAAGCTCTGTTCCAAAGCACAATCCATAGCTGTAATAAGCTCCCAATCACAGGATCAACCGATACAATTGGGGAGGGGGGGAAGTAAAAGAAGAGCGTAATGTGGCATTGAATATATGGAAGAGAACAAGTTATGTAAGATAATACAATCTGTTTGATCCAAATATTTTACATTCAGCATCTATAGAAACAACTTGAAACTGATTATGTATGAGTGCAGATTATAAACCACATACTTAGTGCTTGCCAGGAATGAGTGGCAGCACATCACAGGCGTTAGTGTTCTGCTGCCAAGAAACAAGCAGCAACTGAAGTCCCAGTTTTCTGAAACAGATTTCATTTTGCAAAAATAGCTTTTGTACAATCAGTTCAGTTTTATTTATCTAAAATGTCTTGCGACCCGGTCGCACAGAAGTCTCTCTTTATTCCAGGCCTACAAGGGGTTCCAGGAAAATCTTCAGCAGCATGAGCTTTTCTCTATCCCTCGGGGCACATCTGTAGGAGACAGGCCCAGCCAGATGTGAACAAGTTCCACCTGTGCTCCAAGCTAGTCAGGTACAAGCACCTCCTGGCCTGGATGTCCCAAGGCCAATGTGGGTGCAGGACTTTGGGCCCCAGCAAATGAGCCCCACTGGCCAGTGGGAGAGGTTAGTTCAGTCACGCTAAAACTTGCACCCAGCCTGTTTGGAGGGTGGGCACAGGAGCTCTGAACCATTTTGATAAGGGGAACTCTTTTTAGTCTACCAGTCATAGCACTCTGAAGCCCTCATTCATGGTCTTCAGCACTCTCAAAACTCTCCTTTCTCTAGTTTCTGTAATCATTTTATGTAGCCACAAAAATCCACAGAGAAGGTCTGGCTTAAAAAACTCATCTGTACCGTAATAACAGAGCCATGACCTCAGTCTGGGTGTCTGGACACTGCCGTGGTACATTTCACTAACAGTGATAAAGGCTGAAGGGCCGTGGGCTTCATGATTTAAGTCAGACAAGGGAGGGAGGTGGAAAAAGCAAAACAAAATCAGCAACTTGCAGCCTGTGTTTGGGCTGAATGAGTAGAAATTTAATATCTCTTCCCTATTCAGCATATGCGCTGCATCAGCCCTCTGTTTTTTAGAAAACGCACATCTAAATTTTAATAGCTACCCTGTCTGTTCTCTCTCTTAAGATTTGTAACTACTTCAGATAATTCTTCCAGAAGCAGCCAGGCAAACACAACCATGGCTACCAGCTCTCTGTCGTTTTGCTCAGTGGGTTCTTTTCAGCTAGTCCATGACCAAGGAGCTGCAGGCATAATTAGATATCAGGAAGAAATTCTTCACAGTGAGGGTGGTGAGGCACTGGAACAGG
>JAOXJM010000033.1:256885-273873 GCA_026413425.1 Tringa solitaria | reverse complement strand
CGGAGCGGCCCCGCGTCTGACACAGCCCGGGCCAGCCGCCTCCGAAGGCTTCCGTCGGGAACCTCAGGGGACCCTTTTTGACGTTTTTTGGGAAATCTTGGGGTTCTTTGCCGGGGTGCTGAGTGTCGAACCTTGTTCTCCATCCGCAGCCAGCTCAAAGCTGCTGCCGCCCCCCCGGCAGCCCTGCGTTAGCCATTTTCTGTGTTAGAAACCGGCTGCAACGCATCCAAACTGTTGCTCCGGGCACATGGTCACCACCAAAATGTAGTGATTTACAATAGACTGTGCAAATCTAAATATAGAGCAGACATTTGGTTTGAAGCACAAGCTGGATCCTTCGCGGCGAACATGAGGCAGTGAAGAAAGCGTCGCTTTATGCTGCAAGAATATTATCTTTCAGATTTTTCCATCTGTGGTTTTAGATTTTCACAGGAAGTTCAAAGATGCTTAATAATCTTAAAATATTGTCTGAAGGCAAAAAAGATGCGTGAATTTTCTGTGAAGAAAAATGCTGGTCATGTGACAAGCTCCATAAACCAAAATTATCTCCTAAGTTAAAAATAAGTGTCTAGGCTCTATTTCTTTGTTTGCTTTCTGGAGTTTTCTCCGCGAGCGCTATGTGACAAGCAACTAAGAGGACTTGAAATAAAATTGGTTATTCTTTTCTTCACCACTTGTGTGCCTAGTGCTTTGTTTCAATAGCATCTACTGCAAGCAGCTTTAATTTACAGTGGACTGCATTCCCCGCTTCGACGCATGGAAGCCGCTGTGATGCCGGGCTCTCAAGCACCAGCGACCTCAGGAGACTTCAAATTAGGACCAGACTCAGGATTCTCTCT
Organism: Tringa solitaria; assembly: GCA_026413425.1. Classification (NCBI taxonomy): domain Eukaryota; kingdom Metazoa; phylum Chordata; class Aves; order Charadriiformes; family Scolopacidae; genus Tringa; species Tringa solitaria. The sequence goes on along the minus strand of JAOXJM010000033.1, from coordinate 273,034 downwards.
CGTAACGTGTTAAGTTACATTTTAGTAGCGAAGTAATGTGCTAGAGCTCTCAGAAGCCTGTCTCCCATCATAACATCAATCACAGGAGCAATGAGTCAATAAGGCTGTCCAACTGTGGAAAGATAAAACACAGTTCAGAGGTGCCCCGTGCCTTATGACAAAAAAACATGTTTCCTTCAGAATCTGACGGTTCTGGCTGGCAATGGAAGTGGTCAGAGGGTGACAAAAATCCCCCAGAAATTAGTGATTTCCCCCATCACCTGCCAAATAAATTATTCATGAGTGAGTATGAGTTTGTGAGTGGCAGTAAGCTGTCATGGCCTTGTGGCTTTTATTAAATTAATGTTTTATGGGGCTGTATAGAGGATATTACCTGGAACTCTACCATTTGTTCCCAAGATGCTCTTTTTTTTTTTTCTCTTCCTCACAGTAACGATCTCATTTCTTAGGCTGACCATCTTATTTATATTTCCCTTTCAACAGTCGCTGCTCCGCCGTCTGTTTTTCATTTGACGAGAGCTGCTATGCGTCCTGCTGGCGTTACACAGGGGTGCGGGTGCATCAGAACCTCCCTCAGAGGAACTCTCTGGGCATGGGCATCGTGGGACACGCAGGTGAGGAGGAGGGCAACGAGCCTCTCAGGATTTATTTAGTAAGAATGCCAGTTTGCCAGGTCCCCAGCCACCAAACCGCAACGCCGTGCCTTACAGCAGGTAGTCCTTCGCACCGGGAGGAGAAATGAGGCACGTCTGTGATTCTAGAGAAACACACCGTTTGTGTTTCTGGCAAGAACTGAAGTGATGGGGCTATGGGAAAAGCATGGCTTACTGCATTACGGGATCCCTGTTCTACTGGGGACACTGCTCAGGAGATCCAGGCGGCCTGAGCGTCGGTGGTGGGTGAGAAAAATACACAGTATGGAACGGGGAATGATATTTGTTATCCTCATTGTGCCTCCATCTCTCAGTCAACATCTTTTTCTTGTTCACACATGATAAAATACAAGAAGAATCCCACATCAGTCACGCCAGCGGTAAGCTGGCAAAGTTGATATCTTTAACGTCCATCTTCTCCCTGTCACTGCTAACAGACAGGTTTCCCGGGCTGAATTGCTCATTGGAACGACAGGACTCCGCGCAGAATTCTCAAGTATTTTCTTGTTAAATTGGGTCACAACTCAGTCCCGACACTCTGAGATCAAACAAATTATTTCCGTTTTCCCTGCTGTGGACTTCTGAACATTAGCCTTTAACCACGTGCTATTTCTTATAGGGAGAATGAGTTGAGGATTGTAGATTACTGTCAGCATTCCCCGTGTGCAGGCACGTGTCATAGATTAAGCCCTGGAAAAATTTCATGTTGAGTATGCACTAATGTTACAATATTTTTTTTTTTGCAAATAAAACAGTCAGATGAACTGTCTCTGTCAGGACATTTGAATGGGAGGACTGAAAAGGACTTTACAAAACAAAGTATGCGGAATAAATACACAAAATTAAAATTACATGCAGTTAGAATTCCATCCTAAACTGTACCATATCTGCACATCTTTGTCTACCGGCATTTGAAAGTTGCATCTGCACAAACATGACAGAATTGTTTTTTAACCAAGATAATGACCTAACAAGGATCATGTGGCTCTCGCAGGCCGGGCGGGTGAATCAGACACATCAGCTGCTCCAAAAGGGACCTTCAGCCTCTCCCCTCTGCAAGAGGAGCTGGGAAAGTCGCAGTCAAAGGCCGGGCATCTCTCATTTCATCCCGTTTCCTGCTGCCTTTGGATGGTTTCCTGCGGGCAAGGTGCTCTGACCCGGCACATCCATGTCGGAATGCCTCCTCCCTGCTGGGCCGAAGGCAAAGCCAAGCCTCAGGATGATGCAAGTTCAAAATTTCACAAAAGTCCATGGACCAACAGTGATTTATGACAACCGAAGATCTGGCTCATGAAGTTCTTAATGTCTTCGAGCTAGCAAGGCTAAAGGGTAAGTAAGCGGTATTTTACAGTCCCTGTGGATGCACAAAACATGGAAGATTAAGGACTGAGCAGCCTGTGCTTTGCCCGGGACCCAAGGAAAGAGAAGGCTGATAATCCATTACATCTCGGAAGCGCCGCACAGTGCCGGCCTCCCTCTCCCTTCCCCGCAGAGGCGTGCGGTCCAGGGCAGGCTTGCTGAGGGGTTCCAAAACAGGCTGCCCGGGCCAGCCCCGGGAGGAGACCGTGTCCTGTCATCCAGCTGTTGGAAATTGTACTTTCAGCACACGGGAGTGTGTTTGGCAAGAGCTGCCCCGACAGCTGGGGATCTGTGGTGGTGCCCGGGCTTCACTCTTCCCATGCTTCCAAGTGTGTGAATTCCTCTGTCAGGCCGTGGTTTCTGCTGCAGTAGCAGATAAATCAGGCCTGTTTTTCGGGAGCATGAGACAATGAGATGATGGTGTGGATGAGAGGGAGATGGGCACAGAGATACTGGGCAGGAGCTCCTGGTGCTTGGTGGTGGGAGGTACTTTGTTGCTGGCATGAGGTGACCTCCGAGGGAGGAGAAAGGACATTCAGGCTTATCTTAACCAAAGTCAAACAGTGGATCCATACCCACACAGGCTGCCTTCTCTATAGGCTGCAAAGGGTCAGTAGGTCTTTGTTGCTGGCTAAATTCGGTTCTGGTCCAGGATACCTCTGTACAACGACTGTGAGACTGGCTGCTTTCTACAGGATGCTCAACAATTGCCAAAATTTTGTCTGGGAAAAATTTAACATGTGTGTGTGTGCAGCTGCAGTTCTGATTAATTAAATACACTTTCTGATTAAGGTCCGGATTTGTCATTCTGCCACATGCAACAGGAGCAGGGTGAAATGGGAAAGCTGAAGGTGTCCTGGTCCTTTTCCCAGCGCTTTGAGATGCTCTGAGCTGTATGAACCGATGGACAGGGGCGATGCTCATGTGAACCCTTGAGCTGTTCCAGCTTAAAACGGAATTTGACTCAAGGCAGCTCACGGGAAAATATTTTTCTTCTCCCATCACAGGATATAAACAACACGTGGAAGTCTCATGCTTTGCAAAAGGAAAGAGAAACAAGAGTGACTCCAGGAGTAACACAACATGCAGTAGTTTTTCAGGAGCTGCCTCCTGGAGGATTAGCGATACAAATCCTGTTTCCCCTTTACAGATGTAGCCTCGTGGTCTGTACTCATTCTGTAAACCAGTGTATAAATGAATAAATAAAAAGGATAGCATTAAATAACACAGGAACTCTCATGTTAATGTGGTGTTACATGTATCATCCAGATGGAAAGTATCTGTCTAGACAAATCTGGGAATTATGCAAGCTCAGAATTCTTGAATAACCATTCCTTTCCGACATCATTAAACAGTTTGCAATACTCACTAAAAATACACACAAAAACACAGGAAAAAATAACCCCACAAAACTCTGAAACTAGGAAACATAAATAAATGTTAGCGATATGTTGGATGAGAGAAGCTATAAATGTGAGAATACAGGGTGATGTCAGCAGTATGTGCACATCGGACCACTAGTTGCCCAGGCAAGCCAGGGATGATAATTAATACTCGTTCCTGGTCTCAGCAAAGGTGGAGAAGGCTCCGTTATTTGTTGGGGTGATTATCTGCCAGGGCACAGAGCTGTTTGTTTCCACTATGCTCAGATGAGCAGCAGGAATGAAAACAAAGAAGGGAGGATGGGCTGTCCTGGTGCAAACCCTCAGAGAATAAAAATAAATCCACCTGGCCTGGAAGAGCAGAAAAAAGCGCGATAGAAAACGTTGAGGTCCCTCCCTGCCCTGGGAGCCGCCGCGGGCGCAGGGCAGCGCTGAGGGATAGCTCGGGCTGGGATCTTAGCACAACTCTAGAGTTGTAGTGACCCTTTTTGGTCTTCTCAGGAAACACCGGCCCCACTAGAGGAGGCGGAGGAACGAAGCAGGCAGGAACTCTCCCTGAAGAGCAGGACATCCCATAACAAGGGCAATGCACTTCTGAGTAGTATGCAGAGGAGGGGAAAAAAAGCACCAGCAGGTATGAAACAGGCCGTGATCCTGCAGCCACCCAGTTTCCCACAGTTTTATCACAGACCCTAGGGGAAAAGGATCAAAGCCCTCCTATAGCGCATCCAAACAGAAAAGTGACTTGTTCTATTTGAGGTTATACTGGTTAAAAAGTGGCTAATGTTTATCTACCTCACCTGACCTCTTTGGGGCTGGAAAGGAGAAAGAGAACATTATGCTGTGAACTCAGTTTTGTCTTCCTCGGCCTAGGAGAGAAAGAGAAAAGAACAATTGGGAGGATAAATGGCAAGACAAGTGCTTATACTGCTGTTTGGGGGAAATTATATAAATATTTATGCAAAGACAGCGAGCTGCAGCAGGACTCCCCCTGACAGCGTGCACGAGCCACTGTTGGATCCACAGCCTGAAGAGCAGATGTGCCAATTTCCTGTATTTGATGATGATGGGTCCTAATTGCGCCAGAGCTGTGGCAATGTCCTTTCTTATGTATGACTCTTAATTTTGTTTCATGAAGTCATCTGTGCAAGGCTCTTCCGGCGTGGGATCGTGGTCGAGCGGCAGTCACGAAGGGCTGTGCGCTGAGCAGCACCAGCGCCCGCACCCGGCCCCATCGCCAGCGTACTCATGGCACAGGGAGAAATTCATTCCCCTACCAGCTGTACTTGCTGCCCGAGTCCTGCGTTTCTCCTTAAAAGTATGGTTCAGTGGAATGTGAGCTTTTTCCGGCCCGATAGCCAGGGACACATCGCACCCGCAGCCGGCTGCCTGCAGTCCCGTGCGGGAATACAGCGTGCCGAAACACCTTGCCCGTGCTCTGACCAAACTTAACTCCTTTATGGTCTGACCAGAGCCCGCTGGGATTTGGGTCTGTTCCTCAGCTTTCTTTACCTGTTGCAGCACAGAGCGCTACCAACAGCGTCTGCTGGGGGACAGCCGGGCTCAGCAGAGATCCCCACTCAGAAAGGCTGTTAGCTGGGGGGGAGGGATTTTCCACTGTGTTTTTTTCAGCAGGGGAATTTTCCTTGGTGTCATTGTCGCTGGTGCTTTTTTCAACAGCTTTTCATGACTCCCCTATCTTTCTTGGAGGGCGGTCTCATTCCTTTCCATGTTTTTTCCCAGTTTATTTGGATTTTTTTTTCTCCTTTTTCCTGTTTTTTTCATCCATAATTTGAGGTGTTCCCCAGTTTTGGAGTTTGCCAGTGGAGCATTTATTTATTTTATTTATTTAGATAGGGACTTTTATAAGTTTTGGAGAAGCTTTTAGAGTGGGTTGCTTGTTTTTTTCCCAGCCTTTTTCTTGCGTGACATTTTGAGGAAGCATCCTGCTTTGTTGACTTTTTTTTTTTTTTTTTTAATCTTCTCTTCCCAGCCCTTGTGTAATTTGGTCATTTATCCTTTCCCGTGGCTTCTGCTTTCTGTAGGCCAGGGCCACAACTATGGGTTACTTCTGGGGCCACCTGCAGCCCCAGCAGCTGTTGGGTGTTCCCTGGTTATGGTCTGTGATTATAAAGGCTGAAACCTGAGGGCCCTTCTCTTTTGCTGGGGGCCACCTGGGGGTCACGCTGCCGTTGGGCAGAGGGAGTCGTGCTCCTGCAGCTCAGCACAGAGAGAGTTTGGAAGTTTGTAGAGCTGAGAGAGGTAGAAATTCTGCTTCCAGCAGACCAAGGCTGTGCAGTGGGGCTGTATGGGCTTGGTGGCCAGCTGCTACCTGGCTGTCCCCACTTCTAGGGGGGCCCCATCTGCCCTGAAGAAGGCACAGGGGGTGGCTGTGCTCTGTCCTGCAGGAGCTCCATGGAGGAAAGAGCTGGAGGAGGTGGGGATGGGGCTGTGTACCACCAAGAGGGGCAAAGGAGGAGATGCCAGACATCTTGTGGAGGTCTTGTGGAGATCCACCTGCCGGTAAGAGCCAGGGCACGTGGGAGGAGGGATGGATTGAGGTGGTGCTGCCATGAGAGGTGGAGGGAGGCTCCAGCCTGGGGCAGGTTAGCAGCTTGTGCCATCTGACAGCTGGGGAAGGGCTTCTCTGCTTTCTGGCCACTGCCCTGAGAGGGAGGGAGGGAGGAAGCACCGCAGAGTGAGGCCCTGGCTGCTGAGCACACAGGACAGGGTGATGTCTGCTAGAGAGGCCTCGGGAGGAACAAAACAGCTCAGATGGAGGCTCCCCTTAAAGGCTTTGAGCAGATCCTCGTGGCACGGCAAGCATGGGAGGAGCAGAGCCTCCACATGTCCCTGTTGGTCCAGGATGCCCTGTGGGCGCTGAGAGGTGGAGGGAGTGCTGGTGGATGGATTGGGCCCCCCGGAGAGGAGAGGGACGGGGATTGCCCTCCACACGTGGGAGCAGCTGTGAGGTGTGTGGTTCCTCAGGGGACCGGGTGACCGGCTGGTCTGAGGCTGGGACAGGAGGGCAGCACCGTGCTGGGCAGCGGCAGCAGGACGTAGGGAAACCCCGTTGCCACAAAGCCAGCGGAGCTCTGGGGCAGGGCAACACAGAGAGGTCTGGTCTGCACCCTTTGGAGAGTTTTAGGACCTGACTAGTGAAAGCCCTGAGCTTCAGTCTGGGCTTGGTGTTTGCCATGCTTCGAGCAGGAGGTGGGACCATCTGAGGCACTTTCCAACCTGGTCTACTGGGGGATTTTACCTCTTTGGCCTAAAGAGATGATGTGCTTTGGACATGGAGATTGTAAACTGGGTTGCAACAATACTGTCTTTTGCTGCCTCACTTAATTTCAGGTTATTGAAATTTTTTCAATCAAAATGCAAACTCCAGTTGAACCTTCTAGAGGATGTGTTTGGTGAAAATCCCAATTTTACTAAATAGCCTGGTATTTCTACCTCAGTCAGTCTTCTTCTGTCTGCTGCTGGAGACTGCTGGGCAGGGAAGAGGGAGTGCTCGGGGGGTGTTTGCCAGCTGAGTCACAGCCCTGCCAGGTTACTCGCCTGCTGGCAGCACGGGTGTGCGTCAGCCCTGCTCCCCCTCTTTGTGCCAGCACTTCCCCAGCTGCCTGGGTGATAAGCGATGTCTTGTGCATTGGTGTGACTGTACCGACCTTCAGACAGGAGTGAGATGGTGATGTGTCTTAACTGACTGGTATTTAAATTTGCATGACTCTGGATTACTCTTTCCTCAATTTCTCAATACCTGAAAAAAAAAAAAGTTAAACTTGTACTATATAGCGAGCAGTACTTATGTCCTGTTTTCTGTAATTCAAGAGATTACCCTTTTATTTCTTCCTATGCTTAGGTAGTTATGATAAATAGAGGTGGAGCAGCGTTGTCTGGGATTCCAGATTTCATTTCAGCAGTGGTGTTGGCAGAGCAGTAAATGCAATTATCTACCATGAACAGGAAGGGTAGATCTCTTCACCCAGAGATCAGCAGATGAAGCATCTTTGTAAGGGTTTCATGGTTTTGGTGTCTTGGAGATGATAACTCTGTTAGCCAAGGCTTGAGCTGATGCAGAAGGGGGTGTACTTAGTGTGGTGGTTTAAGCCCAGCCAGAAACTGAGCCCCACTGCTGTGGTCGGGTGTTCAGCCATCCCCGGGAAAGCTGGGCTCCGCCAGTGTAAGGGTGACTTGGGGAGACACATACCAACACTCCAAATGTCCCCTCACCTTCCTCCTTCCCCAAGTTTACACACTGAGCATGATTTCTTACGGTCTGGAATATCCCTGTGGTCAGTTGAGGTCAGCTGTCCTGGCTGTGTCCCCTCCCAGCTCCTGGTACCCCCAGGCTCCTCGATGGTGGGGTGAGAAGCAGCAAAGGCTTTGGCACTGTGTAGGCACCGCTCAGCAGTAGCTAAAACATCCCTCTGTTAGCAACATTATTTTCAGCACACATCCAAAACAAAGCCCCATACCAGATACTGTGAATTACCTGTGTCTCAGCCAGAATAATCACACATAGCAATGGGTTTGGGGGTTGGTTACGGTTGTCGTACAGCGGCAGTCACAGGAAAAGAGCTAGGTTTGCTAAACTGCCATCCCGATGTGGCAGCGTTTTAGTATTAATGTTGAATTCTCGTGGTCTCTTGGCTGAAAAGAACATTATAAAGTAAAAGTTTTATTCAGCAAAGCTAAACAAGAAGCAAAATAGCTCATGGTACCAGGGATTTCTCTCTCAGCGTGCCTCTCCGGTGCTTCTGGAAACTACGGCTGACCTTGTGGTTAAGGCTCAAAAGCTGATTTCAGGGGAAGACTTGATAATGTGAAACCCACCACAATTTCCTGCATGGTACCCAGCAAGCACCGGGGGGCTTGATTTTCAGCTTTGTCTGTGAGACAGTGACTTGGTTTCTGCTATTGCTTTGCTACCTGGGATGTTTAGAAAAACTGATCTCTCTGGGCTTTTCTGTAGCGCTGGTAGCAACGCGCCCCTTGTAGGGGATGGACACCTTTGTTATTGTACCTGTGTGCCCTTGGTGATGTCCCGCACACAACTCCTGCATGGATTTGTGCCTTCTGCAGAACTCCTCCTGCGATGGCTCTTCAGCATCTTGGCACAAGCATCCCTTCTGGCACGGACCCCAAGGCCCCCCCCAGCTCTCCTCTGGCAGCACAGACCGCAGGCTCCCAGCGCAAGGGGAGGCTTGTGCTGCTTGTACCCGTCTGCATTCCCCCTGACTTGGTTGAGAAGTGCTCCTCAGTTTCTGCATGGAAGCAGCTTTTTTTCTCTTCATTACAAGACCATCGTAGCAAAAGCTACCTGTTGTGAAGCACGTTCGGAGTGGGAGGTACTTCAGTCGCAACTGAGGATGTGCAAATAAGATACAGTTTAATTCACTGGCCAACTCATTTCCTGAGCCAGAGACGGTGATGAGTCAGAGTGTGTTCACCTGGGCAACTCACAGACACCTCACCTAAGCACAAGCAAAGCTGCTGTGTGGCACAGACCAGCTATGGTGCATATGCCCCTTAGCAGTTCCCTGCCAGCGCTGTCGCATCTCCCTCCGCTCAGTAGCGTTTAGTTGTTTATATAATTGCTCATTTAGGCTTTTGTGCTCTTGACCATTGGAACCGGTTGTACCTCAGGGAGTGAGTCGGAGTCATCGTGGGCTTAGAGAGGTACTTGGTGCACACAGAGCAAAAGAAATGGGAGATGCTGTCACTGGGGCAAGGGCAGGCAGATGTTTCAGTTGAACAGGGTTCATTTGGGACCAGTCGGCTGCTCTGCAATTACTGTCATCCCCTTGCTTTTTCCAGCCGTGCCCTTAGAAATGCAGTTTCTGTGGGAACTCATTCCCAGTTAATTTGTGCCAGCAGTGTTTCTCCCACCCAGCAATGCATCTTGTCACCTGCCAGGCACTCAAGCAGTTGCTAAGGCTGAAGCTGTGTTAAAAGGTGGTGAGTTATCCCGAGTTTGGCTAGGAGAGGTGAATCATGTGCACCCCTGTGTGTGCAGAGGAGACTGAAGTGTGGCTTGGGGCATCATCTTGTTGAGCTTGACTTGTCCTAGATGGTAAACATCCACAGTGAGTCAGTGGTCCTGGGTGATGGAGAAGATGGAGATGCAGTTCACCTGGCCAAAGGGTGGTGTCAAGAGGATGGGGCCGGTCTTTTTTCAGTGGTGCCCAGGGATAGGATAAGAGGAAATGGACACAGACTTGAATATAAGAAGTTCCACCTAAACGTGAGGGGGAACTTCTTTCCTTTGAGGGTGGCAGAGCCCTGCCAGAGGCTGCCCAGAGAGGTGGTGGAGTCTCCTTCTCTGGAGACATTCAAAACCCTCCTGGACACGTTCCTGTGGGACCTGCTGTGGGTGACCCTGCTCTGGCAGGGGGGTTGGAGGAGATGATCTCCGGACGTCCCTTCCAACCCCATGGGATTCAGTGAAATGCAGGTCTCAGATTTTGGATGGATTGAGTTGCATCTGCAGACAGCAGTACCAAAGATGCAGAGCTTGTGCTTGGGCATCAGCAAAAGAGAGATCTGTGCTCAGCGGGCTGAGTGCCACTGATAGAAACCATACAGTTTGTCATTGGTCCCGGCAGCCACAAATTCAGACTTTGTGTCCTGCTGCAGCATTCCTGTCTGCAAAGCCGCTCCAGTGCGGTGTCTCAGAGCCCAGCTGTACCCGGCGTGGGACAGCGGTGGCGGTGGCTATTCTGTGTTTGCTGTGCACAGCACGTGCCATCCTGGTGGGTCTGAAGTCGCTTTGCAGACAGAAAGTGGAGGGCTGGCCATAGAGAGGAGCTGCAAGGAAAGCTTGAAATGTGGGTAGTGCTTATCAGTTCTGCCCGTCTTTATCTGCAGGAAGTAAGGAATAACCCCCATAAATCGTGTCCTGTAAATCAAACCCTACCTATCTCTCCTCTCATGAGCCACGTCACAGGAACCTCCATGAACAGCAGTGAAAGACACAGCTGAGTCATCATCAGGGAGCCCTCACCTTGCTGCCTGCCTCATGGGAAGCTGTTTGTACGCCCTGGCAGAAAAATCAGCTGTCTTCTCTCTTGTTTTCCTGAGACGGGACTGGCTGAGCACGGTGTACCCCCTTTTCCAGACAGGGTGAGTGACAGAAGTGTGGGATGTCACTCTGGATGCACATGTCAGGAGCCAGTTTCAGTAAGGAAGCTGAGCGGGGCTGCTGTCGCGCTGCGGCTTGTCTCACAAACTAACAGGAAGAAGGATCTGAGAGACCCGATTCATCTAGAGATTGCCAGCTGGGGTAGGCAGGGCTGTGTGGCCACAGCTGTGGAACTAGTTCCTTATAGCCAAGGCAGCAGGCCTTGCTTGTTAATACTGACTTTCCCAGCTCGGCTAATACCAGAGTCTCCCAATGTGGTCATTAGGGAAAGAGGGTGCACGTGCAGGGGTGTTGGTGTGCACCATAATGCTGCATCCTGACAGCACGAGGGAACTGAGTCAGCACAGCATCCTGACTGCTTTGGTAAATCACCCAAACTAGGCTTCATTTTTAACTTGAAATCAACAGAAAAATGATAGTAAGTTTCTCTGGGGCCTTGTCTTATGCCTTTTTCAACTGTCCCACCACCTTAGACGAAGGCACAACATCCCCCTGCTGCTGTGTGTCAGGAGAAAGCCCCCTATCTTTGTGTAAAGATTTTTCAGTGTGTGAAGCAGGCAATCTCAAATCTCTGTCTCTTGTTCTTAAAGTTCCCGGGTTTCCTTTAATAAGATGTGTTTTTAAAAAAAAATATAAAACAACAAACAAAAAACAAACACCAGACTACAGCCAGTTCCTCACCTTTTGTGTTGTGGGAATTGAGAGCATTCCGCATCTTGTAGAAAGTGTTTCACATCTTGCAGGATGAAACACTTAGTTACTGAATGCAGCTCATCAGTGCAGAATGCCGTGATATAATTTAGAAGCTCATTAGAGATCATAATCACAGTGACAGATGTTGGTGAGAAGTAGGAACCAACAAAAAGAAGAATAGGGGGCCATTTGTCACAAGGATGTAAGTTACAAAAAGATTTGGGGACAAAAATTTCTGAAACATCTAGTGATTTAGTTTATCACTTGGAAGCTTCTGTTTAGGTTTCTTGGTGCTTAAATCACTTGGAAAGCAGGACTGAAGCACTCCAATATTGAAAGGCCTTTCCAAGAAATGACTCTTGTAACAGAGGCATAATTTCAGATCGTGTCTGCTAAAACATGTTAAAATTGGGCATGCCTTTATCCTAAACGAGCTATTCATAACATAGTAACCCTGTGCGTTGAATGCAGCGAGGATGGGACCTTTGCTGTGGGGTGGGAGAGCTGTGAGAGAAACTGGAGCAACTTGATTGTGAACTTGGCTTGAGCGTAGGTTGGTGGCACGTGTTCTTAATAGCAGAACTACTAATGACTGCCAAAATGATGTTATTTGGCCAGTTACCGGAGTAAGCGTAAAATGATTAAAAGACAGGTTTGGAGACGTAAAGCTTTCCTTTGTGTTACCCACTTCCTTTTGGTTGCATCATCAAGATTGAGACAGATTTCACAGAAACGTGTTTCCCGTGCAGGCTTTGGCTCTCGGCTGGTTACGCCCCCCCGTTGCAGCAGACGATGATGACTGTGTCTGGGGGGGATATCCTCAATGTATGTCACACACAGCTGGAGGGAGAAGGAAGAGGAGCGGTGTTGCAGTGTGAACAGCTATGTGGAAGTCTCAAAACCAGCACGAAGCCCTTCAGTCCGTTGTAATGCCGTGCACAGTGGTGTCTGTGAATGAGCAAGGTAAAACCAACAGCTTTTCGCCGAGAATCAAACTCTCCTGCTAACTGACCTGTGCAGATCTCTCCGAAATGGGCACTAGGGTGATCTGGTTTTCCTCAGGCTGTTTGAGTGTCCTCCAAAGGCTGGTCCCACCATGTCCTTGCACACTGGGAAGCGCAGCATCCCGCTTCCCAGACAGCTCTGCCAGCCACCGCTCTCGGGCTGTGGGATTCCCAAGGGAAATCCAGCGGATGCTGCCCATGGAGAGCGAGTTGGGTTTGAAAGCGGAGTCACCAGCGGAGGCTGGTGTGTGAGCAGTTGCTCAGGGACGGAGCGGTTGTCTGTAGGAAGGCTGTCTAGGGGACAGAGCTCGAGTGCCTTGGCTGTCACCGGAGGGGTGAGCCCTGATCTCTGCTGCTCTCAGGTGCTCTCTGTGCCATGCACCTGCTGAGTTCAGTGCTTGTGAAATGACCCGGGGCAGTCAGACAGCCGTGGGAAGTAAAGCTGCAGGGTTTCAGTAATGGAAGTTGGTTAACAAAACCATTATTAGACTGTCCTGGCATGTGGGCTCGCTGGGATGTGAAGTCACCTGATGAAAACATTGCCCAATAACAAAAATCTCCTAGCAGAAAATGAGCTTTCTGTTGCTGCAGTGCTGTTCTTCTGAGGTTTTCCATCTGCTTTACAAACAATATCTGACTGAGCCTAGCAACGCTTCTGTGAGAACAGCATCTCTAGTGACAGTTTCCAGCTGTCTAGCAGATGAGAGCACCCAGGTGCCGTGGTAAACCAGGGAGTGAATAATAACTATTCCCATTTTACGGAGGGTGGGATGCTGTTGCAAGATGGAAAGGGACCACCTAGATGGACTGTTTCACAGCTGAACATGCCTACGTAGGCACAAAAGATGTGAGCAAGGAGCATGATATAAGGTCATATAAGCAAATATTAGAGAATAAATCCAAATCATTCAATTAACTTCACCTTTGGAAATGTGGACTAAGCGATTTTGGCCAGTAGCTCCTAATGGTCCTTAAGCTTTCCTGTTTTGAAAAGTTAGCACAGCCTCATAAACTGCATAGCCCACCAGGGCCAGGCTCAGTGTGGCCGTTTCCAGGTCTGTCACCTGGTGCCAGCCACCGCGGCCATTGGTAGCCCTGCCTGGCCCTTCGGGGGGGGCGGGAGGGGCTGCGGGGTGCCATGGGGCACTGAAGGCAGCCAGAGCCTCGAGCTGGGGCTGTGGCACAGATGATCTCCATAAACTGTGATGACATTAATCTAATGTATGCCTTCTCCTACAAATGTGAACACCAACAAATACAAATCCTATGCAAATAAGGCATTCGCGCAGTATGTGCAAATGGTTGAACATCTGAGGACTCAAATATTATATCAGAAGTTTTTCACATGCATGCCTGTTCCAAAATTTGCTGTTACAGAGCCCTTCTGTGTTCCCATGGGAACTCTCAGGTAAGGGGGAGAAGGGTGCCAGCTGCTCCCCTTCAGCTCAAAGGAGCACCTGAAGCAGGAACCATCTCCTCCTCCCTGGATTCCACCTCCTTCCCCAAGCCCGCAGCTCCTGCCGGTGCCTGGCTGCTCAGAGGGACTTGCACCAGCCTCTGGGGCACCCCTCGGTGGGGGGAAAGGTGGATGTGAAGCCTCCCTCGGAAAAGGAAGCAGTACCCTCTGCCAACTGGCAAAGAGCAAGTGCTGGCACTAGCAGCAGAGGAGAAATTATTCATTCCTTCTGCAGGAGCACACATTGGGAATCCCGCTCCCAGCCGTGCTCGCTGCAGCCCAGGCAGCCGAAGGGGTTTGGGTGTGTAAGTGCCCCAAACAGGTGGGGAAGCTTCCTCTGCCAAGTAAAAGGTCTCACCCCTTTCACAAAAAGGAGAAGGAAGCAGAGGACAGCTGTGTGTTTTGCCTGAGACAGCAGCAAGGAAGGAGGGGGGTGAGTGTAGTTCCCCCGTGCTCCCATCCAGCGCTATGGGGAATTTGACTTGCAACAGGAACAGAAAAAGGTAAAAACAACTGGGAAATGTGCAAGAATCTGAAGTGTAAAAACAGGATGCAGAGCCCCTGTGGTTTGTTGTTGTTTTTTTTTCCTTAGCTGCCACTGAAAGCTTGGGGGTCTAAGAAGGGTTTAAAATTGAGCTGGATCTTGCAGCACAAAAGTATGCTGGATACAGCAGGGTCTGTAGGAACCTCCTAGGAATAACAAGAGGAGGGGGAAATAAGCCAGGAGTTCACATACAGACAGCCAGAGGCAATGCTCCAGATGGAGGGACCAGAAGTGTAGAGATGAGGACTTCAGTGGAAATTGTTGGTAGAAGGGATGCAAGGATGTGTTTTTGTAACTACAGAACTGTTCAGATTGCTCCTCTCATTTTAAGTCACTGTTGCTGTGCGGTCAGGGATGGTGATTTAAGAGAGGGAGCAAGTCTGATGAGGGGTTTATAATCCCACATAAGGACGCTTCTCTCTTAAAAACAGGGCAGCTTTGGTGATGATACGAAGACTGAAGACGTGAGCTCTGAATCGCCCTCTGGAGGCATCTGTCTTGCCATCGGCCGTGCGATGCTCACCTGGCTCAGGGAGTAGGGTGCCTGTGCAGAAGGGGAGTACCTGCCGTGTTCTTCATGTTTCCTCTGATCGTGAGCTCACAGAAGTGATAAAGCAAATGATGCCGATGTGCCAGCAGCTACATGATACACCTTCCTGTTTTCCATGCCCTCACCTGTTCAGGTGGTTTCAAGTGAGGAAGCTTTCTGCTGAATTTTGTGCTTACAGAAAAAAATTAATCTGTTGCCTGATAGGCATAAGCAAGCTCTGTGGGATGAGATCACCTTTACTCTTAAGGTATACAAGCAACTGTTACATATGTGCCCCCCCCTTAATAAAAAATAAAGCCTCTGCCAGTGGGTTAAGAGTTAGGGCCAGCAACCCGTGGTATGTTGATAAATCTTCATTCTTAGCACATTGAATCACCAGCCTGCTCATTCAAGAGGGATTCACAAGAGGTAATACAAGACTGACCTTTGCTCTGCTGTAAATGCCAGTGTACATGAACCAGTTCAATCAACATGCTCTTTTTCTTTTTTTTTTTTTGGCTTTCTTCCCGTTGTGCAGTTTGTCTTACCGTGGGGCTGTGTGATTAGTGCAGTGTCTTATCAGGCTGCGGCACGGTGCGAGCTGCTTGGCTTTTTTTGTCACTAAAGGAGTGGCATGGCCCCGCAGCGCGGCCCCTCTCGCTTCTTCCTGTGGTTTTCTCAGGGGTGTCCGTAGCTTTAGCTCCTTGCCTGCGTTGGATTGTTGGTTTTTTCCTCTCCTTGTAGACTTCTTATCTTTCAAAATATGCTGCATCGCTGGCTTTGACTGCAGTAAGGGAAAAATGTGGCTTTTTTAATAGCCAGATTGTATGTTTGTTTGTTCTTTTATTTTTGGCTTCTTAGGAGCTTTTTGCCACTTTTCACTTTCTAATTGTCTCTTTTTTTCCTAATCCAGGCACTTCTTATCTTCAAAGCCAAAAATTTTCATGGCTAGTTCTACCTGCTGGCTAGAACAGAATAGAAAAAAACAGGTTCAGGCTTAAGGATCTCTGAAAGTAGGAAAACAAAGACTAATTTTAAGGTTTTCTTCAGTGACAGAACAGGAGAAAAGTGAGGGTTTGGGGGTGAAAGACCTGGCTGCACAGAGAGCCCTAGCTTAAGCTTTGTAACAGAGTATTTCTTTTAACTTAAGAGGAGGAAAGGGGGGGAAATCACAGAATCTTCATGGTTGGAAGGGATCATTGAGTCCAACCACCAAAAAAAAAAACCCACACACAAAAAACACCCAAACAAACAAACAAAAAACCCCAAAACAAAGAAAAACCCCACCCACCCACAGACAGACACAACCCAACAGTCTCCAGCACTCGAGCATGCCCTGAAGTGCCACGTCTACACGTTTCTTAAATCCCTCCAGGGATGGT
>JAOXJM010000033.1:227153-237851 GCA_026413425.1 Tringa solitaria | reverse complement strand
CTGGGGTGATGGAGGGACGAGGTGTGGGGCTGGGGAGATCCCCCCCGGGCTGGGGTGATGGAGGGACGAGGTGTGGGGCTGGGGAGATCCCCCCCGGGCTGGGGAGAACATCCCCCGGCAGGAGGGGGGACGGGCAGGAGCCCCGGCCGCAGCTCGGGGGTCCCACGGCTTCGTGCAGGGCGGGCTCAGGGCACCACCAGCATCCGCTGCCCCTGTTCTGGAGTTCGCCATGAAGCACCCGGACCTGCTGAAAAGCTCTCACAGCTGCCGGAGGAGTTGGCTGGAGCTTCGGGGAGGGCTCTGCGCGCTTTGAGCCGCTTTCTCTCCTCCCGAGAAGGGCCGAGGGTGCCGATGTGCAGCACCGGCCCTCCCCTGCCCCAGAAGGGCACGGGCGGGGCTCCGAGACAAAACCGGCGTGGGAGGCTGGAGGTCTCCCCCCTAAGCACGCTTTCCGCCCCGATTGCTCTCCCCCCGCACTGTCGGTCGGTGCTGGCACCGCTCCCTCGGACGCCGTCCCTCCGTTTGCCCTTGAACGGCCAAACCTGCCCGTGCCCCGGCCTGGACCGATAACCCCCAGACCACAGGAGGTGCGGAAAGGGCACCCCCTGACTGCCCCGCACCGCGGCCGGGAACACGCGTGGCTCCACCTGCCTGCAATTAACGGCGGGAACGAGGCCATAATTACTCCCCAGGAGTTTTCCTTAAAGGCGGTGACAGCCCCGCGGCTTCCCGCTGTTGGTTGGGGGGTGGGCTGGGGGCTCCGGGCGTGCCGGTGCCCGGGTACCCCGCTCTTTGCCGGTGTGCGGGCAGGGGCGGGGGGGCGGACGGACCCCGCGGGGAGCGGGGATGCCGGGGGCGGGCGGCCATCGCCATCTAGCGGGGCCGCCGCCGGGGAGAGCGGGGGGTGCTCGCCGCCCCCCCTCCCCGGGCTTTTCGCCGCGGGTGCGGGGTGATTCGGGCTCTTCCCGGGAGCGGCTCCGCTTCTCCGGCGGCCCCGGCACGGCCCTCGGGGCTCAGCGCCGCCCCGGCGCCCGGAGAGGTTTGGGAGGGAGGGAGGAAGGACCGTGTCCCGGCTTCGTGCGCTCCCTCGGGCTCTCGGGCCCCGGTGCAGCCGGGGAGCCGCGGCTTCACCCTCTCTGCCCCCCCGGGCTTGCCCGCGGGTGAGTGTTGCGGGAGCCGGCTCACACCTGCGGGGCCCCGGGCGCCTCGGCACGCACAGCTCCCCTCGAGGTCCAAGCACCTTGCGGCCTCTCCCGGCCGAGCAGCCGCGGGGGCTCCTGCCCCGGCACCACCCCGCTTTTTCACCCTTTTGCTTCTCCCCTCTCTGCAGGTGGTCTCCCCGGGATGAGGGCTCCCTGCCCGCACGGGCTGCACGGGAAAAACACCGTCACACTCCATGTGCGGGGTGTAGTCGGCGCCCAGCAGCGTTACTGGTACGTGAGACTCAGCTCTTCCTCTACAGAAGCACCAAAAACTTGGTGGGCAGGACTTGTGGGCAGGAAACTTAGTCTAAGATGTTCGACTTGACTTTGGCAAAAGGTGATCTCAGGATGAGAGGGAATAAATAAAACCCAAACCCTAACTGACGCTATCGGCACAAGCAGGACATCATGTAGCAAGGGCAGGCAACTTGTTTGGTCCCATACAGTTGGGTCTTGTAGGAAGGAGGGTGCTGAGAGCTTCCCTCGGGCCACAGGGGCTGCGGGCTTGGCCATGGCAGGTCCTTCATTCCCCAGAGCCATGCTTGGGGTCAAAGTTAGTGCCACCACCCACATACTGCTGTTTTGTCAATTAACAGTGTTGCTGCATGTGATACAGGAAGGAAGGGAATCTCTCCCACACTTTTTTTTTTTTTCCTTCTTTTTTTCCCCCCCACTGTCTTTCCCTGTCTGTGGGCTGACGCTGTGCTGCATCTCTGCGTGGCAGCGAGAGTGAGCAGCCGCTGGCGCCGTGGCAGGGCAGAGCCCGGCTGCGCTGTGGCTTTCCCCGGCGCGGGATCCTCTCCCGGCATCACAGCCCGGAAAAGGCAGCGCTGAGACACGGCTGGGGTGTTTCCTCGGGACACAGCTGCCCCTGCGAGCCCACGCCAGGGCATGTGGCTGCTTCTGCCTCCGAAACGCACCCTGTGAGGTACATCAGCAGCGTGCTTGGGAGTGAGGAAGGGCAGCCTTCAGCCTCGGCCTGCCCCGGTGCTGCCAGGGGAGACCCTTCAGGGCTCAAGGTAAGGCTGCTCTGTCTGTGGCTGGGCCACACTGCAAAAAGTAATAGTAATTCCAACAAATGCCGGTTTTAATGCTGTTACCAGGGAGCAGCGGGCAGGCTTGGACCCGCAGTCGCTACTATTTGAAAGTAGATTTGAATTGTGTCGATTCTAATACGTGTCAGTGATATGCATGGGGAAAACTGCAGTTTGGGGGGTTTCTGTTTGCTTCTAATACAGCACGGGGTGGTCAGGCAGCCACGGGCAGCAGACCCACAGCTCCCATCCCTGGGGTGAAGCCAAGAGCAGCTGCCAGCCCTGGGGCCTGATCCTGCCCCCACTGACGCTGGTGGGAGCTTTGCCTCTGGCTCCAGGCGGCAGCAGGTTCAGCTGTGGGTCATCATCCATCTGGTTGGACGCGGGCAGCTGAACCCCTGGCTGCATGGCACGGGCTGAACAGAGCTGCTTCCACCCAGATTTTTGGTTTAGGTCTGAACAGAGGTGTCCGAGTGAGGTTTTTGTGGGGGGTCAGCCCCCTGCCATCTCCCCAGAGCATCCTCGCAGCAAGTGCTCGGTGCGGTGCCTGCACGCTGCATCGCAGCCTGCAGAGGCTGCCCAAAAATCTCTCTGCTGGGTTTTCTGCCAAGCATGAAGATGTGAAGCAGTGTGCTGGAGGGATGGAGCTGCTGCCCAGTCGGTGACACCATTTGCTGCCGCTGCTCCCGGATAGGCTGGGCTCCTATTTGCAAGGTGTGTATCGCTAGTTAACCTGTAATTGGGCAAGCTGTTAAAATTGAAAAAGCGGCTATTAAGATTTCATTGTAATACCCTGTTCTTACAACTGAGTTATTTGGCTGTGGATATCTGAGAAAAGACTGAAGTAGTTTACTTGTTTTGAAAATAATGAGCTCTAGTCTGGAGCCAAAACCAGACCCTGCTGCTAAGGTTTTATTTGGAGGGGGAAAAGATCTTAACCTGTACAGAAGGTATTGGTGGTGGGTTTGAAACAAATACGTACACACATAGGGGAAGTTTCTGTCAAATATGGTGCTGTTCCGCAAAATGCTGGAAAATACCTGGCTTGATTTGGACTTTTTTTAAAGAGAGGTTCTTTTTCACTTGTTAATATTCCTTTTATTTCCTTACCTATTTTCCTTTGCAACAGCTGGGCATTGCGCCCGTCAAGGTTTAAGCCAAGGTTAAGTTCCTCTGCCTGTCTCCCAGGCAGGAAGAGGGCACAGCCCCCCAGGACGGTGGCATTGCCTGTCCCCCCTCCCTCGCCTCGGCACAGCCCTTCTCTGCAGCGATGGCTTTAGAGCTTCGCCCACCCGTGCTGCAGCCCTGGGCGCGGGCACGCTGCAAGGTCCCGAGGGATCTCGCCGTGCAAAGGAGGTGCTGGGTGTGTATGGACGTGCACTGACGTGCAAATACACCGGTGCCCCTGGTGCACGTCCCCCTTGGGTACCAGCTGCCTGTCAGAATTCCCTCTGCCTTGTTTTGGGGAGGGCTGTGGGATTGCCTTCTTTTAAGGGGGTCTCCACTGGTGTCAAGGGCGACTGCACGTGCCTGGGGATGCACCAGTGTGTCCTGTGCTGATGGTAAGTGTGGGAGAGTTGCTCAAGGTGGTGTGGGAGGGCTGTGGCACACCTGGGACCAGCCCCTACCCACCGCCTATGGCATTCGGTGTATCCTGGTGGCTTCTGTGCCCGTGGGGAAGGGGTGCCTGTTACCCAGCACCACCTGGGTTTCCCACAGCACCTGGGTTATCTTAATTAAATTAAGCTGATTTAATGCATGTAATAACATACTCTGCTTTCAGCTCGGTGCAGAGCTGCTCTGGCAGCTGAGGCTCATACCTCTCCCCCCCCCCAAAGCAGGGACACCTCCCGGAGGGCTGCGTGGGGCTGCCCTAGCAGTATGACCTGGGGTGCAGCCAACCCCCTCCTGCTGCAGGTGGGTCTCCTTCAGGACACAAATCCTTATTGGGAAGGCTTTTTTGCAGGCTCTGGGGTGGCAGAGGGTGCGTTTCCCCAGGGGGCTGCTGGGGATGAGCACAGGGACAGGGTGCCGCTCCTCAGTCCCCCGAGAGGCTGAATCCAGCGCGCTATGACTCTGCTATTGGCGAAATAACCCTCCTTGTGAGTGAGAGAACAAGCGACGTGGGGAGCCTGGCACGCTTTCCCCGCGAGGCCGGCTGGTAGGGCGCTGCCGTAGCCTGCCGCGGCTCAGGGCCGTCATTCCCATACACGTCCATCCCACGGGATCCAGGGGGATATTCCTGTAAACACAGGGCTGGCGGCGGCTTGGGCACGGCCAGGGCTGCAGCTTCACACGCAGGCTCGCTGAACAGAGCTCTGCTGGCTTGTTTTATGTCTTGTCACGTTTTGCTTTGCATATTTTTGAGGTGCAATTGAAACAGCGCTGGGCTGGCGTTTGGAAGGGGGAGCGTTCCTGCTGTGGCCCTGTGTTATGCAGCAGATCAAGCAGAAAATCAGAAAAGCCCTTCTCCTCTTCAAACATGAAATTTTACACTTGAAGCCCAACTTATCCTCTCCATTTGCTAAAAGTTTTCTCTGTAACCAAGCCTTGAATAATTTAGGTAACATAACATCAGCATCAGGCTTCAGAAGCTGCTGGTGTGTATGTAAGGGCTGCTACTGCCAAAGGCAATTATACTGGATTATTCCAGGAAATGGACTATTATACCTACTTATTTATTTAGATTTAAGCCTTATTTTTTTCTTCTTTTAACTGAGTTACACTACATAGGGACTTGGTATATTTGAAATTAAAGTTAATGCTTTGTGTTAGTGAATAGATTCAAATGAAAACAACCCATGAGAATGTAGTTCATGCCCAGAGGACAGTTTGGGAGTTTTCTTTCTTAGGGTTTCATTGTGAGGATGAAAATGTGCGACGTGCCACGAGGGCAACTTCTTTCCCAATGTATGTGGCTAGAGTGGCTGTCGGGGCTCTAGCCCTGATGGGGGCATCGGAGTCCCCAGAGGAGGGTGATGGTATTCTGCAGATGGACAGGAGCCTTCATTTCAGGCAGCGTATCCATGTCCTATCCCACAGCAGGGAAAAGTGGGGAGTGCTGCGGATGAGATCCAAAAGGGCTTGTCTGTCTCTCAGGTGCTGCCCCAGAAAGGGTTGTGAATGTACAGCATGGTGGGATTGCCACTGACAGCAGGTCTAGAGGACCAACTTGGGCAAGCCCACCCAGCAGGTGTCACCTTCTTGGTAGCCTTTTCAATGGCCTCACTCCACAGGAATTTGGGGGTTGGGGGATTTCTTCACTGGGGGAAGGGGTAAAATTGGTCCAGAAGCGTGTGTGACACGGCACCAGAAAAGCAGGTGGAAACTATGGAGATGGAGACCAGGGTCAAAATTTGTGAGGCTGTGCTTGCTGGTGAACCTCCGGGCACGGCAGCTTTGGGTAGGTATCTCCCCTGGGGACTTGAATGTCCCTCCTTCCAGCTCCTGGGCTGCCACTGTGCCCAGTCACCCCCAGGATGAAGACTTTAAACATTTTTACTTTCACCTGAACTTACAGTGGCAGAAATGGTTTATGGTCTCCTTGGCCTGGATGGAGAACAGAGATTTCCCAGGGGCTCGTCCTTTGGCAGCTGCAGCCTTTAAAGCAAGATGCAAAAGGAGAAATCCTCCTCCAGTGAGATGGCTGTGCCTCTGCGTGTGCCTCAGCTGTGCTGATATATAAGGCCCAGTGCAAACATCATGAAGAGCTTCATACCCCCTTTAGGTCCTTGCCCTGCTCATGGATCTGGATTTAGAGTCTGTGTGTGCGTGTAATTAAATAAACAAGATGAGCTGGGTAAGTGGAAGTCACAGATTTTACCAGGCCAACCACTACAGCTGGAAGAAGTAAACAAGATTTTGAGTGCCCTGACCCTGACAGGTATGTGTATCTATATATAGGGCTGTCTATATATACACGTTTATATATAAACATGTGTGTGCATATATCTGTGTGTGTGTATATATATATGTGCTGATAAATAGCTTGAAATTGCAGTAATGTTGTTGTGAGATCATTTCTTTTCACACCAGACCATGCCAGGTGTCAGTCAGGCTGGATATGGGCCCTTAAGTACATGTGCCCCCGACCTTCAGCTTCCTCTGAAGACGAAGGTCACCCTCTGGCGTGCCACCCGCTCTGCCTCCTTCCTGCCGAACCCGATCCCTGGGCGCACAGCCCGGCCGACCCCGGTGATGGCTGCAGGGTGTCTTCTGGGTGGGGTTTAGGGGGGAAATGTGGATTTGCGAGAGTGTAAGTGTGTGCAGGTGCAGGGCTGCGTGCTGAGCAGGGTGGGTTTGGCCGACGTTGGAGGTGCGGTTTTTGTGGCGGCACTGGGAGGTGTGCGGGGAGCCTCCAGCAGCCCAAAAAAGCGGAATACGGTTGTTGCGGGGCCGGGGTGATGGATGGGCTGTCGCCGCAGGGTCTCCTCCTGCGCCGTGGTGCTGCGTGGCAGTTGTCTTTGTAATTGGGAAGAAATACGGCCGCCGGTGCTGGCGGGGCACCAGGCACGTGTCAGGGTTACCGTGCTGGCAGCGGGAGGCCGTGGGGCCGCCGTCCCCCTGCCCGGGAGCCGTGGGGGACGTTACCCACTGACAAGGGCCTGTGCTTCCCCGCACGCCTCGAGGTGCTGTCAGGGCATTTGTGGTGGTGGTGGCAGCGCTGGGAGCCCCCCCGAAACCCAAGGGCAGCTCTCCGGGGATGAGCACTGCGTGGCCACCCTGTGCAGGACGGAAGGTGTCTTTCCCACTCGGGGTGCTGCCTCCAGCCCCAAATCCGCTCCCACGCCCCTCGCCCGGGGCTGGGCTGGCCGTGCAGCTGCCGGCTGTCATCCCCCTGCGCCCCCAGCCTGGGGGGCTGCAACCCAATCCCTTCCCCTTCCCAAGGGCTCTGCCGAGCCCCGAGCCCGGCCGCGGGCGAAGCCGCTGACAAGGTATTTCTCGGCGGTAACCCGAGGCGCAGCCCCAGCGCCTCCGTCTCGGCGGGGCGGACAAGTTAATTCCCCAGATTTATGCACCCCCCGAGCCCCAGCATCTGCTGCGGGATGGGGGGGTGTGGGGGTGTGGGGTGTGCTCGGCGCTGCCGGGGCCGGGCACAGGTGCGGGGCCGCCGCCCGCTTATAAATACCCCGGTGGCGGCGGCGGGGAGGGGCGTCCCGGTCTCCCCCTCGCCGTGCCCGGTCCCCCCCGCCGGGGCTCGGCGGCGGAGCGGGATGCGGCGCGGCGCCCTCCCTCCCGCCGGCAGCATGAGCCCGTCCTTCCTCCTCCTCCTCCTCCTCCTCGCCCTGCCCGCCCGCGCCCGGCGGGAGCAGGTGCCCGGTGGGGCACAGCCGGGCCCGGCGGCCCGCAACGCCCCCGCGCCTTCCTCCTCCTCCTCCTCCTCTCCCTCCTCCTCCTCGGCGGCGGCGGCGGGGCCGAGCCGCTTCCCGCGGAGCCGCCCGGGGCGGCGGCGGGGCCGGCTGTACTGCCGGGTGGGCATCGGCTTCCACCTCCAGCTGCACCCCGACGGACGGGTGGACGGCGCCCACGACGCCAGCCCGCTCAGTGAGTGCCCGGGGGGGGGGAATCCGGGGGGTCGGGGTGCGTCTGGCCGTGCCCCAGAGCGAGGGGCTGCGGGGTGCTCCCTCCCGGGGCTGCGGGATCCCTATCCCTGGGGGTGTCTCCTCTGGGGTGACGAAGCCCCTGGCTCCCCGCTGCCTTCGCCTGGGGTGAGCCGCAGCCCGGAGGGCTCGCGAAGGGTGAATTTGGGGTGCTGCCTGCCCTGGGAGGCTGGAGCCGGGATTTCTGGGAGTGCTGCTCCCCGTGGGCTCGGGTGGGATGCTGCCCCCCGGGAGCAGAGGGAGCTCTGCCCCGCTCGCTTTGGGAAGTGCCACCCCACGGGGCTTGCCCGCTTTGAGGGAAGCGAGTCCGGAAGGATCGATGGGAGGGCGCGAGGTTTGTGCTCCCCCGCTGCACCTCGCCAGGGTACCCAAGGGGGAGGAGGCTGCACTGGGCTCTCCCTTGCGCCCCTTGTCTGTCCTTTCCTCGTGTAACTTTTCCATCCTTCCCTCTGCATTCTCATTCTTCCAGCACAGCGATAGGATATATTCAGTTTAAAAATAGGACTGAGGCTGACGTTCCCCTGGGAGAAAGCTGTGCTAACTCATGGCTTATCCTTCGGGTCGGAGTTGCCGTGATATCCTGTTAGAGGGAATGAAATGGCAGGCAGGGATGAAAAATCACTTAAAGAGCCTGAGGGCTTGGGCCTGAGGTGACCCTGGCAGCACACATGGCTCGAGCTGTCGGTTGTGCTCACGAAGAATGGCCACATCTGGCCTGGACTGAATAATTCGGGCTCTGGTCTGTGCCGTGGCCCTGTGAAGGAGCAGCCCGTGGGCAGGGATGCTGGGGGCCAGAAACCCTGCTTGGGGTTTTGAGGAGCGCTGCAGGTGTGTGGCCAGGGTGCCAGAGGGGATGGAGGGGAAAATGAGGCATCCGCTCCGGGGCTGTGTCGGGAGATGGGAGCTTGGAGGGGCTGCCTGCACCGTGCCCCCCAGATCCTGTCCCACAGCAGCGTGGCAGAGAAGGTCTCCCCTGGGAGACATGTGCAGCCGTTGATGCTGCAGCTGTCTCACGGGGTCCTGGATTATGTGAAGTTCCTTCCTCTTTTATCTGAGATTTTCTCCCCAAAAAGGTGACAGCAGCACCACCTCCGTACTTCGGAGCGGAGCCAGCCCTGGCGGGGGCATGTGGTGGTGGCAGGGAGGGTGCTGTGCTGGGGTGCTGCCCCAGGGAGCCATCCCCTGTGGGGGAGAAGTCACCTTTTGGCAGGGAACCCCCAGCTTTGGCCCCTGGGAAACTGGGCTTTACCTAGGGCACCCCGATAACTGGGAGTATGTCTCCCAGGCAGCATGGCCAGCAGGTTTTGGGGTGCCCCGGAGGACAGGGAGCGTGCTGGGGAGGGTATGAGCCTTGTTGCAGTGGGACTGCTCAGCCCCATGCCTCTTGGCAGGCTGGGGCATGTGGGGTGAGGAGGGGCGGCCCACCAGCCCCCCTCAAAGCGCCCCCCAGGCCCTTGGTGCCGGGACCCGGGTGCCTCCAGGGGCTGCGCTTCCTCCTTAAAATAAACATGGGAAGTGGTGATCCGATCCCCTGGCCTCGGGGATTTAACAGAGGCTTCATGTTTGCTCTTGGCACGTTAATCCACGCAGCCCTTCGCTGGGGCCGGGCGAGATGCTCTCACAGGCTCCCTCCTCCAGAGCCGGGGTCACCGAGACCCCCCCGGAGCCACCCCAGGGCTGCAGCCAGGGCTAGCAATGCTTTTCTTCCAGGGTGGGAAGGGCGCGCTGGGGACGTGGCGCTTTCCACCCGGTCAGCGGGGGTGTCGGGGGGGCTCCTGACCCCTGCTGCCTCCCCTCCTCTGCCTGGGGGGACACCGCACCCCGCGGGGAAGGAAAGCGTGTCGGTGCTGTTGCTGAATGATGCCTGGAGGTTGAAGCTCTTTTATAAAATAAGTTATAGGTGACGCACGCCCCGCAGGGGGGTCAGAGCCCAATCCTGCTCAGAAAATACCTATTTGAAGGGAAACTGGCCTGTTTTCTCATGTCTGGGCTGCGTAGTGCCCCGGTCCGTGAGTCCTGCTGCAAGGAGTGGCCTAAGAAACCATTATTGGTACTTCTTGCCCCAAATGGTGTGTGTGACACCTTTAGTTCCAGAGGCCGGTGTGTTCGGGAGGACGGGCAAGGCTGATCTCAGCAGGCTGGCTGTGGGCACAAGGGCCTTTTCCCACCCTCGAGAGGGATTCCCAGGGGTAATATCCCTTTGTCGCAGCCGAGTCAGAAATTGTCCTCTAAAACACAGCTTTTGGAAAAAAAACAACCCCACCACCCTGTTGCCATCCCGGAGTCGATGTGGGTCCCTCTGTGGGGAGGAGGGATGCAGCAGGAATGCTGGCAGGAGCCAGGCAGCCGAGGTGTGGGGTTGTGTGGAGAGGAAATGTGAAGCCATGAGACTGATTTTTTTTTTTTAATTATTATTTTTTTTTCTTTGTCACACTGATGTGAAAAGAACTGTGATTTATTTTGGGATTTCTGTCATCCTAGGTATTTTGGAAATATTTGCTGTGTCTCAGGGGATTGTAGGAATACGAGGAGTTTTCAGCAACAAATTTTTAGCGATGTCAAAAAAAGGAAAACTCCATGCAAGTGTAAGTAAACCCCCTGCTTATCAGTATGTATTGTTTATTAAAGGCCTTGTGACACCTTCATGTGCACGCGGCAGTGATGCTCCCAGGCAGGGCCCCGCTGTGCCGAGCCCCTTTGGCTCCACGCTGGGTGGCACCGTCACTGCACAGACAGGGGACAGGTGGAGCCAAGCCCCCGGCACCCATAGCCCTCCTTACTGCATTTAACCAAGAAAAGCGCTTTTTTTCTTCTTTTTTTTTCTTTTTCCTTTTTTTTTTTTTTTTTTTTAGTTGGGTATTT
>JAOXJM010000033.1:197168-208570 GCA_026413425.1 Tringa solitaria | reverse complement strand
CATGAGAATTTTATGGGGGACAGTATCAAATGCTTTTTGAAAGTCCAGGTATACAGTATCAACAGATGGTCATGTAACCATAATACCACTTTTTTCTTTCCTTGTATGTTCTGGTGAGGAAATAGATAATTGCTGACACTTTATTGACAATGCTTATTTTGGTTTAATTAGCCCCAAGTTGAGTGGGATAAAGGCAGAAACCCTTAACCTCCTTGAGGATTCCACAGACCTAAGTAGACTCTTAAATTAGCTCCAGTCGGTAGTTCTGGGCTTTCCCCAAACTTTCGATGGCTACATACTCAAATGAAAAAGACATGGAAGACAATCTGAGACTGTAGACATCAGTTCAGTGACCATTTCCCCTGTGTGTCTGACACCATAGGAAATCGGTGGGCCAACTGGGGTCTTCAGCATAAACCTCTTGTACAGATAAACCAAAAACTTCCTTTCTTGAGGGTGGCCTAGGAGGCATTTGGGGGATCACAAGCAAGAAAATGATGAATCTTTGTTTCCCTTAACAGACTTTTCCTGGTTGTGTTCAATGTATGAAGTCAGATGCCGTGAGAAATGTATGTGAAATTTTCTAAACCTGGCGGGGAAACAAAAACATTTACAGGGATATGTTTGGCTGAAGATGTAACATTTAGGTATACGTACATTAGGTATACTAATACTGGGCATGTGAGTACTGAAAATTTTGGGTTGTTTACTGCCTTTGGTCCTTCAGCAGTGAGGTGGTGAGTCCGAAGGAAGAAGCTTCCATGGCTGCAGGCAAGGACAATACATTGTCTGTTTTAAATTGTCTAGTCTGGAATTGGCAAAACTGGAAGAACAAGATTTCTTTGTCTCTCTGTCCATCACTGGGCAGAATTTTAAGATGCAATAAGGTCTTTCTCTTGTGTTTGGTTTTTTTTTTTTCCTAAATTTATTTTTAAGTGGTACAGTGAGGAACAAATTAATAGGTCACATGATTTCTGGCTGATATTTCACAGCAATAAGTGTATGTATGTGCTTTTCAGCAACTCAAAATATGACATGGAAAGAAAAAGGAAGGATGTCCAGCCTTGGCTATGTAGGCGTCTGAAAAAGTTAAGTAGCTGAACAAATACCTAATTCAAATTTTGAGCAGTTATATATTCCAGGTAGCACACACAAAAACAGAGCACTTTTTGATAATTCGAAGTGTTATGTCCTTAATGTTCTTAGTATGATATTAAATTGTTTTTTGAAGAGGTCCAGGTGTGTTTGTGTAGCTTTCTATTCTGGGAGGTGAATTTGTTACACTAGTAGAAATGTTTTTTCACCTGGAATTGCGTTGCAATAATCAACCTTCTTTACTTCAAAATAACTTGGTCCTCAGCTTTTTACTTTTTTTTTTTTTTTACAAATTGTGGATAGTTTGGGGAAAATATTTGGAATAAATAAATGAAATGTGTTTAAGTAGGTGCTGAAAAGTATTTCCTTTCTAGAGTGATGATCTGTTATTTAACTAGTAATCTTCAAGTAAATTAAACCAGAGTCCGGGGAATGGATTTTCCTGTGGATTCCTGCAGTTCATAATCTGCTGGTTCAGATTTCTTTTGGACAAGATAGATATTAAAAAAGTGCAAACTCTACCTGAGGTGAGCTAAATACCTAGAAAAGAAAAATGTTTTAAAAATAATTTGATATCTGTTTCCCTTTGGTATAACTTTGCCTAAGGCAGGGATGCTCAAACGTCTGCACCTTCTTCCAGCTTCTTCCCACTAATGTGCCATATGAACACAGATCTTCAAAGTGCTGAAATTTGGGTGTTCTATATTAAGTGAAAAACAAAGCAGCTTTCCTCCTCTGAAGTATATCAAGGATTGCAATCTTTTGCAAAGCGGGAGTTCTGAGCTGAAATATTTCTCTGCAGCAAAGCAAAGTGAGAACCACAGTCCCACACTAAGGACTAGACAGAACTTTCTGCCTGGCCACCTCCAACGCAGTGAATGGCAAGTGGTGAAAAAGGTCTCGTCGGGAGCTCTGTTGTGGTAAAGAAGCAGCTTTCACAAGTACATGTACAGAAGCTAAAGATCTGCCAAAGCTACTTGCTTAAATGTTTCAATGTCTGGCTGTCTTGGCTGTGCAAACCCTGAATTTCTTTGGAGTGCAAATCTGCTGAAGGATAGCAGGGACCTCAGCGGTTCATGTTGAGAAGTTTTGACACATAAAGCTTGACGGTGTGTTTGCACTCCTGTGTGGGAGCTGGCACTCACTTGGGGTGCATCCTTGTGAAGTGGTAGTAGCCAGCATCACCGGTTTCCTATTGAACAGCTTTCTCACCTGAGAATTCAGTCTGTCGGTTAGTGCTGCCTACTGGAAGAGGAATTGCATCGCATTTTCATGTGTCTTCCAGACATAGAAAACATCTCTTAATGCAGCAAACCTTTGCAGCGTGTTTGTCTAGTTCATCTTCTGGGATCTGATTCTGCTCCAAGATGCTCTGGTGTGTTTCTTTGAACTGTACGTGTGTGAGTGGATGCTAACAAAGCCACATTTTTCTCTGGCTTACACCCCTGTAGAGGCTTGCAGAGTTGGTGGGAACAGCATGAACTGTCAGCTGGGACTGGTTCGCGTGTGGAAGATGCGTGTGCCAAAATATACAGTAACATCAAAATGGAGACTATTTCTGTTAGTCTCTTAGGACACACCGTGCTCCACAAATACACTCTATTTTCACATATTACTGTTGTCTACACTCCAGATGAAGTACCTGAATTGTCACAGAATTCAGTATGTTAGTTTACAAAAGGCAAATTATAATTGTCTGCTTATCCAAGATTAAGCTGTGTGTGAGCTTCTCTTAAGCCAGCATCAGGTTTGGCACCAGCATGTAGATTCTTACCTTTAAGCCTAGTAAAAGAACAAGGGTACTATGATGAACGATTTTAAAATGAATCACAAAACTTGCTGTTAAAGCTGTTTGGAATAAAAACAAGCAGGAAAACAGCAGCTGGGACATGTGTAAAACCTTGAGCTGTGGTAGACAAGAGCTGGTAGTAGATGGTTTAAGAGCTCTAATGATCTCAAGTTTTGTGTGGTTTTCCACATGGAACAGTACGAGGAGAATTTTCTCTAGTGCTTTGGGGGTTAGATTTTCCCCCGCTTTATAAATTGTGCTGTACAGAGACTCTCTGTAATGCTCTCACAGGGCCTGTGCTGCTTTTTGAGCCCTAGCATGCCTACCATCTCCTGCTGAAGAGTGGAACAGCATCAGCTTCCTCCCGAGCTGAGGTAGAGGGGGTTTGTGTTACAGCTGGATTCTTCCTCCCCACACATTCCATGGAATTTTGCCTAGTCATGTTGCTTTCTATTGTCTTGTCACCATTGTTGTTCTTCCTTTTGAACCCAGGCAAGGATTGTGCTTAAAGATAGTTTCTGTCTGGTGTTGTGTTAAAAGCCCGGAATCTCAGTGTGCCCTTTTCAATGAAGACAGGAGGTAATTGAGGGATTTAAGTCTTTGGGGTTTAGGGAATAAATCTGTCATTTCCAAACACTTTACATTTTTCTTTGAATCATGTCACTAAAGATTGCTATAGAAAAGCCATGTTCCCTGCTACCGTTTTTCGTAAATAAAGAGAAGCAGCTGTCTGTGGTATTAATGCTGTACTTCTCTTCTAGCAAGACAACTAAAATTCCAAAATATTTGTAGCTTATTTTGTCTGTGTTCATAATATTTTTTCAGTTATGGTATTTGCGGGCTATAATTGTACATTTTTTTGAATTGCAGTTCAGTTTGGTAACTGGAAAGCAATGAGGCGTGAATGTCCGTGTTACATCAGGATAATAAATTTGTGAATAGCTGAGTTGCACATTCTTTGGACTCTTAAGGATGTGGTACGCAGCGGCCAGCTAGTTCTTTGTTTTAGGTTAGCTTTGAAATAACAATCTAAAACTTGTATGAAAACAATTAAAACAAACAAACATGACTGACTTGGAAGTAGTTGCAACAGCCCAGACTGTGTATCATAATGTAGAGAGCTCTCTCCTGAATGATGATGGTCAGTTTGAAGCTTATCGTTTCATCTGCGAAGGTAGAAATTATTTTTTTTTTTCCACCATAGATGTCTGTTTATATTTTTCTGCATCGATTCTCATTTGGCCTTCTATTATCCAGCCACAAAGTTTCATGAGATCATTCTACCTTGTTGTTAGTGTCGTCCCTACACTGAATAATTTCTGATTATCATCAAGCTTTCTGTCCTAATTCCTCCTCCCTTTTTCCCCAGGTTTAACACAACTCCAGCCAGCAACCTACTGTTGTCCCTTTGCTTATAAGATAAAAAATAGAGGGTAGAAGTAAATGATCAATTTTTGACACAATTAACCTAGAAAGGGCCTTCCAGTGTACTCCACTAGCAGTTTGTTTCCTTAGAAGGCTTCTGTCATAAGCTTTCAGAAATCCACGTATACTGTGTCAAACAGCTCACCTTTATGCCCATGTTTGTTGCTGCTTCAGAGAACTCTGAGGTTTGTAAGGCTGGATTCCCCTCACAGCAGCTGTTTTGCCACGGAGAAATCTACTGCTCCAGTTACCTGCAATAACCTGCCTTTGGAATGTGCTTAAAAGTGAGGAGAAGCCTGGGGAATAATTGGAAATGCTCTGTGCTCTCACTTGGGCATCCAGGTCTGTAGCAGCTAGAGAAGACCCTTGGACTTGGCTTGCAGTGTTCTGGCTTGAAGTGGCTGCAAAATTGGCTTATTTTGTTATCTGAGGGCTTTTTTCATTATGGGGAGAATCACCCAAAATTGGACATGTGAAGGTGGCGAGTGGAAACTTTAATTGTAGTAGTTGGTATGTCAAAGGAAGGCCGTTACAGCTTAAAAGAGAATAATCAAAGGCAAAGATGAAAACAGTGTGCTTTATTAGTATATGGAGTATACAGAAGAGTACACCTTGAATAACAACGTAAACTAGTGATTTTCAGGTGTCAGGTGATGTTTTTCCATTGTTCTTTCACTACAGATTACAGTGGGAAAGATGTGTTCTTTTTCTGGCAGTGAAGATGGGCAATGGTATTGAAAAACGTGCTGGAAACAAGTGGCGAATGTTCCCAAGCAGTATCATGAAGGCCATGTACTCTCCAGAGTCCAAGAGTAGTCCGTAATGAAGTGATGGAGCTTATGGCATCCATCATTAAAAGCTGCTTCTATGCTGCCTCCGTGGGGGAATAGTAAATATTGCATTTTTTAGGAATAGTTTAAGGGAGAGGCAGAGAATTGCAGATTAGTGAGTGTTTACATAGGAATGTGTTTAATTGGTCACAGAATAAGTAGTAAAACACCTGGAAAATCGTAACATGGTTTTGGCAAAGGACAAGTTGTGTGTCCCTAATCTCTTGCCACTCTTGATACACTTAGCTAAAGAGGGCAAGAAGAGAAACGGTCTGACACAATGTGCTCAAACTTTCCACATGCCTTTGACAATAATTCTCCCTGAGGTTAGGAAAGTAAGAGACTGTCTTGATATGCATTAAACCAGCTTAAAAAAGCCAACGGTGTAAGGATCTTTCATCTTGAAACAGCATGGCGGCTCAGACCTTCTTCCTCAGATCAATGTTATTTACATCTGTTAATTCCTGAGAAGGTTAAAATACTTCTGAGGAATTTAACTAGACTATATGGAGTTGACTGGTGAAATTCAGTCCTGAAAAATGCCAATTTGCAGGCAGCAGCAGAAATATTTCTCAAGTCCTAAAAGAAATATAAAAGGCGAAGGCTAGAAATGTTGAAGATAGGCTTAGCTGCCGTACGTATCAATTAGCCTTGCTGAAGGAGCAACTTGTCACTAGATCTACTAGATGGTGCATTTAACTATATTGTGTGAGGTACAGATAGCATTTATAGATTTAAGTTCCTTAATATGGGGTCCAGCCACTGACTGAAGTCAATGAATGATGTGATATTTCTGCACAAATGACAGGAATAAAAAGAGATGGTTTGGGAGAGTGTTTGTGCTCTTGAGATGATGATTTTCCGTATTTGGAAGTCACGTGATGGGCCATACTTTATCTGTCCTTAAAAGGAATGAGTTCTAGGTTGTTGACTAAAAATAATGATGGTAATAAGAAGTTACAGCCTTCGTTGGTAAAGTGAGTTAGCTTTGCTACCCTGTGACAAAGTTAACCTTAAAACTTCTAGAGTGTACTTCGGTCTAAAGAGTGTGTGCAGAACACGTGAAGCCTTTTGCAGGGAGGGAAGGGTACCTGTCTGTAGTAGCCAAAGGAGCAGTGGGGGTGTGTGGAAAGATTGGGTCATGTCTGGGTGAAGAGATTGGGTCACTTTTCTCCTTCTGGGCTTCATTTTCAGTGAAGGCCTTTAGTGCACACTCAAATTTCCTTAAGTTCAATCTAGGTACTTTGTGATTTTAGGGAAAAAAGTGTTTAGTGGAAATGGGGCAGTATTTTAGAAGAAAAACCTCTACAGCAAGCATGTAGCTTTTCCCCTGACATGTTCTTTCAAGTTAGGTGTCTGTGTGCAGTGGTGTGGGTCCTCTCTCTGAATATAAAAAGAAGCAGGACTAAAATTTCTCATTGCTTTTCCAGGAACATCTTGCCAGTAATGTGCCTTTTAATTTTCTTTTCCCTGCACACTGCTTGTTTTCATTTCAGCTTCTGTACGGAATTGTAAAACATTTTGGGCTACATAATAATATCACATTACAATGCAGCAAGAGTTTTTAAACCACCCCCGTCCCTTCCCCTTGCAAGGGCTCCTGAAAGACTGTCCTGTTATGTTAGCCGTTTAAGAAAAATACCAGCTGCTATCAAGCTGCTTTTCTCCACTTAGTCACTATAACCAAATTGTGTGAACTATAATATCACTCCCCAGGCTATTTGTGCTTAATTGGTAACACCCTTTTACAAACAGCTCAGGAGTAAAGGAAATGTTTTTAAACAGCGTAATATGTAACACGGCAACATGTGATTAAAATTGAGTACATTATCTCTCTTGGTATTTTATTACTGCAGGTGCACAAGAGCCACTGGTCAGGGGCATGCTATGGCCAACAACGCAATTAATTGAAGCTATTGTATTTATACACCTGCACTCACAAAAGATCCAGCGTGTAAATAGAGGATGCCAGAGAGAAGAATCAAGGAAAAGGCTCTGAGTGAGCTGACATAAATTAATCACTTGCTTAGGGGAAATATTGCAGAAGGGTGCAAACAATTCTTAAAACAACTTGATTGTTACCCCAGGTGCAAGTGTTGAAGGCATTTAAAGGATGTTTACAGATAAACTTCCACAGCAGCAAGGGTTGAGGGGCTGTGTTAATTGTAGTGATTCTGCAATTCTCCTTAATGAAGAGAGAGCAGAAGTCTTGCATTAACGTTGATTATTTTGCAAGCATCTTGCTGACTGGCATGTGGAAGTTCTTACTGTGGAGATGGGCCAGAGCCACAGCAATACCCTGCGTGCGAAGAGACCGGTGCTCCTGGCGAGCGTGGCTGGAGTCACGTCACCACTGAAGGTGCGGAGGGCTTCTGGGCTGGCCAGGCTGGGCGTTAGAGGGAAGCTCGTGGTGAGTCACACCTGGTGGCTGGTGCCAGCCCCTTGCTCCCACAGCTGCTGGCGGAGGTGGCATTGCCTGTGATTACCTGGTTCGAACACTGTGCTCTTTTTAGGGCTGCGATGTATGGGTTTGGGCAGGAGCTGCCTTGTGCCCTCGCTACGCCCCTCCTGTGTTCCAAGGGAAGGCTGTTTTATTGTATTTCCAAGAACTACTCCAACAGCTATAGACTCTTTTTTTTTTGTTTGTTTCTGAAAAGGTTAAGGATGTGGTGAGAGAAAGTAGACAATTAATGTGATTTGAGATGACTTGCTGCATTTTTGTCAGATGTGTGACTAGTGTAACGGGCGGGTTTTCTAGAAGAAAACATTCCGTAGTAGCATAATGGTTTCTGTAGACACAAAGTGAGATACTGTATGTGTGCCACATTATAGCATTAGACTTTAAGCCCTGTAAGTACTCCCACAGACTTAATTAAGTGCTTACAAGTTAAGTAAGTACTTAAATTAAGTATGTGTCTGAGAAGTAGCAGTATTGCATGCTGAGTCACTGTTTTTAGAGAGAAGAGGGTCTTGTCTGAGTGGTACAAGGCAGATGACGCTTTCGTTGCCACATTTTGCATTGCTAGACACAAAAATCTACAGCTGTGGTTCTTGGAACAGTGGTGGGTCATGACTTAAAACGCTTTCGTTTAGGAGGGCAGTGATGGTACAGTGGTATCCGGTGTCTCTCTGTGTCTGAGGTCTAGGAAGTGGCACAGGTGACAGAGCAGGTCTTTGGGAAGATGCTGTGCAGAAGAGCCACCACGAGGCATTCATCACTAGCACCAGCTTCTGTGCAAAGGGGGAAAACGGTGCAAACAGCCATGTGGATATTTGGCAGTTGCTTAAAACTTCAAATGTTCATTCTCTTTCCTCATATGACTTTGAGTATCTTTCATAACTTTTGACCTGCGAGGATTTTGTTGTTTTGGTTTGGGATTGGTGTTTTTTGGTTTGGTGGGGTTTTTTTTATATATATATATATATATTAGTTAAAATTAAAGCACAGTGCATTTACCACATTAAAGGTTAAAGATTTTAACAAAAGTTGGAGAGAGTTGCCTAATTTTGCAGTCAGGGCATCAAAGCCATATGTTGTCAGTGTAGAAGAATGAAGGCAAAGTGCAGGGTTATTACTTGCAAATAGATTAAGATTTGGTTTTGATTGGACCCTTTCTCCTTCTTAAAAATTAATGAAATACTTCTGAAAGACAAAATAGATCTTATATCAAATTTATTTCTACAAATCTGCTATCTGGAAGTAATTAAAGTATTTTGGATTTAAAACTGCTGTTTCTGAATAGCTAGAAGAAGCGTAGCAGCAGAGCTGGACAGGTCAGGGCATTGCTCTGTGCTTCCACAGGTTTCATAGTGCAGCCTCGAGTACTCCAGTGCTCTCAAGTCCAAACCACAAGTGGATCCTCGAGTGGAAGATTTAAGCTAGCTAAGCTGTTGATTACTGTACTAGTACTTAGCGTTTACGTGATTGAAGGTTCTGGTCAGCAATTATTTTGAAGCAGCACTTGGAATGACTTCTTGGTTTCATTTTAAAATTTTGCTGATCTTCTACCTGAAGCCTACTCTGAAAATTATATTCCATTCCCCATCTCCTTAATATATTGCTCTTTA
Organism: Tringa solitaria; assembly: GCA_026413425.1. Taxonomy (NCBI): domain Eukaryota; kingdom Metazoa; phylum Chordata; class Aves; order Charadriiformes; family Scolopacidae; genus Tringa; species Tringa solitaria. The sequence goes on along the minus strand of JAOXJM010000033.1, from coordinate 199,363 downwards.
TATCATAGAACATAGACTTACTTGATTCTTTTTCCAGAGAAACTGGCAGATTGAACACCTGAATTACAGAAACATATTTCAGATCATTGGGTGTTTTTAAAGGAAAAAAAAAACAAAACAGCAAACCAACTCCCAAGCATTTTATCTGTGCACTACTTTGGTTTTGCTTTTTATGTGAGCCACACCTTTAAATAACCATACTGAAGCCTTCTAGAAACAGTGTTAAATGGATTTTGCACTCTTCTAATGAGATCTTCAGGCCAAATTTCTTGATTGCTATGTTAATATAGTGCCAGAAATGGAGTTAGTTGCAGGTACAAGCTGACAACAGCCCCTGCATCTGTTTTTCATTCCTGGGCACAAAGTTACTCTTTGTGTTACTTACAAAGACAGTTCAGCTCAAATCAGGGGGTTTGTTTGAAACTTTGCACTCTATTTTATAAATATATAGGGTGGTTAGACAATTTGTTTTGTCATTGAACTACAGAAAGAGGTCAAGGAGGTTAATACAATGTTTGCATTAAAGTTGGAATAATCAAGGGTAGCAGTGTGACAATTCTTATGGATTAATCCTGCTGTGCACACAAATCTGTGGTGCTGTACTGTAGGACATAATAAAGCCGCGTCTGAGGAACGGTGGCCGATTCCATTTGGAGCACTTCTAGCCAGAGCTGTGTAACTACATTACCTGTGTTGCTCAGGGCGCTGCTTCCTTTGAGTGGAACAAAACTATTTTCTTCCAGTGTTTGCCACGTTAACTCACCCACAGTGGCTGCAGATGGGTTCTTTCTGTGGTCCTCACTCTGGTGCGCTGGGGGAAGAGTTCGTGTTCATCTTGAGTCTGAGTGGAGAGGGCACAGTGAAATTGTGCTTTGTGTGCTGTGGGAGCCCTAAGATTTAAAAGCAGCTTAATGCCCAATGAGGCAGAAACTTGTGGGACTTCAGAAAAAAGGCTATGCAAATATCACACGTAGTGAACTGATGCGTATCAAGGGGAGTTTGTGTACTTCTGAGAACTCCATCTGTCTCTTGGTGAAATGGCTTGTGGACCTACAAGCTCAGAGTTATAAACTGACTTATCTCCAAATGCATAGCCCTTGTTTGTTGATCTGTATTATGAGGCAGAAGAGTTGGTTTTCAGAGGAAGCACAAGACTGTGTGTTAGTGCAGAATGGCCCTGGAGCTTTCGAGGGAGAAGGCTGGTGTCCTCTGATGGTGGTGTATGACTGAGCTACCCGAAGTCTGGATGTTTGTGCAATCTGTGCCTTGTCTGTGCAGGTACAACACTGTCATTGAAAGGAGCCTGCCTTCTGGTTCAAGGAGTGTATGAACAGTGAGATTTCACCTTGCCAGCTTGGTTTGTACGTGGCTGATGTTCCAGCGCAGAGCCAAGACAGACAGACCGGGTTTGCAGGTTTATAGCTCTGACTTACTATGACAAAGACAGGCTTGTCAGAGGGATAAAACATCTTCAGTTGCACAGCCCAAAAGCATTTCTGATGTGCTAGAATATGATCTAAACCTTAAAAGATTTATATTCATCCTTACCCTGAAAAATATCCCTGTGCTGTACTTTACTTTTTCCTTTGCACCTGCATTTCACTGTGGAAAATATTTATTTTAGTGAGAAAATGTTGTCATGGCTAATGCACTGAAAAGCAGAACGGTTTCTTATAAAATCTGCCTTGAGACTGTGAGTTCAAGCCAAAATCTCGATGCGTTATGATGCGATATCACTGCAATAGGAAAATAGCGTTAGGTGCAAAGTCTTGAAAAGAGTTGTGGAAAAAGGAAGGTGGGAGGTGAATAAGAGTAATAGTAAGTGCTGATTTAAACTGTGGTGGGTGTCAATATGGGAACAAATATTTTTTCATTAAAACTTCCAAAACTAAGAGCTGTAAAATCTTAGCTCTGTATTCGATGGATTCTGTTTGCTTAGTTTTTAGTTAATTTTTATGCAATCATAGAATCCCCAAACAATAATTACAATGTTTCCCAATTTTGGAATGGGATGGATTTTTAAATGATTGTGTATTTATGTTGTTCTATTTGTCCACTACAAGCTTGGGGTTTTTTTCTTCTCTTCTTTTTCAAATGACTGCTGTGTTAGGTGTCACTATAGGAGGACCCGATTCTTCACTGTACTGTGTCCAGTTTTGGGCCCCCTACCACAAGAAAGACATTGAGGTGCTGGA
>JAOXJM010000033.1:169560-179696 GCA_026413425.1 Tringa solitaria | reverse complement strand
TTATTAATATAGCTGGCCTAAATTAGTTGGAATAAGTGGATGTCTGATTGTAAAAAGGAGTTATAAACGACTTGAGTAAGAGAAATATCTCTGTGGAGGAGCTGAATTCCTTCAGTTTGTTAGCGTAGGCTGTTATTTTGTTGGAAAGTGCTGTCACTGCAGCAGCAAATTCTGTTCTTCTGGAAACTGTTTAGTTTTTGTGGCATCTGGCAGCATCTTCAATATGAGTCTTCAATTGTATTTGATGGAAATATAACCGGGTTGCATCTGTTTAACACGTGCTTTCTACCGAAAGTGGGGCACACATGCAAGTTTATTTCCGATGTTCATAAATAAGATACCAGCAAAACCCACAGTACCAAGCCAGGCTCTTCTGGAATTGATTTTAACATCTTAACCACAGGAAGCAATTGAGCCCCCTTCTTACCCCCCTTTATTTTTCCCTCTCACCCGCCCACATGGTCATTGTGGTGCATCAGGTTTTGGAGCTCTTTTTTAAGGCCTTCTTTAATTTTCCTGAAAAACCAAATGAAAACGGATCACAGTGGCTTTAAAGAAAAGAGGAGAATTGCTAACGATACTGCAGCTGTCCAGTTCTGTTTACAGTACACATGGGAGCGTTGAAAATGGTCTGCTGAAGAAATGTAGACGTTTAGCCCACAAAAATGCGGAAAGCAGAGGTGAAAGGCTTGGAACAGCAACAGAGTTAAGTAGAGCACTAGCAGATTTTGCCCCATTGAGGGCTTGAACGTGGAGCAGTGGCTTTGGAGAGACCTGGCCTCTAAGATCTCCTGGTGCGCTGGGTCCTCTGCTCTCCTCAGACCTCCTGCTTCGTGGGAAGTCCTCTACCAGTCTTGGGGAAAAACCTGACCCTCTCTGCAGCAAAAAGGGTTTGTCGTGCATGTTTCAAGTAAAGGCTCCCAAGAGTTAAAAAAAGCACAAAGTGGTTCACAGCAGTTCTACAAAAATGTTAGCACCCCATATAGTGATCGTCACTGAAGGTTAAATAAATAATGACTTATTTCCCTAAGATCAGCCCCTTTTCTATTCAGTGCCTTTCTCGTTGGGCCTGGAACGGTGTCTCTCATGGAGTCGGTCAGGTAGGCAGAACTCACGTTTGTTGCTGGCATAGAAATAACAGCCGTTAACTTCCCCAGTGGTTCTCTGTTGTTTTCAGTGGCTGTTTGGCTGTCTTAGTTATTGTGTACTAATAATTATTGTAGGGGATGCTTCTAATGTGAAGCCAGCAGAGAAGGTTGTTTTTTACAAACTCAGCTGGGCTGCTCCTGGTTAGTGACAAAGTGCTGCCTCCCTGCAAGCTCCTTGCTGCCACGGGGGCTCCAGCAGGTTTGCATAATTCACACATATTAAAGAAATGGTAATTTGTTATTATCCTACAAATACTTGGATTGTGAAGCATTCAGGCAGTATTTTGCCTGATGTTTTGAAGCTGGATACAGCTAGTCCCACCACTGTCTCTGCTAATGGAGCAGTCCCTGCCTGGATTCTGGATTCCAGCTGCTGCTCCAAGCCAGGTTCAGGTTTCTGGGAGGTTTGTGTCACATCTCACAGCCTCGTGTCTCTTAAGCGCTCCAGGATATCTAGGATGGCCCTGTACGCCTGCTTTCAGGTGTAATCGGATTTCACAGGGTGAGACAGTAAGGCAGTTTACAGTTGCAGTTTAACAGCAAACTGTTAGTGCAGCGAGGCAGCCCGAGACCATGGGCCCTGCCAGAGCGTCTGTGGTGCCCAGAAGCCTCATGTCTCAAGTATTCACGTGTTGCATTGATGGGTGTCAGGGTACGGACAGAAACACCGAGATGAAAGACGGGTAGTTTGTACTTCCAGGTAAGAACAGAGGTGTTGTTAGACCCAGAATACACACTTTGACAACATTTATTCTCTTCTGTGACATAGTTGTCATTGTAAAATTATTTCTAAACCTTGGTTTTGATTTGTGGTGCTTTAGCAAGTGTTACCCTTTATTTAGTAAAATGGGGTACTGTGTGTTGTGCGTGTGGTTATTCAGCGTTAGGATCTTGGAGTCTGGAGTTAAATGATGCAAGATTGGCTGTGGAGTCCTTCCTTGCTAAAAAACCTGAGCCTTGCAAAGCCACCGAGCACATGAAGCTGACTGTCAGCTGGGCAGAATCTAGAATGACTAACTTAATTTATTTATGATAAAATTAGATCTCTTTCAGTAATCATTCCATGTAGTCAAAAGGAGTGTCACATTATAACCATATGGGCTAAAGTATATATGCACAAATACTCTGATAGAGGTACTAATAATTTTTTTAGGAGTAAAAATATTTAGATAGTAAATTTTTAGCTTGTCAGCAATTGCAGAGTAAGTTGGATCAGAAATGTGCATTTCGTTGTGCCAAAGAGTCGAGTGAATGATATCACAAAGCAGCTGGCCTGCGCTTTATGCTGAAGCTACTCATTAAGCTTTAACTTGCAAAAACAGCAGAACCACCTCCCTTCCCCCCAAAACATTGAGGTTTATCTTCCTGGGTGATTTGTGCAACAAATTCAATGGTAAAATTTCCATGAAAGTCAGAGTCAAGTCCTTAGTAGTAGTTAAGGGTAATAGAGGCAGCTTTTGGGAATTGCAAATTATTTTGTCAGATTTAAACATTCATAATCTTAAGACATTCAGGCAGTCACTGGCTATGTGTTTTATGTGTGTTTGGACGATCAGCATCCTTCTACTAGATGGTCCTCTCCAGCAAATAGAGTTCCCTGAGTTAAAGGTTTGTTGGGAATTCCTTTGGCTGGAGTAGGCTGAACTAGAAGAAAACTGTTACACTTGGCTCTTTCATTGCCGTCTGTGGAGAACTTAGAAAACATAGTGTAAATTTTCACTATATTTTTTGGAAAACAAGCTGACAAAATTGGTTTTATTATGTGAGGTGAAAAATGTGAACCGGTGTTTTGTCATTGTCAATAACATCATTCCCTTTTTAAATGATGAAGTAAAGGTTCTGTGGAACTTAACACTGGAGAATTTAATCACATCTGGCAGAGAATTACCTATAAGATGAGGTTTGCTTACTCAGTCCTCATTTTCAAGAAAAGATGGTAAGTTTTTATGAATTATTGTTAGGACTTGGATTCCTTATTTACCATTTTAACCCCTACCCCTGGAAGATACCACCCCTGCTTTTGCAGGTCTTACTGTAATTGCCTGCTTTTGGAAATGGCAGTGATACAGTTCTATGAGAAAAGAGTTTTTTGGACCCATGCTGCTGGCTGCCAGAGGTTGCTGATGGTTCATATTATCTAATCCCTTTTAGCAGTAGGGAACTGAAGAGAGGGGTTTGTCGTCTCCCATGTGCTGCACAAAGGTGAGAACAGCTTCTTACACAGAGAGGAGCAGCGTTCTGCACATAAATGCCAGCTGCTTGGTGTACCCCTGTGACACTGATGGGTTTGGGGGTCTCGAGCCAGTTCATTGAGTATTTCTTAAAGCATGACTCTTCATTTATAAAATTCCTGCCCTGGAATTTTCTCTGTTTCTGCTCAGAGAAGTGTTGGTGAAAAGATACATACATTGATATCCTCAGGATGTCTCAAATGCCAAAGCTTTATTATGTTTGGTTTTTTTACACCTCCCCCCCCCCCGTAACTTACAGCCACTGGGCCCTAGTTGACTTTCTTTTTTGTCATGCCTGAGATTCACGGATCCCTGCAATTGCAGCATGACTAATGATGTTGGAGCAGTGATCTTAATTAATTCCTTTTGTGTTAGGACAGGATGCAACTTGGCTGATAGAAGCAGTGATTGTGTCTGTCGCTAATGTAATACAGCAGCTTTGCAGCCTTCTCCATCCTGTCTAGGGTATGCTTTTATTTTTAGCTTCTCTGACAGCTTTATTGGACTTGTCAGCCTTGACCTTTTAGCCCCTTGACTACACGTAGCACATAGCTACGTGTGTGTGATCGTAAGACCTCTGGAAAAATGGCAAAAAGAGGGTAAACAGAAACAGTGCAAAATGCCCTTTGGAGGTTACTGCTTCTTCAGTTGCTGAGAAATAGGACAGTCTCTGTAAATTTGCTACTGTATGGGACAGATTGAAGAAGTGTAATAAAAGTTCACTTCAATCTAAATGGTAGATGACAATATGCTTCTGTAGAGCATATCATATGTAATAGTTATCGATATGCTTCTGTGCATTGAATCTCAGTGACTAGAATACTGAAGGAAGCAATTTTAATGTGGACAAGCTTTTAATGAGGATAACGGACCTTTTGGGGGCTTAATAATGTATATGCAATTAGCTTTCATAATTTAAATCAAGCCTGACTGTCTTAATGATATATGAACTTTGTATAAACCATCAACGTGTATTTAGGAGTAATTTCTTACTACCCATGCTAAGTAGGATGCTAGATTTGTTATTAAAACAGGGGTTCTTGTTCCAAATCTCTGAAGGTAGTACTTGGGTTCATTAAGTCTGTATCACAGCTCTGGTCACCAGTTGGGTACAGATGAAGACATTTGCCCCTTAACAGGCCTCCTGATTTTGAGATGACTCTCACCTGCTGTTGGAGGAGTTGGTAAAGCAGAGGCCAGAGCAGTTTTCTTCCATTTGCTCTGTTTCAGGACATTGTGTGTTTTTCTTTCTGGTGCATTTGAGGCTACTGTGGTAATTTCTTCTGTAAGTTTCAGATATTCCACTTGTGGGCTTACATTTTAATCTGACACTGAAATTGGTTTGCAATGTAGCAACTTTAGGGACACATTACCCCAAATATTTGCAGTTGATGCTGTCTTGTCTGTCTTTGTTCTTCTTTTATTATGAGAGGTAGGGATTTTTTAATTTTGGGGGTTTTATTATTTTTTTTTAAATCTATGGAGGCACAAATGATTTAGCCTTAGCCTAAATGAGATTTCCAATGTAGTTTTAATGATAGATGTTGTTGGATTTCCCAGAGCCAGTTTGTTTAATTTTGGTTTTGTGTGTTAAAGAGTTGAAAATTATATTCTTCCAGAATTTTCAAGGAAATACTTAATGAAACCATTAGCTTGCTTATCTCGCTGTGAATGTTTTTGCTTAACCTATCTTAGTACCTGAGGACTCAAAAGTGTTAAATATGATGTCAGTGTTAAAAACATATTCTAGGGCAGAGTCGGTAAACTATTCAGGAGTGAGTCTGCGACGTTTGTGCAAGGCATGTTGTTAGAAATGGCACTGGAGAACGGGATCAGAGGGTATGGAGAAGTGTGGTGTGCCGGGGAACCAGCACTGTGGTGTTTGTACTGGGAAATCCTGCCCCACACGTTTGTCAGAGTTACTTGAAGAAAACTGCAACCACGTGAATTAAGGTGATTTGGCTGACATAGCCTATCTACTGTTTATGTAGTGTTTTCCAAAAAGTGGGAAGAAAAAGCTATTCCCGTACACTTGCTGAAACTCTACGTGGATTTTTGCCTTCAGATAGAACTGATGAGTTTTGTTGACTTACTGAATGAGAATATTGGGGGAAGAGGATTTCTGCCTTGTTTTGTGCTTTTCTGATGTTGTTTTAACTCCTGCTCAGAATTTGAAAATGTTTTGAGTACTGAAAACATAAGAGATTTTAGATCCCGTGTCTTATTTATCTCAGAACTGTATTTCTTACATTATTATTATTGTATTTCTTACATTATTATTATTATATTTCTTGTATTATCTTACTTTTCAGAAAAGATTTTCACTTGTATGGTGACTGTTCCGAATAGTTCTATGTAGAAAACATCGCGTAAAAAGCAGTGAACAGGGAGCACTTGCAGGGGAATTAAGGTTGTTCAGCCAGGGCGAGTGAATCTGGTCCAGAAGCACTGCTTTTTAGTCAAGTGAGCAAAATAGAAACTGAATTACGGTCTTCGCCACCAAAGCTGTGTGCTGTCATGTGTTCCATTATGGCATTTCCAGTGGTGCGGTTTCCCTTTAGGAAAGCAGTTAATTTAGCATGCACTTCAAGCCAAAAACTTTCCTGAGCTGGGTTTCTGATAGCAGCTTCAGGATAAAAATCTGAGTAGTTTCTTCATGGTTTTCAGGCTTTCTATTTTATACGTCTCATTACATGAAATTTCAGAATGTGACACAGAACAAAATTGCTGCAATTTTAGTCTAAATATAACTCATCCAGATCGTGGTCTTTACCATCTCTAGAAGTTGTCCCAAAACCATTGTGCGTGGCTTGGCGCAGCGTGATATGGTTGGCAGTCTCTGCTCAGTAAAGGCACTTAACGGAGCTGTTGTGGGAGATGGACTGTTTTTCACCTCGAGATGCGGTGGGGTTTTTGCTGGTGGCCCCGTTCCCATCGCTTCTATCTGTGCGGGAGCTGCTGCGTATTGCAGTCCAGGTTAGCAATGTCCTTGTGCTGGTTCTGGCTCCTGTGGTCCGTTTCACGCGTCCTGGTGTAACACCTCCCCGTGGGAGCGACCCGACAGCTGTATACCTGGGGGGAATGGGTAGCACAAGCACCATCCCACAGAGCTGGGGAACACCCTGTGCTGAACTGGCTCTGGGTTCCTTGGTGGGGAGGGTTTGCCGCTGTGCCCTGCAAAACACAATGACTGATGTTGGGCTTGACCATAAGATGCATCCAGAGGGTGTGTGTGCTATGGGCGAGAGCAAGCAGCGGGAGCAGTAAGAAGGAAACTCAGATGTGATGTTGCTCGCCTGCACACACCTAGTGTTGTTAGTCCTTGAGGAAATGCCAACCCAAAAATTCCCGCTTACTGCTCCATAGGAAGAAAACAGTGATGACGAATTGTCAGGTCCATCATTCAGCGGCTGTGTTAATATCAAGTGGCTCTTTTTTGCTCATTCAGTTACAAGACAGGGCTTCTGAAAACCATGGCAGGTTAGGAGGGGAGGGTTTCCTCTCTCTGACCCACGTACATGGGTCTGCATAATCTAGATGTGCTTCAAACACCTTTTCCACTGGAAATACATAAATGCTAAGTACACGTGCATTTCACAGCAGTGAGGTCCCTCTGTTCCTTTTTTGTTGCAGCTTTTTAATATTTGCGTATTTGTCAGTTTATCTTAAACTGCAGGGATTAAAGGGTTTAGGCTGGAAATTCCCTTTCAGAACCTTACTCTAGGACATCTCATACTCTTGTAAGTGCAATACACCTCAAAGTAATAATTAACTGAACGCTGAATACTGTACAAAGCTATTATTGTGATAGCTTTTCCCCCTCCCTGCAACCCCCTCTGCTTTTGATTGTTTTAAATAAGCAAAACCCCAACCAAGAAAAGCTTTTGTATTTTTCACTAACTGCTGTCTTGAAAACAACTGAATCTCTTCAAATCAGAAATGCTCAAAACCTAACCTTGAGGGACAAAACATACACAGCTATCAATGTTGTTTGTGAAATGTTTATGCTGCTGAAAAGGCGGCACACATTAGAAAGTGTTGGGCATAACCAAATACTCTAAGCAGTCACTACAGCACCTTAAAACACCTGAATCTATCAAAATGTTAAGAGCCATTGGGAAGTATTGTTTTTTTTTTTTGTTTAGATTTATAAAGCTTGATTTATGGATCTAATGATGCTGTACAGTTAAGAGATCTTACTCTTGTAAAGCTTTTTTTAATTGTGCAAGATAGAATATAACCAATATGATTTAAAGAAGAGAAAGGAGAGGGGTAATCACATGCACAAACCCCCTTGTGCTGACACATGAAACTGTTAAAACTATTTTTGTGAAGCAGTCCTTTCTGCAGTGTAAGCACTTAGGGCAGAGGGTGACAGGTAGAGATGGGTTGCAGACACATTAAATGATACTCTCACTCTATAATGTTCAGCATCAGGGCAATATTAAAATCCAAATTTGTGTCCAGCTCATAATTTTGTAGACAAATTAGCAAAACTTGGGAAGGTCCTGGTATTTGTGGGGGTTTAATTTAGTACTGATTTCAAGCCATCTTCTGTCATAAAGTAAACAAACTGTACATGCTTCAACAAGCTTTTTTTTTTTCCTCATTTCCTTCAAAATATTTGGAGTGTTCTGTAGCTGATTTGCTGATATTACCATCTGCAACAGTACTTCTCTAAGGAATGTAATTAATATTATTCCTCATAGAATTAAATGTCCCTCCCAATTATTTATGACCTGATGAACTGTTTTCTGAACCAATACTCACACTCAAGGGTCAAGGTTCACAACTTGAATTATGTTAGCAACTCCAATTGAAATGCAGGCTCTTTGTAGTCATGCACTTCTAGCTCTATAGCACATTTTATAAATAAAATACTTGCAAATCTCTGTGGCCTTAACTCTCTTATAAATAAATGCATTAATGAACATGACTTTACCACCAGTTGTGGTATTGCTTGTTTAAAAAAATTATTTCACCATCAAATAAATCTTTTCTGTCTTCTGTCTGTATTTTCCAGGTTCTCAACAAGTCTTCATATATACTTCTTATGGTAAACTCAAGCTTACTGTATAATACACAGGAAAAAAGCAGTGCGTTACCGAAACACTTAAGTGCTTATGAAAAGCGAATAGGAGGTTTATTTCAAAAGCTCTTCAAAGAAAAATCCTAACTGAATTACTTGGAAACTTCCTAAATCATTAATCTTTTTCTCATAATTAATGACATAATGAAAGTAAACAAAACAATTGAATTGATTTTGATATAATTTTAAAAAGTAGTTTACAAACTGTACACAATTGTATCAGCAAGATGTAAGAAATTACTTTTTTGCCTTCAAATTACATCTTTTATTTAAGTGATTTTTGTGGACAGTTTTTGAACTTAAAAGGGAATGAGAGTTTCTAAGATGCATGGAGATCTAGTGTGAAACTTTCCAGCTCAAACCACCTCTAAAATACCAAGTTAATGTCTGTATTTTCAATTTATTTTTCTTAGAGAAAAAATAATCCAATGCTGTTCTGTATAGGAGGGCTGTCAGTTTTCACGTATTTGGTAAAGTAATGAGCAGGATTTGGTCCTGTTTTCAACAGGTAATCCAGGAATTATTTATTTGTCAATATCAAGGTCCAGTGCACACATCAGTAACCTGCTTTGAAGGGCTAATTAATCAGACTATTACAAGTAGCTGTCATATATAACTGACTTTCCAGCATAAAGCAATTGTTCAACTTGTCCTCTCGCGGGCCCATCTAAAGCTGGAGCTCCTAACCCCAAATCCTACTTCCAGCTACTGTTTTTTGGGCTTTGTAGGACAGTTAACTCTCCATTTTTAAAAATCCCCGGGCAGTGCCCCGGTGCCAGGAGGAGATGCTGGTGTGCACTGGTGCTGTAGACGGAGCTCCTGGGAGCTGCGTTGTGCCGGGAGAGCGTCTCTCCTGCTCTGCAGCCCTGGGCCAGCCTGGGTTCCTCCTTTGGTTCCTTCTGTAGCTCTGTCACAGGGGAAACCCCACGTTCCTTTTCAGCCAGCCCTTGAGAAGGTGATGGAAATTACGTGAATGAACAGACAGTGACTGCGGTTGGATTTGTATGGCTCCCAGAGCATGAATTTCCCTCATTTCATCATAAAATTTTGCAATTTCCAGTGTCAGTTTAGCTTTTGAAAGAAAAAGTAACCTAAGAGTAAAACAAAGCAGAACAGTGCCTGTCTGGGCAATGCTTGTTTGTTTGTTTTCTGCTTAAACATTTTACCCTCATTATGGTTGTAAAGGGGCCCAGGAAGGCTGAAGAACTGTAAACACAAACCATATGCTACAAAACCTTGGCTTATAACTTCCATTTTCCTTTTCAAAAATACTGCAGGTTTTCTAAATTACAGAGCACTTCTCACTACTATTTAGCAATTCAGAACTATGGTCATAGTAAGATGGATGAGGTATGAGGCATTATACGAGGGCAAGATTTAGTTCTTGGCAAAGTTTCAGTTTCTTGGATTAACCAATTGCCAGTGAGCTTGTTTGGGGACCTGTATGGAAGCCGAGTACTGTGCTACCTTTCATCAATCATAATAAAACTACTATTTAATACTTGCAAGTGCATATGTAGCAGCATGTAAACCCCTAATAACAGAATTTTAGTTTAATGTCTTCTATTTTTATTATTATATATTTAAGATGTTTGGCCAGACCCACAACTGTTGTCATCTGTGTAGCTCTGCCTGTGTGAGAGCTGGAAATATGGTTCAATCCCCCCC
>JAOXJM010000033.1:146612-165716 GCA_026413425.1 Tringa solitaria | reverse complement strand
GGAGGTATATGCTAATGGTTATGAAGCAAAGTAGCAAAAATAGCAGAATTATTATCAATTACACAAGAGTCTGTAGTTTCATTGCAAATCCCACTGGATTTAAATAAATGGAACTTTAGCCCAAATGAAGCATAGTTGTATCAGTTATCATTGTAGAAAATTATATGCATGGAATATCTCCCTGTTAGACTTTTTTTTTCAGTCTCTTTTTAATGTTATACTTGCTAAGAGTTTAGAAGTAATTGCCTGTGTCAGTGTCATCCAACAGAAATATGCTAGAGCGCCTTCAGTCCCCAGAACGTCAGGGGTTTGCTTGCGTTTACTTGCCTCGCTTTCTGCAGGTCCATATAAAGGTGTCATTTCTGTTGTTCTTTATTTTTACGTCTGTAAATTCCACTTGTTAGATATACCTACGGTGATGTAATAAGTATGAATATTTTCATAGAACTTACTTTTGTTTAATTAACATGAGTATCAGCATTTCAAAATGAATCTTCTTTTACTCAAGAGTAAATTCCACCCCAGCTGCTAGCTCCACTCCAAAATGGACACCCCCCACACTCCCTCTTTCATCTCTGTCAGGATGATTTCACTCCTAAGAAAACCACAGGCCAATTCATATAAACACATAATCTTTGAAAATCCTGAGCAAAACATGATGTAAGTCAGTAGCATAAGGGAAATTAATTTGATTGATTATTGTTTCCACTTTTGTCTGTTATCTTGGGGATGTGGCTTGGGGAAGGGCATGTACATGTGCATGCTTCAAGTGCTGCAGAACAGTGTTTCACACTGTAAATTCCTTTAGAAGGTCCACACACATGAGGTTCACCCCAGGGATGGTGTACCCTCCAGTGGGGGGCTGGCAAGTGCTGCTGGTGCTCTTGGGGGTGAGGTGCCCACCAACCTGCCAGCTGTGGCAATGCAGCGGGGTGTCATGGACCAAGACAGATGGATAAGGACGCTCTTGTAAGTGTGACTTCCCTACATCTTTTAGGCTTCTAGGTAAACATCTCAGTGGCCCTTTCTTAGTGTTACGTTTTCAGTGGTTATAACAGAGTCCCGTCAGAGTTTGCAGAGAGCCGAAAGCAAATTCTATCAAGGTTTGTTACTGCTTCAGGCATCTTGGTTTGAAATCTTGCAGCAGCCATGGACGAACGGGGTGGTGGCTTTATATATAAGGTCAGGATGGAGGTGGGCTCCTGGGGTGAGCTATAGCTAGAGGAGATCCCCAGACTGCTTTACTTTTAGTCAGACGCAGAAGGTGCTTGGTTTCTCACTTACTGCTGTAAGAGTGTTGATAAAAATGTAAGGATAGCACTACCTTAAAAGCATTTTTTTCCCAAGAGTGTCACTGGAAAACTTGGTGGTGTAATAGTAGAGAGAGCCTGCAGTTGGCTGGTTCCAGCATTGCACTTCATTTGTTACAATCTGTACAAGAACTGGAGGACCCTGTCTTAAGGAAAAGGGTTTCTGTCTGTGATAGGCAGCTAAGGTTGAGTGAGGTACAAGGATAAGTGCAAGAATCGGGGGTAATCCTGCGTTACCAGAAGGATGTCCTCATGCCTTAGGCACAGCACAGGTGCTGCTGGTCCCATCTGCCTTCAAATGCAGGACATTGGCAGCGCAGGTGGCTGCGTCGCTTACAGTCAGCAGTCAAAGTCTGAGTGAATATCATCCTTGGCTGTTTTCTCCTCTCCTGACTGGCTCCCCTGCGATTTTTTAATTTTTTTTTTCCTTCTCCGATGCCCTGGAAAGTCTATCTTTTTCATCAGCTAGTAAGTCCGTTAAAAATGGTTTTGTTCTACACTACTCATAATGAAACACACCAGTGCCTTTCTCTACCTAGCTTCAAGTCAGCCTGTCAGGTATTTTTCAGATAAACAACTAGAGGGATGTTTGCAAACAAACACACTGTTGTCTAGGGAACAACTTGCTTACCTCGGCATCACTGTGGTCTGGGCTTGACTCAGTCCTTAGGCAGTTGCATTTCAACCTGTTGCTATCATGTGCTGCATTAGTGATGATTTCCTTGGGTGTTAGGTATTGGTGGTGAAATGTCAGTGTATGTTCTGTTCATTGCTGTCCCTCGGTGTTAGTTACGCTCCCACCTAACGCTTGGCTGTGATCCTGTGTACACATTAGGACAAGAGAGTCTTTGCTATTGCCTTGCAACCTCATTTTGGCATACCAAGGTGGATTCCAAACAGTTTCCTGTCATTTCCTGCAGCCTGTAGGGCACAGGAGTAACCAGTGGCACGTGCCATTTTCAGCACGGGTTGTGTGCCAAGGTGAGACGGCAGCGGAGATCATCTAATTCCTTGGAGCTGCCCATCCTCTGCTGGCATGCCCAGGCTGTGCCCCACGGCCTGCCATGGGGTGGTGGGTACCGAGGGCGAGGGGCTGGCTGTAGACCAGGGGCACGTGGGGCCAGTGGTCCCCGTGAGCACCACCGCAGCCACCAGCCTCCAGGGGAGGTGACGGGGCCTCGGCATCCTGGGGGTAAGGGCCATGCACGTGGTGTTGCGGCTAATGTCTTGAGCAGCGCCGCAAGGAAGCCGTGACTGCAAACCCTCGGCATGGAAATACCCTTCGGCTTGATCTCTTCTGCCGGTTTTGGCAGTTGTCCACAAAAGAAAGGCCAAAGAGTGAAACAGTAAAAGGGTTTGGGTATTACCTATAAAACATGGAACAGAGGTCAGTAGGAAATTTTGTGTGGCACCTGTCTACAAAGGACTTGGTTTCAGCCAGCTCTTGTTAGTTCCTTTTGCTGAGAGTTAGAATAGCTGTGAAAGTGCTTGTGTTCGAAGTGAGGAAGAAAAAGAGAATCAAGATCTGCTATTATTGCCAGTTTGAATTTTTCATTTGTTTTTTCCTATCATAAACATGATGATACAATATTCCCTCCCAATTCCCATACCTAAAACATAGTACTTGCAGTTTCATGGAGTATTTTTTTTGGCAGAAACATTGAAAAAAATATCTGTTCTATTATATGAAAAAGAGCAGAAGACAAGAGAAAGGGATGGCTTCCAGCTCTGCAGACAATAAACTTCATAACAACTTTGCTGGTACATCTAATGCCAAATTTATAAATCCCTAGGTACTGGTGAGGTAGTTTCTGTGCATCAAGGACCTTAGTTTGACTTGAGCCAGTGACTTTTCCTGATCTAGAAACTGTTTGCTTTCCTTGGCAAATGGGAAGTGAAGAGGAGGTGGGGGAGCTTTCATTGAAAGGTCAGGCTTTTTGGTTTTTCAGTACACAGCAGTGTTTCACTACTGTGTTTACCTTTTATTCTATATGTTAGTGGTTTCTTTTTTCTCAATAGTACCAATAACAGACTGTCAAATCAGCAGTAAATTGGTGCAACAGTTTATATAATATTAATTAGTGTTGCCAGCTTAAATCTTCTCCACTGAAATGGTTATGAGAGGAAGTTGTCTTGATAAAAGCATCGGCAAGCTCCTGAGAAATACAATTGTTCAGAGCAATGGAAGGTGGAATCTGCAAGTAATTAAGGTCTTGTGAAATGTTCACAACACTCAGTCAATGCCTAGCCTGGCCTTGCTTAGGAGATAATTCCCGATGTTAATGAAGGCTTACTTAAGTTTGGGCTAAAGCTCATTTCTTTCTTGCTCTCTCCAGAGACCTCTTTGTCTCCTTCTCCATTGCTAGACTTAAAGAAATCTCCTGATCATCGGATTCACAGCCAAACAATTGCACATAGGGGAAAGCCAAGTCAGCATATTAGTAATTTAGCGGTAAGAATTCCTCCAGAAACGAAATGTTTTTTTAAGGAAGCTGAAAGGAAAACAAACAGCTAGAGGAATGTCAGCAAGTAGAGAAAGGAATACATGTCCATCTAAACTCTGCCCTGGTACCAGCACTGAGACAATCACCTCATGGCTCTGTAACTGAGCGGAGCTACCTGATCTCCTGAATGCCCAGAGAAGCTGAGACGCTATGTGGTGGTGGACCGTGCTTCTGGGCTTCTTTGGCTAGCAAGTTTTCCAGTGGATCCAGACAAAACAGGCTGTCCCTGTCCTCTCCCCACTCCCGAGAGCAGCGTGGAGAAAGAGCCAGCGGGATGTAGGTTTGCTGGGTAGGTACGGCTCTGACCCTGTAGGAGCCCTGGCCGGTTGTATCTGCCATTTGGGATCTCTCTTTGTGGGCTGGGAGCCTTCCCTAAGACTGAGACAGGGATTTTCCTGGTTACCAGGCTGTTGCTGCTCTCCCCACAACTTTCTGTCCATACTCACTAGCCTTCCAGCAGCACAGCCACGTTTTTAAAAATTTCTCTGATGTGATTTCAGTTTCTCTTTGATCTATTTTGTGATACGTCGCTGGCGTGCCTGACGTTTTGTTTATTCCAGCCTGTTCCATTCGAGTAGTAGCAAGTCTTCAGTGAACTGTCTTGTATCCCCTCAGTTAAAGTGCTGATTGGTAACACGTATTATCTGAGTGGTTTCTCACTTCTGTCTTTCCCCAAAGCCTTTCTGTTGGTGTCTTGGCATAGATCATCTGTAAGGTGTCCCTTGCAAAGTTTTTGTTTTCACCAAATTGGAGGGTCAGGTTGATATTCCTTTGGAATGCCAGCTCTACTTTGTCTTTTTCTTCTTTTACTTCAAATAGTGATTTGTGAGGTTAATCTGTAGTGTTAATCACCGCTTCAGAAACAACTTTCAAATACATGAAATGGTGTGTACGTACTGCTCACTGTTTCCTCCGATCTGGGAAGTTATTACTGCAGACTTTCAGCTCAATACAGAATAACTTGTATGCACAGAGCAAAGTCAGTGTTTATTGTTAAGTCTGTTGAAAAGATGAGTTCTATTGAAGTGGAAGCTACTTTTTAATAACAGTAAATCAGAACAGCTAAGACCAAGACAACTTTTACAGTAGAGCAGACCTCCCAAAATGGAAGAACATTCCCCTGGACACTGTGACTTGCGCTACCAAGGCCTTACGCACTTTCTAGTACAAACCACGCTCTGTATAAGCTCAGTTTAATGTCTGACTTGGAGTTGTTTGTTGTGTTTTGAGGGTAGGCCTGCTGGGTTTGGACCTTGCTTATTCTTGTCTCACACATATTGTGGATGCACAGTAGCAGCTGTAATAAATGCTGTGTTTTCAGTAATAGTCAATGTTTTTGTTCTTCTCAGCTGTAGACCAAGTCTAACCACGGTGTTGCCTTGAATTCTTTGTAGCTGTTGTTTGAAAAGCCCTTCACCTGCCCTGCTGTAAGTGGAGTTGAGCAATCCTGCATGCCTGCCGACCACATAATAGGGCTTTAGGACTTAATACGAATATTGGATACGGGGGCAAACACAGGTGCATAACTTCTGGCTTCCTTCTCATTTGCATAATAACAGCCAAGTAATTGAAGTGGAGAATGGTCAGGCAGCCAAGCACAAAAAAGATAAGAGCACCTCATTTCAGTGTGCTGCCTTAAATCTTTTTGCTTTAGAAGTATATTTTCTGCCCCTCAGAAAAACTGGACATGGGAAATGGAGCGTTTGTGCAGGGTGCAGGTGTGTGCTGGCTCTCCCCGTTCACTTCAGCCTGACTTCACCAAGTGCTTGTGTCTGTCGGCCTTATTCCCAGCAACAGGCTCTGGTTTTGCCAGTTAATTTGAGGAAACTGGGAGCAGTGTCTGGCTGTTTCGCGTGTTTCTCAACCCCTTCTCCCACGTTCTCCTCCCCACTGTCACATTTATCTAAAACAGCTGGTTTTTTGGTAAGAAAGTGAAGGATGAAGGGGAGCAACAAGGAGTCTTCAACCTGTATTATGTTAAAGCACTCGCTGGATGGTGGGAACTGATTTAACCTGCAAAGCTATTAACATTTATTTAAAAGGTCCTCTGTATTTTTACAGACGACTTAATTTAGTCTACGGGAGAAGCTAGGAGTGATACTTTTGGTCTCAGTTACTGGAGTAGGCATGGAGAACGGGTCAGTGAAAGAGTGTAAATGAGATGAGAGTCATTTCTAATGTTTGGGCAGTTGTAACGTGATGATAGTCACAGCAAAAGTTGGACGGACTGCGGGGCCAGGTGTGGAGTGGAAGCAGTTTCTTTAACGATTATTTCTCTGTTGTTGCTTCATCCAAAATCAGATTTTTCATTTGGTTGTTATAGCAAGTTCTGTGTTGTGCTGGAAATAGAGATTATCTGACCCGTACTGTTGCACCTGCTAGTAAAATGTTAATATATTCTCATGAAATCAATGTTAAAACCCATCTCTTCTTGGCAGTTGACTAGCAAATCTTGACTTCTGTGGCCCTGATCCATCTGTGCACTTAAGCAACTGTTTTCTGATGCCTGGCAGTGTCCCGGGAGCTGGCCTTCTCTGTGGAAGGCGCAGCCGTCAGACACAGAAAGCGGCCAGGGAATTCAATGAGTGTCACTTTGGTGCTGTGTGGCTCCTGCTAAGTGGCAGTAGATCTTTATATCTCACTTTCCCAGTTAGAAATGAAGGATTGGACTGTGATACAAAGAGTAAAAGGGGTTAAGAGGTCGCTGTAGTTTCTCAGAGTTGGAAGTAAGAGTTTTGTCTAAGAACTGCAACTTTGTGGAACAGTTTTCATGGTTTAAGATAGTTGAATCATTTGACTTCGTAGGAGAAAGGTTGTAAATGCATCGGGATATCTTGTTAAATCTACTTTGTTGGCCTATCCAGTGAACAGCCTCTTCATAAGTATCTTTATTATCATATATAAGTTTCTCCATCACTAATAATATCCCAATTCCAAATTCTGCTGGGTTTACATAAATTAGTTGCATACAATAAAATGCTAAACAGTTACAGATGCTTTATCTTTTTTATACTGAAATAAAGCTCTTTTGTGACCAGAAAAGGTAAATATTCTAATACATGTATTACATTGCTGATCAGGTGTTTCTGCTTACATTTGTACACCTGGTACCATAATTGCTTAGTTCTGCATTTCAGCTCCTCTTCTGTAACCACTTGCGAAAAAATAATTCTTTGTGAGATTAGACATCCCACAACAACCTCTAGGCACCACTAGGCATGTTTTTATTAAATGGGAAATATTCAATTCCACACATGACTTGAAAGCTACAGGCAAAAGCGATGGCTTGGAGAGGTCATTCTGCCGTTTAGGCAATCCGTGGTCTGCTGGGACACTGCCAGTGGTGCCAAGGCTTCGGCTCTTTCTCTGGCTTCTGAAGAATTCTGGTGGTGTGTGGGGAGTTGTGGAGTGTTGTGCACCCCTGTGCTGGCTGCTGCGCTGCTCTGCTCCCAGCCCTCCCGGCGGGGCAGAAGGGCAGCCCCCGTGGCGCAGCGCTGGAGCGAGGCAGTGGGGCGGCGTGTGGGTGACACGTCAGTGTGCCCCGGCTGTCCCCAGATCCGGAGAGCCTCTGGGCATCTTCTCTGGTGGCTGCAGCCTTTGCCCAGCTGATCTGTGATGGAAGAGGTAATGAAATACATACGGACAGACAAATGCTAGTTTGCTATAGGTTGGGCTTGAGGCTTACATGTGACATTTTGTGCTGAGAAATCATCACCCGCTTTTATCTGTATACTGTAAATTAGAAATTGATATCCTGTGAAGGGCTTGGCCTGGAGGATCCTTGCAGTCATCATCCTGACTCTAAAAAAAAAAACCAACAACCTAATCAACCAAAAAACCCCCACCCACAAACAAAAAACCCAGGAACCCCCCCCAAAAGCCAACCCTCAGATCAGTCATACCTTAAGCAAAACCCTTTTCCTGGTAGCTTGTGTGCGTGGCATAATGGTGTATGTGGGCAACTTCCCTCACTCTTATCTTGCTCATTAAACACAAAATCAGGAATAAACATTTTTCTTGTGGAATGTGCAATTATTTCTATGGATTTTTGAAGCAGCTGGGTCTTTTCCTTACTACTTTCCTACGCAGAAGACGCAGAGCCTGAAGCACTGCCTTTCCCTGTGGCAGTGTCTGTCGCGTGGGCTGTGGCAGCTCCAGGGTGCAGTGGTCCCTGCAGCCCCCGTCTGCTGCTGACACAGGGGCTGTTAGAAACTTCTGCAGCCCTGCAGTGCCGTGTAAATTTGGGGTTTGCTTGGAAAAAGTGATTGTTTTTCTTATTGACAAGTACTATTTTCCCATTTGACATTCCCATTCTGTAAGATGTCACCTGTAATTCCCATGTTGTTTATTACAATATATTACTCTGTGTTGCTTGTAAATTCTGTATTTTAAGGTCAGTTTCTCAGTAGTAAGTAAAAGCAGCAATTAGATGAGAGCAAGATTACTTTTGTTGTGTCTCTGATGTAATTCCCTACAATCTTGTCATTTTCACAGAGAAGTTAGAGGGTTTTTTCCTACCATTTTTACATCTGGCTGTTGTGTACCATTCTGCCTCGTGAGCCTTAACCATTTGATTTGAGTTTTGGTGGAGCTATTGGTCATGCAAATAACTGACCCTGTGAGGCGGTGGTGGGGAAAGTAAATCTGGATTCATTCCTTAACAGTCATGATTGAGGTGTGATACCAATAAATCTTCTGGATGCCCGTTTCTTCTCTTGCTGCTCATAAAGGGGCCTCTGTTTCTCCCCTAGGTTTGTGATACCAACTGACAACAGTATGGGCCTCGTTTCTCACTGCATAATACCTGAACAGATGATGGTATTTCTCCAAATGGCTCTTCCTGTGTGAAATCCAAATCAGGGTCTCGCCGGCTGTTCTGGCCTTTGTGCGGAGACCGGCTTGACCGGCTGCTGGTCCAGCTCTGAGGGTGCGAACGACACCCCGCAGCCCAGCTGAAATACATCTCCTCCTCCCGTGTTCAGTATGAGCTTTTGTCTCCAGTTAAAGGCTGCAAGTCCAATTCTTTACTGCTAAAGGCACAACTTTAGGACATGTAGTTATCTGTTCTCATAGATGTTGAGCTATGACAGCAGCACTAGGAAAAAAATCTCTATATTTGCTCCCTTCCTTGTTTTAAACAGGCAGCAGTGTGTGTATTCCCAAGCCTTAAACAGAGCTGATAAAGAAACTTTTTTTTTTTTTTTTTAAGTTTGTGAATGTTGGATAAGTGACAGGGCCATGTTACTGGTAGCTTGGACTGTTTAAAATATTGGTGCCAGTGTTTTGTCAGGTGTGGGCTTCTCAACACAAGCCAAATCTGCAATAGCTTGGGAGAGTGTTCCAGAGAAGTGCACAAGCAACCCAAATCTTGTTTTTAAAAAAATCATTTATTCCATAGAGGTTCAAATATCGTGTAGTAATTATAGTCGTTACAGTTCCTTGTTCATTTTATTAAACAATGAAATATGTGGCATTAAGGTCCTTAGAAAGGCATTTCCTGTATGTTCAATTATGTTACTAGCAATCAAAACCTTTATAGCAGATTTTACAAATGTTTATATGGCCAAAAACGTCCAAATAGTTGAAAGTTTAATCTTCGCTTGCTATATAATTCCTAATCTAATCCCTTGATGTCAGGAAGGGTTCTTTCTTAACACAGACACACATGCAGTAAAAAGATTTTAAAAATGAAGTTGTACAAGTAACAAAATAGTTCATACCGTGCACCTTGGTGTCAGTATGCCCGGCGCTGTTGTGGGCAGATCCTGGGGTTAGGAAGCCATGGGGGCTTCGCAAAGGGCTTTTTGGGAGTACATTTGGGCTGCAGAGACCCCCAAAACTGTTCCAGGGACTTTGAGACGGGGCGCAGGCACCCTGGAGCCAGCTCTGCCGGGGTACGTGCTCCTTCTCCAGAGCTCTTTGCTCCCCTCCCTTCCGCCAGAGCCACCACTCGCTGTCACTGGGGAGCCGTGACTCTGGCTTGGTGATGTGACGCTTGTGCAGCACACGCGGTCACGCACGGACATACAGCAGGTTCTAAGTCCATTTGTATTTCACTGTCAGCTGTGCCTTCCTGCCGAGTTCCTCTGCTCTTCTGATGCCACACACCTCATGTAATAAAATTGCAAACTGATACGCAGGGGGTCTTTATACCAATGCTGTTGCTGTTTCTGTACCCAAACTAGTTCCTTCAGAAAAGTATCTCTTCTATTTT
The DNA here is from genome assembly GCA_026413425.1 of Tringa solitaria. Classification (NCBI taxonomy): domain Eukaryota; kingdom Metazoa; phylum Chordata; class Aves; order Charadriiformes; family Scolopacidae; genus Tringa; species Tringa solitaria. The sequence goes on along the minus strand of JAOXJM010000033.1, from coordinate 155,688 downwards.
TGCTAATCTAAGACTTCTTTTCACTGTTGCGTCCCTTGAAGCATACCGCAGTGATGAGTGTTACTCCTTATTAATGCTTGCTTTACTAAGGTATGTGCAGGAAAAGCATATATTCGGAAAGGGAGAAATTAATATCGAAATTAATATTCACCACAACTAGTGTTGTTGAACTAATATTCAACACAGTAGGTTGGTGACAGTAATAACAGGTTTGAAGAAATATTTGGTGTTATCTTTGGATGTGTTGCTTAATCTTTGCATGTCTCTGATTTCCATTTGAAAAATGAGAATAGTAACCTTATGCATTTTACTTTTTCCACCCAGCTTGTCTGGGTGTTTGGCCGGGGGTTGTACAGCACCCAGCACGCTGACACCCTGCTCTCAGCGTGGGCCTCTGCCCATGCCATACAGATAGTAATTAAATCATCAGTCAGGAAGTTACAGTCATGAGTGCAGGTGGCCGCAGTGTGGATGAGAGTGCCTTCTAAAGACAGAATGCTGCCTCCTGAATTGGGCTAAATTTCACTCTGAAGCATCCTTCAGTGAGTTTGCTGGGGAATGAACCGAAGGGTAGGAGCTGTTTTGGGCAGCGCATGGATGTTACGGTTACGTGTGTGATGCTGGAGATGGATAAACGTATGCTACTAATGAAATACTCTGTGCTCTCCTTTTCGAGGGCTGTTGTAACCTGCAAGTGTGTTAATATATAGTATTATATATTATATACTCTATATTATTAATAATAGTATATAACTTCTAATCGTCTAGCTTCGTGAAGGACCAAATACAGATTTTAGGAACTCTTAAAATTCAATTAAAAAGCAATTTTTAGGTCACGGCACGTTAATTAACCCTCATGAGACAGGAGTAGTGTTCAGTGGGTGCTAGAGAATTTCTTGCTGCTCCTCCCTGCTGGGAGAACTCCCTCGTCTTGCCTGGCAGGGAGCTGGCACAAAGATTTATGTGCCCTTCATGCATTCCTGACCAGTCACACCCCAAAATTTCAGCCTGTTTATGTGTGGGGGAACTTCTGCAGAGTGGAATGCCTTGATCTCTCCTCAGTCTTCTGCTGTGATGGTAAACTGGAGTGCGGAGAATGTACATGCATGCTGGTTGGTTTTTCTTTTTAAGCTTTGTACTTAAGGATGTAGAAACTATATTGACCCTGTCACACCAAGCAGCCTAAGTATGTAGTAGTTCATTTGATTAGTTTCTGGCTGAAAAATAAGGTCTTAAATCTGTTTACGTTTATATTGATACACTGTGAAAATTGGTATTCTTATGTAAACGTGACTTTGGCCATAATTCTGGGGATATAAAATAAGTGCTTAGATTACTCCGGATATATAACTGAAAATGTGTCTAAGTAGAAGTCACCTTTTGATAAACTACTATTGTATCATACATCTGCAGTAGTGATGAATTTTGAAGAGTGGTTTAAGGGTTTGTAAAAGCAGAAGAGGAAATAGAGAAATTAGCTACGATAGCGTGAAGACTGTCTCCTTACATTTACATAACGCTTTACCCAACAGCGAACCCAAAATCTGTGGCAATAATTAATAGTATAATTATACCACTTTTTTTCTAGGTCACTGGCAAGCGTAGGAAAAGAACTGAAAGACAACTTTTTGCGGGCCCTGGCAGACAGAGAGGAAGCCAATTGTACTGGAAAAATTTCTGTGAGTACCTGTGAGAATACAATCTTCTTAAAAGCTTAAAAATGAATCTGAATAGGAAAACAAGGTATTTTACAGGAAAACTTTGAGTGGAACGTTTGAAAAAAAGTATTTGATTTAGGAGAGATTTCTTAAAAACTATAAACTTGATGTCAATTTTATTATTTTTTTTTTGTAAATGAGGGAAGCATATGAAAACACTTCCCAGAAGTCTACAGAAGGTAAGTGATGAGATGAAGGATACAAGAGGAAAAACATTGAGTGAAATTTATTTTGATTTCATAAGAAGTTGTAGATTCCTGCTTTGCAAAATTCATTCCCATGTGTGTCTTTAAAGAGGGGAGATACAGTCTGATTGCTGGGAGAATCTCTTTGACACTGATGAACGTCGGTGCTCTTGGAGTTTCCCTGCTGAGTTTGGAGGGTGGCTGGTGTGCTGGGTCTAAGAGGAGGGTGTTAGGAATACGGCCACATGCCTCCTGGCTGGGCGCGCTGGTGGAGGCTGGTAGGGCTGTGCCAGTGCCTGCCCGTGCTCTGCTTCACCACATAATGCTGGCAGAGGCCACTGGGGAACGTGCTGCTTCACTTCTCACTCACCCGCACTCATGTAGGTGTGGTTGGGAACAGAGTTGCTGAAGTTTAAATTGCTGCTTGTTCATACAGCTAGATCAGTATCCTTCAATTCAAAGAGAGGATGGTCCTGTACCCTTGGCTTTTGAATAGCTTTAGTTTTGCACAAAGAAGAGTTTGTGCCTGCATGCAGTACAAGGGGGGGAAAGTTTTGAGTTCTTTAATTTAAGTTCAATCTGCTTCCATTTAAACTTCGTAACACAACTGAAAATGAGCTCAGAACGGTCTTACTGCTGTGTTTAGATATAGAATAGTGCTGTTTCTTGCCCTTGTCATGGGGTAGCAGGAGCCTGGATTTCTGTCTGTTAGATTGCCTCTCGTGTTAAAGAAAAATAATAAAAGTAACTGCAAAGGCAGTGCTGGGCATTCTGGAAGTCAAAAGTGATCAGACATACGCTAATTATTTTTTTTGCTTTCCTTCAGCTCTCCTAATTGAAGCAAATGCATAACTCTCCTTCCTCCCTCCCTTTATTCTAGGGTGCATATTTATTCTTTTATGGCTAGCTAGTTAATCTTTACAATTTGTAGAGGAAATGCTGCCTGAAGTGTGGTTCCACAACATAAGCGAGCAAGCTGTCTCGTGAAGCTTAAAACACCTTAGGGTTTCAGCTGCCCGACAAATATCCTGGGAACTGTGCTTCTGAGAAAAAGCAATCGCTAATTGTAGCATTTTACGGTTCCCTTTCTGGGTGTAATTTTCCGAGCATCCTGTAAAGGAAATGTAATTTCTTCATTGTACAGGTGGGGACACCACTGAGTTAGGCAGGACCCTCTTGGTGCAGAAACGGGCTGTGAATTTATCCTGATGGGTATTTCTGGCTTTCTGCAAGGGCTGCAGGGCAGAGCCAGGCGCTTGGGCTGGCTGAGACATCTCTGGGGACTGACTCCTGACCCCTCGCTGTGCTGGGGGGTGCTGCGTGGAGCTGGGGGGGGATGAAACGTGCTTTTCTGGTACCAGCAGAGGGTCTGAGGAGGGCATTGGAAAGAGCTGAGGTCAGTGATGGGCTTCTCGGTCTGTGGACGCAGGCAGTAGTATTCATTGAGGATCCAGTGCAGTCTGGGAGCTCCTGGAAGCTTCTGCTAGAGATTCCTCTCCCTGGGTGTGAAACTCAGCCCTGAGAATCTCGGACAGAAAAAGGTAGAATTAGGTTCATATGCTTAATTAATTAATTTAGTTAGTTTGAACTCCTTGGGTTTACTAATCCAAAAGATTTTTTTCTGGGGAATTTTTCATTTATTTTCTTTTTCTCATGCTCTGAGGCATGTATTTTTATGTTGGGGCTGGTTTGGTTCCCCTCTCTGCTCTTGTGCCCAGTATCCTTACGCTGCTGTCGCAGAGGGTGTTGAGACAGGCAGGCGGGAGCCACCAGAGCTGAGCCTGGATTCAGAAAGCACCGCTAAGGGTTTAGCGCTCTGCCTGGTGAGTTACATGTGGGGCTCTGAAAAATGAAGGTAAATAAATTATGGGCTAGCCTTTAAAATTAAAATAAAAAATAAATAGTAAGCATCCCATCAAAACGAAGACAGCTGGTCTCAGTTCCCAAGATCCTAGGCCTCCTGTAGGGATAAAATTTCTAGGCCCCCAAAACTGCCTCTGGTTATGTATCAAAAGTTTCTGGAACAGCGAGTACTATTACAAGCTCTTCAGTACATACCTAGATATAGTGAAGTATATCAAGTGTGCAATTTCGGCCTCAACTCTGTCTCTCCTGCGGTTTGCTGGTTTACAGGAGACCCCATAATGTTTTATTAATACACTTCAATGTGAGAATGCATTCCAAATAGTGATTCGGAACATAAACCTGGTGGCTGCAATCATAAATACACACAGAAGGCATTTTTGTGTTTTACTCTTGTGCACCTAATGAACAGAGAGAAGGTATTCACTTATGAAACCATGTTTGGTTTTGGTTTTTTTGACTGTGCCCCTTGTATTATTACCAGGGCTATAGACAGTTCTGTAAGTTTTTGGGGTTGCACTTCAGTTCTAAGCCCATGTATGCTGGCTGCTGAGAAGACCAGCCTACCCAGAGAAAACACTGCCTGTTTGGAAAGGTAAAAGCGCCGCCAAGCAATGCTTCCCCTGCAGGGCCCTGTGTGTGCTCACTGAGAAACACTCGCCTGGTTTCTGTGCTGCTCCCATCAGCGTCTGGTGTCTGGAACCTGCTCCTCATCTTGATAGGAAGGGAGGGCAAGCCATGGGACTTGTCCCATGTCACACAAGTTGGACTAATAAACAGGAGATGCAGCAGGGAGTCATCGTGTGACTTCCCATCCTCCTCTGGATGGCACCACGAGACAACTGTAACTTGGGTCTGTCTCAGCCAGCGGGCAATTTCCTTAAATCCTTGGGATCCCTTACCTTGGGATTGGTCAGTGTAAGACTAACTTTTCTCAGTCCATTCAAAGAAGGCTGTATAAGGCTTTGTGGTCTACCTCAAAAATCACCACACACACAACAGCATTGTCAGGATGAGCTGATCTGCCGAGGTGGCCCTTGGCACAGTGGGAGTTAATGCTACTCCACAGGGTTACCTGCTCCAGAGCTGGGCCTCAGGGTTACTGCAGGATCTAAAAAAATTTCCAGAAGCTGAATGGGTGTGATCTTGTCAAAGCTTTTTGTAATTCTTACTTTGCACTAGAGCAAAGCTCAGCCCTTTTCTTCAAGGGTTGGCAGCGCTTGTGCCTGTCACCTTGACGCACCTGTCACACCCTGGAGATGGAGCGAACGGTCGCAGTGGTCCCACTCCTTACCTGTGCGAGCTCTGCTGGTACGCCCAGACCCTCAGAAATCACTCTGCCAGAAACTGATTTTCTGTATGTCTCTTCTGGATATACAGCCAGACTGTCCTGTTTGTACAAAAAACCCGCAACAATAAAAAATCAACCAAAAATCCAAACAAAAACCCACCACACAACATCAAAACCCACAAAACTAGAACAAAACCAATCAAGCAGATACGAATAAAAAACCTAGCTCAACAAAACCAAACCAAAAAAGGTAACAAAAATAGCAGGGTAAAATGCCTTCTACTTTTCTCACAGAGACTGGGAGGAGGAGGATTAAAAGACATCCAGTCTCAAAAACTGCACTTTACTGGGCCTGGGCTGGGAAAAAGCATCTCTCTCAGCTGTGCTTGGTCGCTCTGTGTGGCTTGATGAGCTGAGGTTCTTATTTTCTCTTCATTTCATATTGGCTTTTGCAGATCATCCATGTGTTGAGTTGATCTGGGAGGTTAATTCTCTGAACAAACGCGTCATGGCAGAAGTGTTGCGTGTATTTTCTTATCAACCGTTTCCATTGAAAAACTTGATCCAGAAAATTTTATGTGAGAAATAATATGTATGAGGTAGAAGATAGTTTTCAAACATGAGCAGGGACTGCAGGGCGAGGTAGCCACCAGCTAGTGATGGATTTTGGCATTACTGGTGAATTCTCTATGCTCTCATAAATGAGAATTCACCTGAAATCCAAGACAAGTGTCATGATCAGATGAACTTGGCAGGCAGACAGGTCTCGACTTCTTTACACAGGTGTATGTTTACCCTGTCTAGCCCTCACCTATACTCTGGTATGCATGAAATATTACTTATTTATTCAAGGTGATAAAGGGCTTCGTGGATATCATAGTTTGTATTTACAAAAGCTGTAGGAAGTTACGCAATACTGGGGAACTCCTTTTGTGTCCCAGAGCAAGTCTCGCAGTTACTTTGTGTGCACCTTGAGGCTCTGGGAGAAGCTCGGGGTGGTGGGGCAGAGGAAGACGACGGTTGCACTGATGTCTCTGAAGACATAGGTACCCTGTAAGCTCGGATTTGGATGCTGTGGCTGTTGGAACAAGTTATAGTTACCTTCTTGCGGGCATCAATGCCAGCATCAAAAGCGTTTAGGCGCTTCAAATAATTACGTGGAATCTGTTGATGGAAATTTTAGGACATTAGTAAGCTAAGCGTTCCTCTCCCTGTTCCACTGATTAGGGTGGAAAAAAAAGTTTTCCACACACAAAAAAAACCCAACAAAAGACCACCTGATGTTCCTGTTCTCAGTCGTGTGAGAGCTACAGCTAGGACATCAGACGAAATTCATGCCTACTAAAATGGAGCTTGTTTACAGTTTTTCTGCACTGGGTACTGGTTGTGAAAGCAGTTAGATGGCTGGGCATTTTGGCTTTGAAATGTGTATTATTGAAGCTGTATAAAAGCACTGTTTACAGCTTGTTCCTTTAGGGCTGTTCAAAGCAACCACTGTATCTGACTTAGAAAAACTTGTGAATTAGGCACTTTCTAATATACCTGTTTCCTGTGTTGAAAACTCGATGAAGGATAAGATTGTATTGTATATGACCAATAATATTGTGCCGACATGGTCTTTTTTCCCTTTACTGCTTCCCAACGTCCATGAAGGGTTCCTTCACCAGAAAAAGAGGATATTATGGAAATGTTTATTTTCCTTTTAGCTGAACCCATGTTCAGAGGACACGTACTAGCTGGCTGCTCACTGCGTCTCTGGATGCACTGTTTTGTCTCCTTGGAAATGGAGGTTGAAGTTATGCCCCTGCAAAAGCCAGTGGCTGTTTTGCCACCATTGAGCTAAATGGAGACAGAGCCCCATTCCCTTGTATGGGTACTATTAAGTTATAGTTTTCCTCAAGACAGCACTATTTTAGGGGAAAAAAGTAATTCTTCAGCATGAATAAGTACCTCGGGTTCCATATTGATCTTGGTATTTCTCTGCTGCTGTCATCTGGGTTCTTCCTGTGTTGAACTGAAAGCGGAGTTTGATGTTTAGTTCGCTTTGTGTACACAGCACAAGATTTTTGCAGGTGTGAATGTAAGCCCAGGGGGTGTCACAGGAGTTAAAACCCGTGACGCACAAGATCCCAGTTGGAAGTGGTACCTGTAACTCTGGAGATGGTTCTCTATTGCTCCTGGGCACGCACAGAACGAACCTTAGTGAAACACTTTGTCAGTTCTCAGTAAATAAGTAATAGTGAGGTTTAACTGGAAAACCTGTATTTTGCAATAGTGTGTGCATGTTTTAAGAGCCTTTCAGTGTTTGTTCTTAGACATCATATTTTCAGGTTGTATGTATTTTATAATGTTAGTTTAAAACAAATAAGCAGTGTGGTAAAAAGATATGTGGGCAAGCTCATTGAAATATGATGGTACTGATAGGAAAATGGTGATATTTTATAAAAGAATTTACTTTTTATTCGTTGGTCACTGACTTTTAAAAATCATTATGCTTGCATGTAGTTATTAGTATTTTCAGCTCTTGAAACTTTACTGTAGGAATATTTCTCCTTTCCTAGTGATAGAAAACAAAACCCAACCATCTGGCTGCCTAATGTTACCAAACATAATGACTTTCACATTATAAATTATTACCTCTAAAGGAAGCAATGGAGAAAGGCGGAAAGAGCTGATGCATGAAAGCTTTTAGTGGAAATGAATGAAATAAACAGTTATTCTGTCAACAGATCATTTCATTTGCTCAAATTAACTAATGGTCTGATAAGTGAGACTCAGTGAAAACCAGCTGTAAGAAAAGACATTCAAAGCATTACTGAAAGAAGCTTAATAAGACAGCTGGAGTGAGAACTAATGGGCTTTAAGGGGGTTTGGTATGTTATATGCAATATTTGTGAGTATTTCCCTCCTTAGCATTTGAGTGACATTCTTGGCCACCTTGCCTGTTAATGTGCGCAACGTTACAGCTGTACTTTGTACATGCTTGTGGACTGTTGGATGGTGCTAAGAACACAGTTTATTATGAGGGGACGTTGCTGCTTTTTGACAAAGTAATTTGCTGTGATTAAATGTTTACGGAGAGAGCCACCTGGTACTGTGAGATGGAGTCAAGAAGTCATCAGATGGTCATGCAGGTTCTTGCCAAGTACCCAGTGACCTCCTAATTCAAAACAATACAGAATAGTCAATACAGCATGTGCTTTTATTCTGATCTATACTTTTTGAATAGTAGAGTAATAAATGACCTGAGCACATACATAAAGTATGCCTGTAGGTCACTTCTTGCAGACCTACAGAGGTCAACCACGTGCCTCAGTCAAAACCCTCCGTGAATGACAAAGACAACATGCTTTGGGTTTTTATCTCACAGGAACTTGAAATGTGGTGACACTGCAATACATGGGAGATGTTCAATTTCTTGTGGAATTCACACTGATGCAGTTGGATATAAATAATAGGCCACACTTACTGGAAAACACACTTGGAGCATGAGAGCACTGTGTTACACAGTAGCCGAGCTCCTTATTCAGCCAAAATCTCGGTGCAGAGGGGGATCCTGGCAAAGGTCTTCCAGCATGGCAGAGCTGCTTTTGTAGCAGATTTGCTAACAGAAGGTTTTGCGACCGATGAATAACTGGTAAGGAGCATTTTCTAGCTAGCTGAGTATCTTCAAAGAGCTTCAGGCTGTCATTGCGCCTGTTTGGTTCCATCTTTGCTCTGAAGGAGACTGGTGTCCATGGGGCTGCTCTGAGGGAATGTCCGTGAGGACAGAAGCCAGTCACAGTGGGGCCATGGCACCCACTGTCTTCGAGGCAAGGAAGGCCTAGATACGTGTTCTGTGAAATCTACTTTACGTGCATTTTTCTTGAAGCTGAAAGCTTCCGTTAAGGCAGGCAGTCCAGAAAATTCTCTCCAGGATGCTGTCGTGTGAAAATGAAATACTTTCCCTTCAATAATTTGGGAGAATACCAAGTGTATATCTCAATAGGAGTGAAAAAGCAAGGGGGGGGGGGGGGGGG
>JAOXJM010000033.1:134641-146512 GCA_026413425.1 Tringa solitaria | reverse complement strand
CCCCCCCCCCCCCCGAGAGAGCCGGATTTGTGGGGATTTTAGAAGTTTATTTTGATCCATGTTTGTTTTGAAGCACAACTTTTGTTGCTTGTAGATAAATATATTTTGGTGTGTTAGATGGAAGCATCTCGAAGGTGGTTAAGTTAAATTTTATTCCAGCTGAAGCTTAAACTGCAGTTCTAGCTAGACAGCAGAGCCTGTTTGTCCACCGCTGGGTAAGTTTTGAAGAGCTCCCCAAATGGGCGGAGAGAAAAAAGAGCATTCTTTTCACATCTCCAGTCTGATGTGTTTATCTGGGAAACATTTTTCACTGTGAACAGCAAAATCAAAGAACTAGATAGAGCTATCTGGGAGAGAACCATGAGAAACATAATCATTTACAATTTAATGATCAACTTTTCCAGGAAGCTAATCTAAATTTCAACAAATAACACTTGTAAATATCTGTCTATTTATACTTAAAGTAGCAGAACCCAAACAGGAGCCCTTTTTACTACGTATTGCACAGTTGGAAGAGATTGTAATGACTTTTGACCAGTATCCTCTAAGTGAGAAGGGATGAGTTTTTCCCTTTAAAAGACAGAGAGACTTATTTTGCATCATGCCATAAGCACTTTGCAGTGGTGCTGGGGAAGAACTTCTCTTCAGACGTGTTGATCAGGGGATCACTGTGTTCCTGCAGTGCTCAAGTAATGGTTCTTGACAGCATGTGAGAAACTCTACCCTACTTTGCTTTCACAGAGCCTGTAAACTATTTCTTAAATAGATGTAGTGCTCATGTTTAATTGCTTTATTATTGTCTATTTTCATGATGTGCAGTCAGCATTGTTGTTCTAATAACCCTTTTCAGTTTGGCTGTGCTGGATCATAAACTGCAATGTACAAAAACAAACGCTTGATCTGCCTTAGTGAAATTCTTCTGAGCATATGTGTTGGCGTATATACTCCTAACAACTCCGTAAGTGTCCCACAAATGCCAAATAAAACAATACAAGAGAAAACAGATTGTTAACCTAAAATGCACTAAAATGCCAAAGGTAAACCAGTCCTCCTCCCTCCTCCTTGGCTTGAAAATAAGTCATAGGAGAGAACCAGACAGCAGATCTTTTTCATTACGTTGGCTGGTTTTCTTGTGTATGTATATTCCTCAGCGTTTACTTACCTATTTTTCCCATCTCTGCAACTGGAAGGGTCACAGTTTGCACTGTGAAGATGCTGTCAGAATTTACTTCTCTGAAAAATCACAATAGTATTTAATAAATATCAACCTGTGGGCTCACAGACATTTGAGCACTTGCAGGGCCTTGGATCTAGCCTGGGTGTACCAGAAACATTACTGTTCAGTGACCTTGGTTTAGTCTTTTACATCTTTCTGGTTTGTGAACAAAAATTGTCTTTTAGTGCTTCTGGTAGTACTTACATTCTTAAAATTAGGGATCAGCTCTTCTTTTGTGTTCTGTAATCACCTATGCAAGGAGACAACTGGCTGTACACGGATGTTCTATAACACCGTAATGAGCTTTCTCCAGAAGGTTGAAAAAACAACCCAGAAGCTGATAGGCACAACTGGCTCCGGCAAAGGTTCTTGCTCTGATAACCTACAGCGGCGAGGTGCTATCTGCAATGTCAGTTTACAGCACAGACAATCAAATAAACAACTTCAGTCAAAGAATAAAATCTAAACTAATGGAGATAATCTAAACTAATGGAGATAATTGTTCTGATGTTCAGGAATAGAAAAAAAATAGTAGTGCATGTTCCATAGGTCACAGTGGTTTTGTTGTGTAACAGCAAGTAGAGCTCTAAGGAGCACCTCTTGCTTATATCTCATGTCTAGGGAGTGTGATGATGCCTGAACCTGTGAACCTTTTGTCTTTCTTCTAGAAAGCTGCCTTCTCCCTGCTCTCTGCCTTTTTTTTTTTTTCTTGCCCCTAATCAGTCCCAGGGTGCTCTGAATGATGGTCATGAGACGCTCCAGGTCTTGTCCTCTGTCTGATGGGGAAGGATGAGCACACAGTCTGTACTGGGGAGCATTTCTGCTTTTCCTGTCCTGCCCTTGCACATTATTATTAACCAATAAACTGGTTCTTCTTCCATCCAGGTTCCCCTCTTGGTCCTTTTCTCCCCTCCTTTTGCGGACCCAGGCTGCCTTCAGTTCCAGGGTGGAAACCTGCTCACCTACCCTTCCCTTCAAACTGGGCATTGACTGCGGTGGGGGAACTCCTTAACGTCTGTTGTAGCAGGAGCTGACTGTTACCTCTCTACTAACAGAGTTAATAACACTTAAAAGTCGGTGTTCATGGACAGTTGAATTCTGGTGCTATCAAAGTTGGTTGTGAAACTGTTGCTGACCACTGTGGCATTTGGGTAATGCTTGTTAGCATAAGATGAATTAAAAAGGATTGTTTAATTGTACTTGCTGCTGGTGGTGTGTGCAGTTGCTGTGGAGTCCTCTGGACATGCCCCTGGTAGCGTTTGTAAATGCCCCACTGTGTTTGAGCAGCCATCTGGAGACAGATGAAAATAGTTTCAATCAGGTCCTTTCCAAGCATGCTGTAAATCAGTGCGACTCCGTAGCCCAATGGAAAACTGCACAAACCCCATGACTCACCCCCTGGGAGACCACAAATGTCAATTCCATCCAGGTTTTTTTCATCCCCATTTATCAGTTTGATGCTTTCATCTCCCTTTTAAGCAATGGCCTTTCAAGCAGGGGTGAAATTACACCTGTCAGTAATGTGTGTTCTTGTCACTCTGTCATTCTGTCATTTTTACAAAAGGAAGTAGATGGACATGTGTCCTCCCATGCAAACCAGCCAACACTCTCCCTTTCTTTTGAGCTACTTTCAATACCTTCCTTTTTGTCATCTGTGGTAAAAAATGGGAGATGTCACCCATACTAGAAGACCAAGCAGGAGTGATGCCTGTGTAATTGGGTGCACAGTAATATCTAATCCCTCTGACAGTGCTTGGACATAAAGACCAGATTTTGCATCTGAATCTTTCCCATGCTATCGGATGGGATTTTAGGCCCAAACAAGGTGATGCTGTTCCTGTCAGTCCCGGACTATGCTTTGCTTGTTTTCTGCATCTGTAAAACTCCTGTAAAACACTAAAGTGTTCTCCTTTTGATGGGTTGTGGGATGGAGTCACTTAGATGTTTAGTCCTGTTTTTTCATTTATTGCACCTGTTGCCTAGGAGCAAGGCTGCCAAGGTTCTGGCTTTGTTTTTAACACAGGCTGGGAATATTTGCAGTTTTTTTTTTTCCTGGATGACTTGAGAGTCAGTAATTGTTGCACTCTACTGAATTTTTAACATGCATCTATTCAATAGAAAAGGTTAGGTTTCTTCTGAAGTGTTTGCGTCTTTGACAGATTTCCATGTTTTACCTCTCTATGGTGTTTAAAGTGTAAATTACATTTGAGTTGAAGATTCATAGTTTGGCCTATTAAGATAGATATTTTCAGTACTGGAATTATTTTTAATCTGGGAAATACAAGCTAAGTCTGTAGAATCACAGAATAGTTTGTGTTGGAGGGGACTTTTAAAGCTCATGTAGTCCAACCCCCTGCAACGAGCAGGGACATCTTCTACACCATTTCTTACCATCTTTCTGAACTGCTCTTTCTTCCTGCGCTTGATGACAACATACATAGATTCCAGTGCTTGAGAATGGGAGTTGTTAATTCCCCTTTCAGGTTTGGTTTGCAAGAATCATTAATTGCGTCTCTCTGCAGTAGTAATCGTGGTTCTGGGCTCAGTGTGTGTTGTCTGCCTGGTCCTGCAGCAGAACCATGTTGTCAGCAACACCTTGCTCTTGTGTCCTGCCATGTGGGTCTGTGTCCCACCCCCAAGGTCACGATGGAGAGCCCATGGAAAACACTGGGAGGAACAGGCACCTTCTTTTGACTGTAGTCTCTGCCTACGCAGATCAGTTTCAGCTTGAGCTGAAATCCAAGTGGGTTTGGCTTTATGAAGGATGTGGAGGTAGCCATAAAGTAAATCCTGGCTTTGCAAGGGGTGTCAGCAGGTATTACCCTGACTTCTTAGGTGGTGCACTGAAACTGAGCTTGATTCCTGAGGAGCTGACAATGCACAGAAGATGGGGCCGCAGTTTGTGTATAAGAGGATGTAAGACGAAACCCAGAAAGATTTAAACTTCAAAAGCATTAGAAAAATTAATTTTGAAATCTAATAGATAACACATTACATCAGGGACTGGAAATTGAACTGAGTGAGAGGCCTCAGGTGTTGCAAGAAGAAATGCACCACAACAAAGGCTAACTGACAGAGAAAATTGGACTCTATTACTTCACTTGAGTGCAATACTGGCCAAGAATTTGCCCCTTGGCATAGTTGGTCTTTCCTTAGGTATGGTCCGATAGCCCTGCCATGCCGGTAACCTGGCACAAAGGGCTGCTGCCAGCAGCTCTGTTGTGTCAACACAGAGAAAGTTAATGCTTTACCAGCTGCAGCTCACACCTGCGCAGGGAGATGGGCAAGGGTCGGGAGGGAGCAGTGGGAGGCTTGGGACACAAGCCCTGCAGGGCTGCTCACCAGCCCGAGGGACCACAGAGTGTCTGAAATGTCACCCTTGGTGGTACCAAGACCGATCTAGTTAAGCCTGTGGTGCTGGGAAGATGCAAAATGTCTCATTTGGCACAAAAACATCCAAAGAGCTTGCCCTGATCTGAAATGTTTGCTTTAATAAACGGAGCTGCTGTGGTCAAAGGGAGAACGTGGGAAACCTGATCCAAACTTACAGGTGTCTATAGACTGACCTGTCAGGTGTCCGAGTGTATCACTGTTTAACGGAGACGTGTTATATTACTTTTTAAGTTGGTTAACAAACAAGGCGTGTGTGAGGAGAGTTTAATTAAATCTGCAGACCTGGCAAATGTATTTTCTAATCATTGTTTGGTGAGGTTCCTGGAAATGGGCATTTATAAGGTGTTTCCTGAAAAACTATGTTGCATCCATCCTTACAATGGGGGTAAATGTCAGCTGCTGTGTGGGTGTTGCAGGTGGAAACCAGGTGGGAGACTGAGCACTCCTAAATGAAAAAGGAAACAGATATCCAGTAGCTCTGTAAGTAAACCAACAGCCTGAGTTCATAATCACTGCTTCAGTTGTCATGTAGGAATGCATTTGTTCCTTTCTCCTGAAATTACTACTCCTGATAACTTATGCTTTCATACCTGTAACAATCTCTTTTAGTAAACACTTTTGTATGTGGTTGACCAAAAGAGACCAACGTCAATAGAGCATTTTCAACAGTCTTTTCAGTTTACTAGCAAAATAAAGCAGAAAAAATGGAAAATAATGAAAGTGGTAATTTCCCCCTGAAATCCGCAGAGAAGCTACAGTGCAAACCTAGCAAAGAACACATAAATGGGCACATTGCTTTTATTTCAAAGTCTGTGCTGGTGTCAGGACTGGTTGACAGGTTTCTTTTGTGTGTGTATAATTATTTTGTAGTGGGTTCATTTAACTTTTTGTTTGTTTGTTTGTTTGTTTTTCAGTTCAGTGCTCATAGTAAGTGACCTGTAAGGACTGCAGGGGACTCTTGCGTCCCTGTGTGTGAAGTCTACATGTTGGGAGAATATGTAGTCCATGCGATATAATGCAGAATAGAAATTGCTAAGCCCTAGTTGCTGGGGGATGTGTAAAAGTTCACTGTAATGTTTGCACACACAGCCTCGCTGTGCAGGTCTGCAGCTGGGCAGTGCTGTGGTCCAAAGCGAGCCATCGCTGATCGGCCTTTTCTGCCAGAGCAAGGTATAGTCTCAATGCCCTTTCTGTTGGGGTCCAGCGAAGGAAAGATAGAAGGCCCTGCTTCTTAAGCAGCATCTCTGTTGTCTTCTCCCTCCCCTTTTCATGTCATATCTGGGTAGAGCTCAGGCCTCAGTTGCCTCATGAGTGGATATAAAGCTGTGTTAATGGATTTCAGGTGGAGAGACTGTAGTGTCCTCAGAAAGCACCTCAGGAGCACCTTCTTCCCCATGTCTCACCTCAGCCTCCGTTTGCCTGCGGAGTGTGGCAGCCCTTTGGGACAAGGAGTGCCTCTTGCTCTGCTTGTACATGCGCAGAAGAGTTTCTCCTGGAAGACTGGGGGTGCTCCACAAATCACAAGTTTCTATTTAGCTGCGTTTTCCTGTTGTCAGCGCAATCCCTTAAACAAAGGCAGAGATGGAGAAGCAGTGAGCCAAGTTTTAAATTCACTCATGGTCTTGGCAACTTTTGGCAGCTTTGCCTCTTGCCGTGTTATTTTAATGGTTCTCATTTCCTCCTGTATTACGCTTCTCCACGGTTGCTCTGACTTGCCCCAACACTCACCGCTCTTCTGCTTTCCAGGCCAGTGCCTGCTTCGTTTCTTGCTTTTCACTTTCTTCTTTCATCCCTCCACCGTGTCTGTAGCATTTCAGTATGCTTCAAGGGGCTGCTTCTCTGTCTGAAACTTCATCTATTTTTCCTTCAAAGAATTTTTGAAGTCTTAGTAGTACTGTGCATAACATGTGTTCTCAAATTGTGTGATAAAACACTCGGCTTTTATTGATGCTAGGATTTTAACCCATAGCTTCTGCTTAGTTTTGTGCAGAAAAATGCTGTTCGATTTCTCTGCAATTAGGCTAGTGGAGGGGGACTTTGAATTTTGCTAGAAGAACTTGTTTAAGTAGCTCATGCATGTCTTGGCTAAATTGCAGTAATGTGAATTATTGTTCAGATTAGTTACAAAAAACACTGAGAAAGGAAATTGAGATTACAATGGTCTTTGTCATGCTTCTTTCTGCTGCAGCTGAAAGGGGAACCATCATGCTGTTGGTAACAGAGCAAGCGAAATTCTGATTGTTGAAGAGATTTCTTTGGATATGCAGCCTTTTATGTGGTCAATATTTGTTGGATTTAACCCCAAGACACTTTCTCAGTGTTGGTGCTAGTAGAAAGAGTGAGCTGAATAAAAGGTTGGATGAACTGAACTTTTTGTGAAAATCTCTATTGTTTAGATATCTTATCTCTCTCTCGTTTTTTCCTGCCTGCTTTTCCTCCAATCATCTTTCTCTCTTTTGTAAATATTTAAATTTGTCTTTAATTGCTGAAGCCAAGAACATCCATCCTGTCTGCCATCGCTTTCCCGGTGATCTTGTGCTGAGTCAGCACTCCCTCAGGCGTCTCCCATCCCCATGGCCTCACTGCGGGTGCCGGGGCCTTGGGTGCAGACCCAGTAATTAAGGAGTTAAAGAACAGGGACTAGTTCTCTCCACTCCCTTAGTAGGAAGTTAAACACCACATCAGCAAGCCTGGCTTGGAGGAATAAGGACATACAAGTCCTGACCTGCCTTATGTCAGCCTGCCTTTGGCTGCGGTTTTATCTTATTTAAGAGTTGTCTTAAAACGCTGTTTGCACAGGAATGGGTTCCATAAGGAGAGGAGAATGAGTGCCTCCTATGAATTTATATAACCATTAGATCCACTAATTTCAGATTGTCTGCCAAAAGTAGGCTCAAGAAAATGCTCAGGCGTTCTGTTGCCTGGTCTGTGGGACTCCAGTAGAGTCATTGATGGAGTATAAGATAGCCGTTGTCAGCAAGAGCTAATAAAGCGAAGACTCTGAGGTACCTAAGAATTATGTGTAGCAGAGGGAGATTTCTCAAGAGCTGTCCAAACATCTCCTGCACAATGTGCAGAGTATGCTGGCAGGTAGGGGCAAACGCAGTTCAAGCAGAGCGTGCAAAGCTTCAGATCACTGTAGGGCAAACCACATTTCTTAAAGTCTTTCCAGTGAAGAGAAGCACCGTATTCAGCTGCTTTACATCAGCCACAGGTTCTTACTCTCTGTGTTTCTTTTCTGTTGTGTTTCTCCTTTCCAATGCAAGAAGCAGATCCATGGGAGGTATTTGATTTGCTAAATTAGCTAATGCGTCAGAATGAAATGGGCAAGTCTACGTTAAGAGTACGTTCTAAAATCCCTTATTGTTTTCTCAAGAGGGTTGCACTAAGGAACACCAGTTACTTTGAGCGATAGTTTGCAGAAGGTCCGCTTTGTTTTTATGACTACATACTGTGTTTAGGCAAAATAAAATTAACTTCTTGTTGCTTTTTAACCATTGGCTATTGCGTAAGCTTTTTCTACTAGCAGAAGAAAATAAAATATGAGATAAGATCTAAACTTTTATAAAATAAACCTTATAACTCAACGAGTTAGGGGTAGGTTTACTGAGCTCGCTGGTGTATGTAAAAGAAATTTTCTGGCTTCATCAGAATGATGGGCGGTCTTCCATTGCCCAGGATGCACCAGGAAAAACTTCCCTTCTTTTGATTTAACTCTGAGGGATGTTATTTTTTTCTTACATTTTTCCCTGAGAGCCTGTCCATTAATCGCAGAGCTGTGATGTTTGCTTTTCATGGAAAAATATCTATGAACAAAGGAGAAAGGATGAAACCTTAGTACACCAAAAGAATACTGGAAATTCTATAAATAGTGACATTATCAAAACATGCTGAATGTCTCTGGTTTCATTTGAGCAAAGCTTTTGCATGTTTAAGGTTAAGCACAAATCCAGCAGAGCGCTGGAAGTGTGCTTATTGATGAGCACCACAGGTCTTTGTGCGCAGCCGGATCTCTTAAAAACGGGCGTACGCGTGAGCATCGCCCCTAGCTGTAGATGGTGATGTATGTTATGAAAGTTGTCCTGTCCTGTTCTCTGCCTGCTGATGGTCCTTATCTCCAACAACATTCCTGCTGCCCCTTAGAACTAAGAGGATCCAGAAAGTGCTATGGTGGTAACTCACTGCTGTCTGGCTCCCGACAGCTGAGGTGTGGTCAGTGAGAAGGGGAATCGGGACTACAAAATGTTCTGCTACGTTTACTGATAGTTCCTTACACGGAAAGGGAATGGATTTGTCCTCGTTGGACAAAGTCTTTAGTGGGTTCCTGCCCATTTTGTGGGATTGGCATTGGGAATTACAGTAAACATGGTTCTCAGTGAGGATCATGTAGTATGGGTAGCTTCTGTAACACAGTAGCTGCTGTTCTGGGGTCACTTCAGTGGATCCAACCTCATTTAATGTAATTTCTCCCTCTTCTTCTATCGTGTCAAGTATAGTCTTGAAAGAAATTGAAACATTTAATCTTTCTGTGTCATTAGTTGTTTCTTACCCTCCTTTTAAAGATGAGGTCTGTATCCCTTTTTCGTTTTTTATGGAGATGTCATTGATTGATACTTATTCTGACTAATTTGCTGTTCCTGAAGATTGATGCTGAGGACATAACAAATGAAAAATATCACAGGCTTTGGAGTTTAATATATGGGGAGATATAATCAGGCATATTGATTCTTTCCTTCCTGCATTTCTGTTCCCTGTAATTAAGAGCAAGTTTCTGCTTGTGGAGTAATTCTCTGTGTTCCTTAGAACAATCGCTTATTCAAAACCTGAATGCTAAGTGAACTAAAGAAGGAATTAATTGTAAGGAGGAACAAAGATTTTATTTTGGGTCATATTAATGCTTTCTTTAGTAAATAGGAAATGGTGTATCCATCAGTTACAGAAGCGTAGGCCAGGTTTTGGCCTAGCTCAGGAACTTGTCCAGAGGAGTGAAGGGGGAATGCAGTTTGTGTGGGCTATTCCGGCTAAAAGCAGAACGTGGAGTCAGGGTGTAGGACATGGCTCGGTGCTATGTCTCTGGTCTCTTGGGGAGGGCCTGGGGATGACTGACGCTTGCCCACCCAGCATGTCAGCACCAGCCCACGGCCTGTGCGCAGGGAGCAGCGGCCGCAAGAGGAAGGAGCTGGGAGGCTGGGCCGTGGTCGGGATAAGGAGGACACAGTTGTTAGCGGCAGTGTTGTGAGCAGACAGAGAGGTCTGCAGCTGAGCGAGGGTGCAGGTAGATGTGGCAGAATGAGGGTGTGTCTGTGTGAGAAATACAGCAGAAAGGCAAAATGTTTGAGGATTTGCAGGTTCTTTCCTTTCTGGTAGGGGAGTGTGGCTTCTTATCTAGTTCGCTTCTGTGGTGAAACCGCTCTTCTGAGTTACTGGTGAGGGTTTTGATATTGGAACAGTTGTGGTGCCACAGGTTCTGTGCAGCATTAGGAGATGTCAAAATAGATGGAC
Organism: Tringa solitaria; assembly: GCA_026413425.1. Classification (NCBI taxonomy): domain Eukaryota; kingdom Metazoa; phylum Chordata; class Aves; order Charadriiformes; family Scolopacidae; genus Tringa; species Tringa solitaria. Next base: position 136,401 of record JAOXJM010000033.1, on the reverse strand, counting down.
TGTAAGAGTGGAAAAAAAGCATAGTGTTACATAAATAATGATGAGTGTTACATAAATAATGATGAAGGAAAGTGGTCTCATGCTCTCCAAGATGGAAACGCCACAGTAGACATCAGGAGCACAAAAATGAACTCTTACCTGCTTTTTATTTTATCTAATCAAACTGGAAATGTTAAAAAGTCATTTTCAGCAGTTGGTAATAGATACAGTGTAATGTACAGTAACAAGCGGAATTGATTGACAAGCATTGTCTTTCGTCTGCCTTGGATAGCAATGGTTGTCAATGCCTCTCCATTTCCTGGAGGTACCACACAATGGCTGTGTTTGTCTCTGGGTTGTGGACCCAGAAGGTTCCACGCTGAGCAGACCTTACTCAGCAGAGGTAATAACCTGGTCAGTCATGCAGCTGAAAGATCAAGTTTAAAGTAAAAATTAGGAAGAATTCCCAGCACTATTGTGTTTCAGCCTCATGTGAAGACTTCCACTGCCCAACCATTTGCCCTTGGCATGAGCAGCAAAGCCAGGAGGGGAGACTGATGGGCACTTTCTAAATCTTGTAAGGTAGCTTTGAAAACAGAGAGAGTGCAGATTGGCCTTTCAGGTGGCCTAAAACCAAATGTCTCATAATTAAGGATTCCATCCTTCGCCCCCCGCCTTTTCCTTTTCAAAGGTTCATCCTAATCCTGAGGTCCGTTGTGAACTTGTGTTTTATCTTCAATTCTCATTGTCATTGAAAATAGGTTTAATAGGACATCTTGGGCACTGCTGTTTTTTCTTGAGATATGTTTTTCACTTTATCCCTTTCCAAAATTTGTGTTTTTATTCTTAAAGGTATGAAGGAAAGCCTCACTTTGGGTCTGACCCTGTATTAATTTGGGAGATGGGAGTTTTGTAACTGGCTTCCACAGGAGAAGTCCCTCTGCAAAGGCAGCCTTGCAGTGCTAGACCTGAATGCAGGGCACACAGTATCTGTGTCACCTGAGCGTTGGCGCTGCAGCGGAGCCTTGCCACAGCCGCCCTTGCCGAGCCCCGCCACCCCGTAGAGGTGACTGCACCGGTGGCGGAGGCTGGAGGACAGGGACTTCCCAGGCCACAACATTCTGGGAGCCTGCAGTGACAGCTGCCTGGAGGTTCCTCAAGTGCCTGACAGGGCCTCGGGAACATTCCTGATTTTGCTGCTGGCTGGAAGTAAAGGTGAAGGCTTTTCTGGGTGAGCTGTGATGGTAGGGGATTCCCTATTACGTCTCGGGTGAAACAAGGGTATGTAGCAGCTTTTACATCTTGATTCACGAGCTTTTAAAGTCAGTTAAGCTATTTGGAATATTTTTCTCCATTTTAATGGATCCTTAGAATATATTTGAGCCATCACGTTGAAATCAAGCTCTTGGGGTTCTGGTTTTGAGGTGAAGCTGAGATTTGCGCAGTCACACTAGAGGTGCCCTGAGCCTTAGAACATGTCCAGTATATTTTTGCACCTGGGAATCGCCCTGTATCAGGAAAATTCTTGTGCAGAAATAGCCAGATTCCTTCCTGGCCACCTGGGCACACTGACAGCTCATATTTAGCCGCTTGTCAGTTAGAACCCCCAGGTCTCTTTCTTCCAGGCAGCTTTCCAGCCAGGCTTCCCCAAGCCTGTAGCGCTGCACGGGGTTATTGTGGCCCAAGCGCAGAACCCGGCACTTGCCCTTGTTGAAGCTCATCCCATTGATGTTGGCCCAACGATCCAACCTATCTAAGTCACTCTGTAGGGCTTCCCTATC
>JAOXJM010000033.1:121040-134541 GCA_026413425.1 Tringa solitaria | reverse complement strand
TCTAAGTCACTCTGTAGGGCTTCCCTATCCTCCTGGGAATCAACACTCCTGCTTATCACAGCAGGGAACAGACCCGAGTTTTAAAGGAAGATACTGTTTTATGGGTTGTGACAAGAAATTTTTCCAACCTCAAAGACCTGCACAGATAAGCTTTTTGAACTAGAAAGTAAAGAAACTGTCAAAAAAAGAAACAGGAGGAGGGAAAAAAAAAAAAGAAACAGAAATAAAAAAAAAAGTAGAGGCAAGAGCAGGAAAGATATGGTTTGGGAAGATGTCTATGTATCTCATTATTCTTGAAGGGTATGGGAAGCCATGAGGACTTTTGTAGCTTCATTTGATTAGGTTGCACTTGGAAATTGGTAGCATTGCACACTCGCTGGACCTTGTACATGTGAAAAACAGAGAGGGGGGAAATAAAGGCTTTCAGCAGAGCTGGGCACAAAGGGGTGGGCCTGAGATAGGGGTGAGAGATTGATCCACAAGAGAGGCACAGAAGAGGAAGGGCGTTGAAAAGTGATCACCTGGTCTTAGGTGGTCTGAGTTCCTCTGCCACAGCCTTTGGCTTTTGGCAAGCAGAGTGGCAATCAGATGCTGTTGAAAAATCACATCATTAGTCCTTCTTTTTCGTTGTTGATAAGATAGAGACAGGGTATTTCCCATTGCAAAGGGAAATGTACTGAAAATTGTTAAGTCTTCACATGCAAAGTGTAATGGGTACAGTGCAGTGGAAACAGATGAAAAGTATGTGCACTGGGGAGAAAAAAAAATACTGTATCCAGATCTTTCAGGTCTGTCTTCTGAAGCATGATGACAGTTATTTAGCAGTTTTTTATTAGAATTAAAGGGAATCTGCAGTCCATACTTGTCTCTGGGAAACAGAATTCTTTTACGCCTCTCACGTTTTATTCTGCCTTAGCTGAACTGGCCACAACTACCTTCCTCTATGCAGGCTGTTTTGCCCAGCAAATTTGTACTCTTTTGAACAGTTTATTTCCAGCAGAGCCTGCTGAGGTTTAGACACGTTCACTAGCACATTGTCACAGCAGAGTCCCTTCTGCCACCTTCTCTTTCCCTGCAGCAGGCTCTGGGCAGTGCCACCAGCACCCCAGGCTGTCTCCATGCCTGGAGCAGCTCGGTGCTGGCGCTGGGAGCAGAGCATGTCATGGTGCCCGTGTCCCACTGGGTGAGAAGCCCAGTGGGAAGGTTGTGATAACTGGGGAGCGTTTGAATGGCTTTGCGCTGGAGGATACACATTTCCTAACACCGTCACGCAGGTTTGAGTAGTTCCTGCTATTAGGAAGAGAAAGAGACACCTGAATTATCAACAGTATAAACAACAATTATAAAAGTCTCATCTTCTCTTTCCTGGGAACTGTACGTTGACTTGGAGCATAGAGGAACAGCAGACAAAGGCTGTGTGAAATATTATGAGTTGAAAACTAAAGAAGGGATATCAGCATTAAAAATAGGAAGAGAAGAATACTTAAGAAAGACGAGACGGTCAGGCAGTTAAAAGAATTCTAGGGTAAAACCAGATCAACTCTCGGTTAGAGGCAGAATTGCCTTTGGAAATAGAGGCGCTGTGTGGTAGTAATGGAGCTGTGACAAGAGGGGGCAGGAACACTCCACAGTGCTCATGGTTGCATTGAGGTTCACTTAGTGTGGGGGAGTGGAAAAGCCATCAGCAGGGAGAAGGGGACAGGTCAGTGCATGGAAAACAGCATTACAGGAATTGTACCAACTGTATTTGTTCAGTGAATGTCATAGAAATTCATTATGTTCTTTCCATCAGGCTTGTAACAACCCTGAGTATCCCTGTCTCTTGCAACAGCATCTTTCTGTGGCTGGAGACTGGAGATAAATTAAGTTTTTCAGAAGTTCAGAACTGCATGCTCTTAGTGTATTCTCTGCTTTACTGTGGATTGTGGAAGAGCTGCTAACATCAGTAATGCCTTAAGTTTAACAAAAAATTATTAAACTTTTCTAAAAGTTGTCTAGCATCCTCTGACAGCATTGCATGTTGTATTTAGAGTATTCACTTTACCTTGTCAAGAGCAATCTTTTAGCTTAGTCTGCTTATTAAAAAAAAAAAAAACGGAAAAGGGGGACTATAGAATTTAACAAGTGATAACACCATGTTCTAGCCCGCTGTCATGCATCATTTCATGTGTTCACATTAAGATAATTTTTTTTCTCTACAAATTCATAGTGCAGATTTGGTCAGGCTTTGAGAGTTTTTTCATATGAGGTTTGCATAACTGAGTGGAATTAATGGAATGGAAAATATCATAGTAGCAAAAATAGCAGGCCACAGTATTATTTCAGCTTGCATTTTATGCATGTTTTGCTGTATTGAGTGTGACAATAGTATTGAAAGTGCAGCAGTCTCGCTGAGGTTTTTAGGAATGCTTAATAGTGATTGTTTATGTGCAATTAAAATGCACCCAAACCTCTTCCATTTTCTCTTACTCCTGTACTGTTTACACATGCCCGAGAGCTATGCTCATCCCGCCTCCTGAACCCGCTGCCTATGCCCAGGTGACTGGAGGAGTGTTTTCTGGTGCCTTGGTAGGCTGTGTTGAACTGCAGTTGCCTTTAGGGAGCCATGGACCGCTTCCCGTGGGGTCTGTTGGCGTGTTCGCCTTGTCATCTAGCTCCGGCACACGGGATCGCAGGGCGTCCCTGCAGTTTGTCTGTGAAGAGCCTCAGCAGGGTTTCAGGTGCTTCTAAATGTCATCAGTCTTCACGTGAATAGCTTGGACAAGGTATCTTGTCCTCAGCTAACCCTGCCCTCAAGACTCATTCATACTTCCCTGTGAAAGACTTGCTTTCTTTAAAGATCAGGAAGAAATAGTTCTAGACAAGGACCAGGCGAAGCAGTCCTTCCTATCAAATAAAACTGTGGTTATTAATATTTTGAACCATGTGAAGGAAGGAAGAGCCCTAGTTGGTGTCAACCCTGTGGAGTCCTGTTAGCTCACAGGGGACCAGCTGCCTATCACTAAGGCAATGGCTTTGGCTGACCAAGAGGAAAGCACTTTGGGCTCAGGTACATTTGCTTTGATTCAGACAGTAATTGCTTGCGCACCTGTAATCTGGCCGTGGTAGTCATGAGGTCACCTTCAGCCCTTGCTGCTTCGCTGCTTGGTTAAGGCCTCCGGGTGTCAGGTCCCAGCTGGGAGACAATGCCATGACAGCCTGATAGGCGTCTCTGGTATTGCACATGCTAATAGTCAGTAATTGCACTGTTTCGTGGATACAATATCCTGGAAAACAGGTGATTTTCAATGGCTGCTGAGTGCATAACTTCATTCAAGAACTTCAGAAGCTCTCTTAGTCCTTAAAAAGTAAATTTATTACTTGGACAGATTTTGTCATTTCTCATTGCATTACTGGAAAAGGAGCAGGTAATGTAACCCATCACGCGTAGTTCCAGGGGAAGCTGCAGTTTTGATGGATTTCCAAAGCTTTTCTGGAAGCAGTTTCTTGTGTTTCCAAACCTGGGCCTTTAATTTCTAATAGCTTTTGGGTTGGTCTTTTTTTAGCCTTTCCCACATCAGTATGTTTCTTGCATGTATTGTTAACTTTAATCCATCAAGTTATCAGGAGTTATATGGGCTTTGAAGAAAGAAATGCATTAGCTGTAGCTACAATAAAGGTAATTATGATATAGCACAGGATGGATAAACACACTTAGAAAAAGAAAAAAAAAACACCCAGTATATTATATTTTTAAAACAGTTACCAAAAATAAGGTGTCTTGTTTATTCTGAAATGTGAAATCTGAGTGGATGTGTCAGATTTGGAATTCTCAAGTAGCTACTTCTGTGTGTTATCATTACAAAAGTTAATATTTTCTTAAAAGTTTCAAAGGTAAAGGTCATTTTTTCAAAACTAAAATCACAGCACAATATCTTGGATAAAACTAAACCAGTCTGTTTTCTTTCCATTCTGAGGTTTGTTGTTTGCAAAAAAAAAAAAAAAAAAAAAAAAAAAAAATCTTGAGACAACTGATCTTGAAATCAATCAGTCAGATCACATTTTAGCACTTTAACCTCTTGGGTAGTTCTGTATCTCTTACTTGAGTCTTTCACTGTTTATTTTTCTTCATTCTAATTGAAGATGGAGCAAAATATCATCTATCTAGAAACTGAGCTTTTTAACCCTGTGTTTAATCATTGTGCTGTGGGAGTGTAAATATGCAGAGAAAATTCTTTAGAGTAGGGATATACTAAAAATACAATATTTATGAGAAGGAAGTTATTCTACGTTCTTAATATTCAAACCTTAATCAATACAAATTTCAGTAGCAGACTAACACGGCTATTAATTTTAATGTTGCCAACAGTCTGTTCTGGTAAGAAAAAGTAAACCAGGCTTTGTGTGGTCTTGTTTCCAGCAGCATAATCATGGATTTGGTCTTAAGGATGAATCATTTCAAGTCTTTTAGGATTCAGTCTCCCAACTTTAAAAATTGAATTAGTCAAATTCTTCTTTCTGTGCTCAAGTAGCCCTGCTCGATGTCCAAGGATTGGAGTAAAAATCCTTTCCTAATGACTGATGAGAGATTTAATGGAATAGTTGCCCATTAACTGAATTGATCCCACTTTGACTCCTGTAGAGCTGAGCTAGGAAGAAATGCACAAGATATACAGGAGAGAAATCAGGAAAACTGGAAGGTTTGGAAAGATCCCGTTGCAGCGCACCTGACGGTGGTCTGCATGTGGTGGGTCATGTTTTGTGGGCTTTAGTCACACACATAGTTCTGAGATTATTGCTGGCATGCCCTATGGAACTTGCTGAACTTGCTTCTGTTGTCTTACACTGAAGTTTGTTGAGTTGAAGTAATTAATTCTCAGAGTTTTTCCCCATGCAAATGTGGTAAACCTGTCCCGATAGAAGTAATCCTACTCGTGCAATGCAAGGAAGACTTTCTAGAAATCATTTGGACCTTAATTAAAATGGAAGATTTCTAGTGCCAAACCACAACTGCTTTCTAGTGTCTGTAATCTTGCTTTAAACTGATGCAAATACATGTGTTCTACATCTGTACTGGAGAGTTCAGCTCTGACATTCCTTCATCCCATGCAATATTTGTGAAATAAAAGAAAAAAGAGAGGATTGGATATGCTTCATACAGATGGGATATTTAGTCAGCTTGGAAATGCTTCCACCATGGTTTCAGCGCTCGGTAACTATTCCTGACCACCTGTGTTCAATTTAAATTGATAACTAGTTGTGACTTATTCTACTCTCACATCAGTTAATTACGCAAGGTCTACTGTGGAGAACCAGACGGAGGGAGAAGATATTAGAAAACAAACAGCAGTAACGCTGCAGCCTTAGCCTTTGAAAAGTGCTGTCTTAGTCCAGCCACGGGGCTGACACTCACCATCAGGTGCCTCCCTCCAGGGGCTTTCCCCTTGAGTTTGCTCGAGGGGGATTTCCGTAACGAATTCTGTGCTTCCTGGTAACTAGTGCTGTTTTGTTTGACAACAGGAGTCGCTAAACATGGTAAATATGTTGGGGAACGGACTCTTGCTTTTAGCCATCAGCAGTAGTGAAATGGTATGATTGCAAACAAAGCGACTTCTGTTTTCCATGGAGAACTGTAACAGTTGTAGGATTATTTTTTTTTTCTTCAACTGGCACTTTCAGGTAATCAGTATAAAATATTGTTTGTCGTATGACTTGGAGCTAGTGCTGACAACCAGAGTTGTCAAAATAAGGTGGAATAAAATAAACCTAATTTTATCTTTTACTTGACACATGAAATTAGATTAGATCTGTTTATAATGCTTCTTGGGTCACTCATTTTTCATCATAATGGCTGATTCCCTTTCTTTTGGCTCTGAACATAGCTGAAACCTAGCAGTTATGAATAGTAGATATTGACAAAGTAAACTGTATTGACTTGGGTGTTGATCAAAGGCTATCAGGCTGGGTCCCTTGAATTAGATTGTGCTTATTTCTTGGCCCTGTACATTCTGTTCTCCTCTTTTCTCTCCAGCATGGGTAAATCTAGCATCCAGCACAGGTTGAAGTCAGGCTCTTCACAGAAACGCTGCTAAGTCAAATAATTAGGGCTGCTGTGGGGTGAACACTCTTCAGGAATATGGCCCGTGGGAATTGCCACCTCATTTAGGTCTCCCGGGTTGCAGAAGGTTGAAGACCATTAGTCTCATAAAAGAAACTATAAACAACCTGAGGTTCCAGCATCAAAACACCCGTCAGGAGCATAAACATCAGGGATCAAAATGCAGTCTTGGATGCTAGGACTTGCTTGTTCCATTGAGCAAATATTTCTGACATCTCAGGCTTAGCGACTGGCTTTTCCCAGGAGAGTCCTTGGAAGCTGCCAATAGAAGGGAGAATAATAAGCTGACGTAATTAGATGAACAGTTTCAAATTCCAGTTCTGCAATAATTTGTACAAATTGCCGTTTTTTTTTTTAACGTATCACAGGAATAGACATTACTGTCACATCAAAATTTACAGAGTGAATTTATAGCAACCATTGTCTAAGATGGTAATTAAATGGGGTAAGACCAGAAAAACAGGCAGTGAAATGACAAATTGCTTTTTACTGCAGATCCTAAATATCAGGGGGTAAAGTAAATCACTGTAGAAGATGACTATCTCCTCCTCCTTCCCAGCAAACATCCCAAATGGCCCCAGTTGAGGAGGAATTTGAGAAGCCAGATAGTGTCCTAATGTCGTAGTCTCTCCCTGCAAGGGTGTATAGCCTCAAACTTCGGTGGCAAGTATGTGGGCAAATGACCACACGCTTTTTTAAGAAAACAAACCCAAATATTTTGGTCAAGTGTGAAGAGAGGGTAACGTGAAACCTTTGACATCCTTTCATTTTTTTCATTAAATAAACTCCAAACCCTAGTTTAGGCTTACCTGGGATCGCAAAGATACATTAGTGATATTGTAAAGCCACCTTTGTAGGCAAAGATTTTACGGTCAGTTGGTGACTATGTAAAATTAAAGCAATTAAATGGCTTAGATCAGCCTCAGCTGTCTGTGAACTGTTTCTTGGGCACAGAATATGGAAGAAAGAGTTTACGTCCTACAACTGAACCTGCGTCAGTTCTCTGAATAATGCCTAGGTCTTTAGTGTCATTACTTCTCTGTTGTTAAGGATGTGCTGTGAATGCTTTGTGATTCCCTGTTTTTTCTTTCTGTTTGTATAGTAGCACACTGCTTAGGTATTGGAAAAATACAAATAATGATCTGCCTCTGATGCAAAAATTATGTACTTTAAGAATGTAGAATATTTGGGACAACAAAACCAACACCCTCCGAACAGCTCACAATCTGTGCTAAGTATCTTATGCCTGATGTGCCAGGCACCAGTGTAGGGTCTAGTAGGGTGCAGCCCCAAGGATGTGGGCATTTTCTCCGATGTAGAACTGTGTTATACAACAGCTATTGAACCAGAGCTTTGCTATCTGAAAAAGCAATAGAAAACTGCATTTTAGAAGGGTATTCCCAGTATGGGAGGGCAAAGTCCTCCAAGAAGGAAAAAATGCCGGAACTAACATTAGTTTCTGCCAGCATCTTTTTCTTTCTTGCATCCTTACCTGGACGTGCACTCTGATCTCAGGAATGGGAGCTCCTTTCTGTCTGTGTTCGGTTCACGCGTACATTTTCAGCACTTGCACTAACTCTGAGGTTGAAAAGAGTTGTCCAGGAGCAACCATTATTATCTGGGCTTTGCGTGGGAAGGAGCATTTTTTTATTGTTTTCTTACATTGTTATAGGCACAGTGGGGTAAGGATCTAAATGTGGCGAGATGCGGTGTCATTCATTAGACCGAATGAAGTACTTAGGACAAGCAAGTAAGCTTTCACACGTGCAATCTGTTCTGCTGTTTTGTGGGATATCGTTACCCACTTTGCCCTGTAACAAACTGGGGAGCTGCTGTGCTGGTGTGACCAAGGGAAGGTGGTATAGGAGCCATCCCTGCTGTTTGACCCTGACAGAGCCGTGCTCCCAAGCTGCCTCTGGCTTCTGGAACCAGCCACTGAGCAACGTCATCGCCTGTTCTCTGTGCCGGCTTTCCAGTGGCACAAGTAACTTCAGAGGATCTTGCGAGTGGCAGAGCCTGGAGTCTGGTGTGTATTGGCATATATTGGTTGTGTCTGTTGCTGTTATGGAGGGAAGTCTGTATAATTGCTACAAGAACAAGTGCTGTGTGAGGAAATTATCAAAAATCAGGGTGTTGGAATGGATTGTGTATGCAAGCCAGGAGATTTTAAACTTATTAGCTTAAAATAATAATATTTATTTTATAACAGCTTCTGGAGGTCCTTCCTCGGGCTAGACTAGGCACTGAAAAGGTGGAGACCAGGAGCAGCAAATAAAGAAGAGGAAAATGAGCTATAAAGTTATCTGCCCAGGAATTTACGGTAGGAAAGAGAAATGTAGGAAAAGAGCCCATATGTGTTCTGCATAGTGGGTTGTGCCCTCTCTGCGATGTGAGGTGTGCCAGCTCTCGGTAAGGTACGCACGGAGACGTTGGTGCCAGCCGGGACTGACAGACCGTGAAGACTGAGGCAGGTAAAATAAAACACCAAAAAGCGTCTGAAGAGGGAACAATGAAGGAAACAGGGAGGGAAGGGCTACGTTAACACAATGTAAATGCATAACTCCACATTCTTGGGAGAGTTTTGCTGAAACATTGACTTTTAAAGAAAATATTTGGGGATCATTATTACAGGAAATAAATTTCATGGTGTTTTTAAGTTGTATCTATAAAAAGCTAGAAAGGATACTGAGTAGACAGTCCTGGTCTGGTGAACGGGCCCTGCAGCTGTGTTGGCTTCACAAATGTTTTGCATGTGCTGTTCTTAAAGAGCAAAGGAGAATGAAAGGGGGGTAAAAACCCAACACAAAAACCTTTAGTCCCCTCATCTTCCAAACCATGAGAATTTTTCCTCTTTTTTGTGTAATAATTGTATCCAGTATGGTTTGAATTTTTCCATTAAAAGTTTCAAATAATTAGTAAAGACTTCAAGAAGCAGCTGTTGAGAAAATCAGGCATAAAAAGGGCCCAACAATATTTGCAAAGTGAAATTGCAATTATGTAAATTACAGCTACTGTATTTGTAGGCATGGGAGCCCAGGAGAACAGAACTGGAAAGCTCTCAATTACATTGGAGACAAATACTCATTTGCGTTACAAGGCAAGGCCATGCTTGGCAATTTGCTTGTGAGCATGTAAATTGGGTCACGGACGTGTCCACTTGCTTCTTCTATTTTGGTGTGGAAGTCAAGTGGCTGGAAGTTTCTATCTTTAATGATTTCCTCTTGTCCGCTCTAACGAACAGCTGCACTAAGTTGTCCAACACCATTTAGAGTATTTACTGGCCAGTGTTCAGCTGAGATGAAAAGGGAGACACTTAATCTAATCTTCTTGGATGTCTTGGTGTTTGCACTTGAAAAGTTTTCTTTTATGCAGTCTTTGAGCAAGTGCAGAACAAATTAATGTTTTGGTTTGACACTGACTGACCTTTTGAGAATGATTACTGCTTGGGAACTCTTGAAGCATATTTTAAAGAGCTGTTTGCCGTAGACTACAGTAAGTAGGAAAAAAAAAGTTATTCAGAATTGCATTTAAGTGTCAATCTGAGCAGTATCTGAGGAAATTGATCCATGTGAATTAAGTGCTGAACTGGTTCAATGTGGTGGTGTTTAACAGTGGTTTAGACCAGAACATCAGCCTCATGAAATATATGAAAACTAGATCCAGAGTTTTTGTTAGGTCAATTTTGATAACTCGAGCCTGCGTGGGGGCAGGAAGTAAGTTCAGATCTGACTGGAAGGGAGTTCACAGCTCAGCAAGGGGTTCAAGTCCAGCTTGTGTCAGCTGGAGACATAACCCAACCAGCAGACAGTCGTTACAACATAGTTCCTTTTAATCTGCTCAGTTACCTTCTGCCTGGGGCAGTCACTGCAAGGTCTTCAGAATGCGAGGAGATGTCTCTGTGCGAGAAACGTCCTTTCACAGCTCTCTTTTTGAGAAATAGAGTTGGTCTTTGGGGAAGTCTGTCAAGTAGTAGCCTACAGCAGTCTATTGAAAGATTGGAGAAATACATGAAAACGAACAATTATTGACAGGACTAAATAAGAATGCTTTAATAGGTAACTAAATGTATAAATATATACTACATTGTGATCCTGTTCATTATTGCCCTAAGAGTTTCTGCTATATTGAACAAAAAATAGCCAGATACCTATTCCCTCCCCCATCCATTTTTGTCCCCTTTAGTAAGGCCTGTTTTCAGTGAAGGTCATTTTCTATGGGGCAATTAGTTTTTAACTGATATTTGAAGGACTGCAGAAGGCTTGCACTGGGCAGCGCCCAGAGACAGCACCGGCATCACAGGATGCTGGGGACAGGGACATCACCTGAAGAAGTTCCCAAGTTCTTGAATCTGTGAGAGAATATGGCTGCACGTAATTAAGCCCAGTGTTGTTTGTATACAAGAGCAGTAGGAAATCCATAGTTTTATTTGCAGTTGGTGCAAGTCCTCTGGTTTCATGAGCAGCGGTACGCTAGGTTAGGGATTAGATCTAGAGACGGGAAAGCAATTGTGTTGATTCAAGTGGTACACTTGGGAGGGTCAGAAATAGAAACTAGGTCTCTTTAACACCAAGATATGTGCTTTAACAATAAAACAATTTGTTTTCCACCGTCCAAATCCCCAAGCACTGTTTTGGAAAAATATCTAGAGCAGCAACTTCTCATTTGAAATCCTGCTTGCATAGCAGACACCTTAACTTATGTGCAACAAATCAAGACAAAAATTGCTGGTGCATACCTCTTGATTCAGCCATATGCTGCGAGCGGTAGTTTTGACAGATGCATTCTTCCCCAGAGGCTGAATTTGGTTCATCAGACTTAGGTTAAATTCGTAGGATCTGAGGTAAAATTCCAGGGCTCCATCCATTAGCCACCAAGCCCGTAGCATCCGCTTTAGAGCAACGTGATGGGGAAATGTGACCCAGTGCTTGGGAATTGAACTGGTGCCAACGGCGCTGCAGTGCTACATTCGTTATGTCATACCACACACATCTGATAAGGGAAGACATAATGCTGTTGGATAAGTTCTTGTATACAAGGACTCTGCAGGTCATGTCGAGAGAGCTGCTTTTTATTTAATAACTGAGGTATGCAGGTGCTAATTGGAACCATATGTACGTGAAGCCAAAGCCAAAGTTTGTTACACCACAGCAGAATGATGGCGTTGCATTTCTGGGGGTCTGGAAGGAGGCTAGCTTTAGATTAATCTTTATTTACTGAAGTATTTAGGCAGCCGTGTGTTATATTGCTTGAATTCTATATTTCAGTTTTGCTAAAAATAAAAGAAAAAAAATCTCTATTTCCTCCATCAGTCAGAAACACTTTTGATACTATTTTATTTGAGAAGACATTTCTGGGAGAGGTTTGAATTGGTACTGAAGTAGCAGCAAGTTGTTTGGCTGCACCAGATATTGCTCCTCCTTGAGTCAGTGGCATCTTGCGTGTCTCTGCGCGGAGGTGAGGGGTGTGAGGTGACAAGAGGCTCTCGCCCAGAGTGCCCTTGTGGGGACTGAGGCAGCCCTGGCCCTGCTGCTCTTGCAGGCCCTGTCCCCCCTGGTGACACCAGAGCAGCTCCATCAGCGCTGGGCTGTGGTGTGGTACAGGCATCAGCTGGGGGCTAGTGCAGGGTAGGTGACGCTTTGTTATGCGTATTCCTTTTGTGTACTTCTAACTTAATTATATGGAGAGAGCTACCCCATCTGAAATGTAGAACCTTTATAAATAGCACTATCATAGTGCCTGATTTGGGAATTTTTAATATACATATATAGAGAGAGGGTTTTCTCTTTCCTCCCTTGTTCTTCTCTTCAGACAGCACAAAAGAAATCTTGACTATTTGCATGATTTGCTGTATTTCAAGTTAATGCATGTGGGAGACAGAAGGCTGCATTAGAAAGCTGCATGTTGCTTTTGGTCTGCAAGAGTGGCCAGTCCAGGAGTGTGTTGCAGGTTCACTGAGATAATGTGAGAAGGGAGAAGCCCAACTTCCACATGTTCAGGTTATGCTACGCTCGGGGTTATAATTCCTGTGTTGCAGTAGGATCTATCAATGCTGTAACGTCAGATGACGTTGAGTGATCCATTAACTCTGGTGAACTTGGGTTCCTTAGACATTGGATCTTTAAAGGTGTGAGGCCTGGCATTGTGATAACGATTGTGCCAGGGGAGCAGAAGAGGTTGCAGGCTTCCCCATGAAAATGCTTCCTGGTGGCTTGTGGGGCCACCGAGATTATGGAGATTGGCTTGTTTGTTTTGACTCAAGTTTATGGTTTGTTCGCGTTGGCCAATCCCGGCCTTCCCCAGTGCAATGGGAGAATTCAAGCGTTCAACCTGCAGACTGAGTATTGACAGAAGTTCTGGAGCAAGACTTCAACATGACTGTCCTGAGCAGTGTTTTCACACATGGAGTCTGGTGGACAGTATTACGGTTGGGCTTAATGAGGTTTTAAGAGGTTTTTAATGAGGTTCGAACCTCATTAAGAGTTTTTTGTACTCTAAATGAATGTTAACTTATCAAAATCAATAGTGTGCTTTGCTTCTCTTGAATGTCACCTCATCTTTTCTTTTTCTCCCACTTCATAATTGTGCATTCCAGTGATCTTCCTTTGCTGTTGCTGCATAGCGTAATGGCAAGAACTACACTAATCCTTGCACAAAACTTCATTGATCCCTTTTTGGTGCTCACTGGGGAGTCGGTTATGGGGTTTGGAATCATTAAAAATAGCAAGGTTGCTTCCCAAAACAGGTCTGAATCGACCAAATCAGCAGAGTTACATCAGTTAAAATAGTTTAGAACTGAGCTGTTGTTAACAAAAGCATAGACATATGGAAAGGACTTTTTAAAAATAGTTGTGTTTTTACTGTATGGTGTGGAAATCAGTTTCACCAGAAGATAGAAGTAGCCTTACTGTGATAATATAAAAATAGTCAACTTAGAGCTAAAATGCTGAAATACAAAATAGGCTTGCAGAAATGGTTTGAATATAAAATTAATGCAGCAGTATGAATTACCATGTTGGTGGTTGTGAGGATGGGAAAACCTTTCTACATTTCTTTTTTTAAAATTAAGTTGCTACCATATTCATGTGCCAGTTTTTGACAGGTTTCACTTGCCTGAATGCACTTTGCCTGTCTCTGGTTCAAGCTGCTTTTTACCTTGTAGACATTGTTTTGTTGTCTGTGTGAGCTCTGAGTCACTTGTGGGTGTCTCAGCTGCCTCTCCGGGTTTGGGATCGCAGACAATAATTTGTGGCCAATCCAACAGCACACCTGCGTTCAAGCCTTTCATTTCCTGGTTGTCCCGTTCGGGCTCTCAGCTGTGTGTGTTGTGTTCCACTGCATTCTATCTCTTCTCTTTTCTTTTTCTTTTCTTTTCTTTTCTTTTCTTTTCTTTTCTTTTCTTTTCTT
>JAOXJM010000033.1:103846-120867 GCA_026413425.1 Tringa solitaria | reverse complement strand
CTTTTTCTTTTTCTTTTTCTTTTTCTTTTTCTTTTTCTTTTTCTTTTTCTTTTCTGAGATAGATGCTGTGATTATGGTGATATTGTGATAGTTGATAGAGTGAGAAACCATTCTGCTTTCCTGCCTGTTAGTCCTCCTCTTGCCTTGTGTGCTTCCCTTCATGTGCTACACATCGTTCCCCTAGTAGCGACAGAATTGCCATCAGCTGGCACCAGGCTGTGCCCTCCTCTCTCTGCAGAGAGTGGCTTTGGTGTTCTGTCAGGACCAGAAATCCTCATTCGTGCTGAACTGGTGCTGAGGATACTTTTTTTTGGCATAAGAATAGGCAAAAGAAGCATTGAAATCCCAGTTAATACCTTGCCCGAGAGGAGTTTCTTAGTCACTGCCCAGGGAAGTGTCAGTCACCAGCAGGTAAGTGTGAAACAAGGAGCCTGGAACGTAAGTTGTCTGATTCCGAGGAACTACAGAAGAATACTTCCTGCCAAGTTGCCTGAAATTGCAAGGAGAAGGCCAAGGACGGTAGTTAAGGTTATTCTGCTAAGGGTAGTTTCCCCTTTTTGTTTTCTTTCAGTGAAGAAGATCCACTTTATAGAAGATGTCATTTCCCTAGGCGAAAGGAAGTATTCTAAACAGGGTGGAATCTCTAGTATTATTTCTGTCAAACATGCTCAGTGTGATTATTGAAAGAACTAAAGCTGAATGATGAGGTGAGAGCTGGCAATGCAAGTGCTTTTAATTTACTGTAATTGGTAACTTATACACAGACCAATGAACTTAATGAAGATAGAATATGTGTTCAGCTCAACTTTAGTTGCGCTTATTCAAACCATCAATGGGAAGGTATTTTAGGTTTTTGATTTACCTCGCCTCATATATCCAGATGTAGAAAAAGCATGTTCCACATGGGCCAACAGTGCTATGAAGCTATAGTATCCACTCTCTCAATTCTGCTAGCTCTCTCACTTTCTTGATCTATATAATTTTCCTCCTAAACACACTAGAATTGAAGTAAATAAAAGTCTAAATGCCTACGTAGTGGATCAGGTAACTTTCACTAAAAAGCATTATTAAAATGTCTGTATCTTGGATTCATATCAAACAACTCTAGTCCTCTTTTCCCAGTGTCAGTATGGTTTACACAGGGAGATGTACACGGCTTCTTCTCTTTCAAAACCTACTTTGTTGTGGGCTTTTTTTATCATAGTGTATCTTGATGAATGCTCTCAGGTGTGTATACATATTTGGTGTCTGAACAATGATTTGATGATGAACATATTTCACATACAGTGACCCTTCAGTCTAAATGAAGGAGAGGGTTATGTTTCAGTCTGGTTTCTCTTGGGTTTTGTGACTGCCATAGAATTGGATTTTGGGCCTCTTTTTCTTCTTTTCCTGTTACCTCTGTTTTCTTGTTTTCGTCTGTTGGATAAGGACATACTGAATTTGGTGGCTTAATTCAGACTCCAGTAGGAACAGCATAGGTATAATTTTCCAAACCTTTGTTGTGCCCGAGGAACACCTCGGGATCATTTGTCACAGAATGCTGCCTCAAGCCTCATGTTGGTGTTGCCCACCCATGCTGGTGTTCATGGTCTAGACTGATAATGGAGTAAGTAAAATTAGAAAGCTTCCCAATGGAAGAGAAATGTTGACTCTTTGACAAATTCCTGATACTGGATATGAGCAGAGGGATCCTCTGGGCTTTTCTTCAAATGCCCTTACTTCTGGCAGCCGGCAAGAATATGAGGCAGGAGAAAGCTTGAAAGCTTCCAGCTGGGAACATCTCTTCCTAGTGCTGTGGTTCTCGATTTTGACAAAGGAACACCCAGTTCATCTGACAGCTTTTCTACAAGCCCCATCTCAAAAACAGGATTGTGGTGTCCTGCTGCGTCTGATGTCTCTGCAGTTTTCTTTCTCATTAGGAGAGATGGATGTGCCTGAACTCACACCTCTGCTCAGAAATGCAGTAGATGTGTTGCTGAGAAGCAAAAGGCAGATTCACCTAGACAAACAGGAAAACATATTTTATGTATATTTTTACACAGATTTTATACCAGTGTTTCTTTTACTTTTTTCTTTAGGATGGCAACTTGATCTGATTTTCACATAGAACCAAGACCGTATGTTCAGGACTCTGTTCAAGAAATAGCTGTGTTCAACATTCCTCTAGCTAATTATACTGCTTTTCTTTTATTTAATCTATTCTTACCTTACCTTGAAATCTGTTGGGCTTTACCTGAGTCCCAGGCAAGCTCCCGAGTCCCTGGCTGACAGCTGGGGAGTGTGGCGATCAAACCCTCTGCTTAAGGCAGCAGGAGACCTGCGGAGCCAGGGACCAGCATCTGCTCTTTGCTAACAACAGCTCTCCTCAAATGTACGAGTCACCGAGGTGCCTCTAGGATGTGCAAGCTGTTTATAAGAGAACTTAGAACTATTGCCAAAATATGAGTACATGTTATGAAAACGTGGCAGATACTTTGTATCTGGCATTTGTTTTTAAATTTAAGGATGGGGCAGCCCCATCTATGTGAAAACCTTCTACAACTCTCCACAATTAAGTGCAGTGATTGCAGAAATCAGAAGCAGTCCAGTCCTTTTCCACCTGAGCTACTGGGATAGCTTTGTTAAGTGGTAAATCAGCACGGGGTGAAACTGGAACAGGTGGCTTGTCTCCGTATTGTCTCCATGCATAAACAACACTGATCCTCTATTCCCAGGTGCTGGTATCAAAGGTCATTCAAATTTGCAGGCGTGTCTATATAGTGGGCCTATAGCTATCTCCTCAGGTGGTTACTCAAAGGAATGACAATTTAAATAACATTATATGTCTGTTGCAGTAGTGTTTTTTGAATTAAATGGAGTGATCCCAATCTGATCCCTACTTAACAAATTACCCAAGAAAAAGCATTTGACTCTGAGAGTTTACATTAATTGCTGTCTCTTTCATTTCCTCTGGAATTTTTGAGGGAAAGAAACCCCCAAAACCACAAGAAAAAAAAAACAAACAACCCCCACCACACTTCAGTTGATATTAATTTTATTTTTCCTGAAGTTTATGGCAAAGAGCTAATGAAAAAGATAACACTAAGGGATTGTATGTATGTATGTCCTCACAGCTCAAACTTGTAACAAAATTGTAGGGAGAACAGCTTTCTGTTGTACTTTCTTTGGAGACCACTCCACCAGAGTTTGGAAAGAAAAAACAAAAAAATTGGACCTCCGTAAAAGAAAAAAAGAAAAAAGGAGATCTGCAAAAGTGAGTTGAAATGTCGGGGGTAAATATATAGCAGAAGGAAGGTATGCATTGCTTATTAGCTTACTCTGTAGCGTTTCTAGAAAAGCAGATGTTGGCCAAGCAGCACTTTGGCCAAAAGCTGAGGGGTCAGGGTGTTGCGTTCTGCAGGGGCTGGCTGGCGGCTCTGTTGCCCATTGGCGTTATTGGTAATCTCAAATGGGCCAAAGGGCTCCACAGGTCTCAGAAGCAATTTTCTGTGTTGCAGATTTCATGTTTGAAAGCTCAGTCCCTGTAAGACAACAACAAAAAAGTTTAAGAAAATGTCTTTTTTTCCTCTTTCCAGATCTACTTGTTCAGTTCCAAAACACTGATCCATTACCCAAACAGGGGTACCATCCTACCCCACCTTTGCCTTGCTTACGACAAATCATACTCGCTCACATGGGAGCTGAGTTTGTCACGGTGCTTAGTTGAGGAGGATGCACAGGGGATCACAGGATCAGCTGTTCTTTTGGTTCCTGTTTGACTTCAGTTGTAGGAAGCAAAGTCAGAGGTGGAACAGCCTCTTTTCCTGAAGAGAAGAAAAAGGAGATGCCCCTCTCGGCTGGATCTTTCTCCATCATCTGTCAGGCATACAGCTGGAAAAGATGTGGTGTAAAGGACGAGGCTGTTCTCAGAGGGCAGAAGGAGGGTGGACAGTTAGCTGGTATTGATTACAGCTGAAAATGGATAAATACGTGTGCGTGCTCTTGAGGAGTCTGCTGAGTAACAGCTAGCTTGGGATGCCTCTGGCCTGAATTCCTCCCACTGCTGAAAGAGAGGTTGATGGTAGAAAATAGCTCATCTGCTGTTCCTCCTTTGATCCTCAGACGTTTGAGGATCACAGACATTTGCTTCTAACCCTTTAAATGAACCAAAAAAGACTCCCAGTTCAACTTTCCCTTTTCACTTGGAAGAAATACTCTTCTGATCTTTTCTTCATGTGAGGATGTCTCTCCCTCCTATTCTTAACAGGATTGGAAAGAATCAGATACTCATAGTTGAGATTCAGATATTTCTCTTGCTTTGTGTGATTGGACTGAAGAAATGAGTGAAGTGACCTCTAGGTTAGGACATGTGTGCGCGTCCAGAAGAGAAATGGAGCAGGAAACGTGAAATTCTCCTTTTTTTCCCTGTAAGTAGTGAATGTCTCCACAAGTAATGAATGTCTTAGGTCGACAAAAAGCCTTTCCTGCTCATCTTAGAGGTTTTTATTGGGCCTGAGAATCTTATGTAGGGTCTTGTGTGTAAAGGTGTTAAAAGTGGGCAACAAGTATTGGCAAGGAAGTCTAAGGCACCCACTGAGGCAGAGATGTGCACCAGTGCTGGCTGAGGACAAGTGTCCTTCAGAGGAAGAGTCAAAAGGAGAATGGAAAGTAGACGGAATCAACTGGGGAAAAGCTGTCACCTGCAGGAGTTGGGTGTTGCCAGCAGCACATCGGAGTTACCATTAACTGAATCTTCGGAAAAGTGCTAATCTGCCAGGTGGCATCCAAAACCATCTGGGTCAGGAAACAGCAGTGATAGTATTTACTGTCAATATGATCTTGGATGGCTTCAGATGCATAGCTGTGGCAGCAGAAGAGTCCAGGCATTGCAGAAACGCTGATAAGCTCTGAGTTAGTGTCCTTGACTGTATACCTCTGACATACCTTGTTTATTCAGTTCATATCTCCTTTTTCTGAGAGTTACACAGGTTCCGTTCAGCACCTGGCTTGGGCTGTTTCTCAGAACAATCATGGATACAGTTTATGTGTTCTTTATGAAACAACTACTGTGTTGTTTGACAACCACAGGTCCTTAAGATATTTTCTTTTCAGAACCCTGGGCCAACGATGTTGCTCAACATATGGATGAGGTTAAAATAACCCAACAACACTGTAAACTGCACTCATTTGGTCACAAACGCAGGAATGATTGATTATGTATAGGTAGCATTTGGTGTGTGTATGTGGTGAAGCCTCTGTGCATTAAGCTGCTGTTTAGACTGATTTTCAGATGTAGAGTATTATTGATGCTGAGGTGTCTGCACTCGTTTCTTTTGTTCATGATGGGAAATAGAATTCTAGTAATTTGCAGAAACTTAACTCCCACGTATGCTTGTGGTGTTTCACGTTGAGCATAAATTCTCTGATCTTAAACAAAAGTATAATTAATGACACAAGCTAGGGTCACTGACTGTGCTTGGATGCACACAGTTCCCTGTGCTCTAATTGGGCATCTAGCTCCTGGAGACAAAAGTACACATAAATTGCATTTTATTACCGGCTTGTCCTGTTTATTTTCACATGAAAAGGCTAGGACAGCTGAAATAAGTACTTGGGGGAGAAAAAGCCTATCTCCTTCGGGTCTCTGTGTTATTCCCCACGTCCCAGTTACACTCTGCAGCACCATAAAACTTTTCCATTTTGAAAAGCTGCTCAAGTTCTGTGCTCAGCGGCCCCAAACGACAATAATTTTGCTTCTGGCTGTCACTTGATATTGCAAATACGGTGTGCTTACAGTGGAGCTGGGGAAGTCACACATGGAGCGCATTCTTTGGAATCCTCTTTGTTTTATCATTGCGGAACAACCCACAAAGATTTGTATTATTGCACCTGAATAAATAGTGCTCTGCACTTCACCCATTGAGGTCAGTGCACGTGGCTTGCGAGGGGGTTATTTTTCGGCTCTTTCCCCGCTGCTTGTGCTGAATAACAAGAGCCCCGGCACCCGTGCCGCCTGACCAAAAGTCACAAAGTGCATGTTTTTGATACTTATCTTGAAAGGCCAGCTGCTGGCCACCAGTAGTTTCTTGTGCATTAGTATTTTTCTAGCAAGCAGGAACAGCATTCATCTATGCTGTTCACAGTCACAACTACCAGCATAGTTTTAGCAGTATAGACTTGCCAAATTCTCTAAATATTTTAATTTCATTGTAATGCATAATAACAGGTGTACGATGTAGTTGCCAGTTTCTGCTTGCTGCTGGGAAAGTAAATTATTCTTTGCAAAATGAGAGTGGTATTTAATTGATATTTTAAGATAGAAATGGTGAATAGCAAGTGCACAAGCTTCAGCTCTTAACAGTTGTCGTTTGGTTACTCTCATTTCCATGTGGCCACTAGATAGGAAAATGTCTTCCTTGGAAGTTGTTCTCAGCTGCCTGGAATGATAAGAAATGTGTTATTTCAGAAATATGTTTTCCATATCATTCCTAATGTCTTGCTTACAGGTCCCTCTCTTGTTTTTAGTTTTTAAACTTTTTTTTCCCCTTCTCCTTGAGGAACTGTTACTATTTGGGTGAAAAACCCTCCTTGTGTAATCCCACTATGGCTGCTCTGCAAATACATTTTTTTAATTTAGAAGTCTGAGCAGACACAAAAGCCAGATTTCCACGGTCTTGGCTGCGGAGCCTTTTGGGGCTTACATGATTTGACTACTGCTGAGCTGAAGTCTGATTTAGGAGCCAAACTTTTTTTTTTTCCCTACATTGTTCTCATGGAGACCAGACATTTGTACTAGGCAGGATATATTGCCAAAATATGAAATTGCACCTCCTGCACGCGAGTATATCGAAGAAGTCTCAAAATTCCAGATTCAACCAGGTCAGATGTGCTGCGTAGACATTAAGAGGTTCTTGTAAACACATTCTCAGACCTGTACATATTGTCTATAGGTGCAGTCTAGCAGAAGAACATACAGTAGCTACAAGGGGAAGGTCCTTACTTCAGGTATGTCTTAGTTCCTCTGAGACAAACGAATTTCTGGTGATGTCTCTGTGGGATGAAACCATTCTGAGTAATGTTCCTTCAAAGGAAGGGTATGAGTTTCATCAGGCACCTGCTGCCAAGGGCTGGAAATGGCCTCTGGCACCTTAACACGCCTGTAGCTAAGTGACAGTATCAGCTTGTTTGGACTTCTTATTAAATACCCACAGAAAGTCCAGCCCAGAGATGGAAACTCAAACTCTGGCCACTTGTTGCAGGGTGATCACAGGGCATACGTGTCAGTAATTTTCCTTATTGCCTGCATGTCTTCCTGGTTCTGCATCACTCTTGTGATGTAGCATTTGGGTTTGTTCATTTATTTATGTATTTAGGGATTGTTGAATATCACAAATTGGTTTTATTTATTTATTCAGGACCTGTTGTTGAATGTCACAAATTTAATAGGCAAATAAGCAAAATCTCCGAGGGTTTCATGGCCACCAATTAAAGAGCAGAGAGTTCATTAACACGGAAAAATTTGTTCAGCAGGTACCTGCAAGATACAGGAGATTGTTTCCACTCTGTGGGACAGGTTTTGAATTCCTGAGCCCAGGCTGAGCTCTCACTGAAGTTACTGCAGGTTTTGCTGGAGGGAGGAATTAATTATGGTCCTATGTTTCTTTGAGGCTGCCCCAAAGCCCAGCTGGGAGCTGTGTTACCTGATGACCAGCACACATTAATCCCTAGCACAGGCACAGCTGCCCCTTCATGGCTGGTGATGGCCATGGCCCTTGGGCTCTCCGGCTGGATGTCACCGATGGCTTCTGAGGACAATCTCAAGTCAGGGTGAGCACAGGCACACTTCTGGAGTTCAGGTTGTGCACACATTTCTCTCGGCCACGTATCAGGAAATCAGGTTAAAATCTGCAGATATATTTAAATCTGGAAGTTGTTGCCCAGAAGCGGTGCTGATTTATATTGTCTGAGGGTGTGGTCCCCTTATCCTCTTATCTGCCAAGATTTGAGGTTTAGAATCCTTAGGTTTTTTTAGCCTGAAGACATTGCTGTCTTATGCTTTGGAGCAGTATGCACATAAGCATTTTGTTGATCAGAAGTGCAGTTTACACCGTTTTCAGCAATTCTTTCTCTGGAGGCAAAGTCCAGGATTTCTGTCTTACGTGCTCTGCAGTATTTGTGTTTAAGGAAGCATTTGGGGTCTTTATGCTTGGTTTCTGAGGGCTCTTTCGGGTTTCCTGAATAATCCCTTTTATATGCAACATTTCAGAACGGCTGTGTTGGGAGCTGGACTGGGAACTGCAGCCAGGGTTTGCTCTAAATGATCTCAAAAAGGCTCTTAATAAAATAGATGTGGTCAGCATTGCTGTTTCCAGCAGGTGGGTAGCACTGACATAAGTGATATGACTTCTCCAAGGCTAAAGGGCAATTTATTATCCTACCTTCTAACCCACACGTGTCCACAGGCACAGAGCTCCTCTCCTGCAGGTGAGAACACACCATTAGCGTGTTGCCAGAACATCTGAAGAAATGCTTGCAGAAAACATGGCTGATGGGTTTTGGAGGTCAGGGGAGTCTGACGGAGGGGTTAATCGCTTTGAATATCCTGCAGGCGTATCTAGGGACTTTGTACTTGGCTTTGGTATTTCTTTAACAAAACAAGGGGCTTTATGTTTAATAGCTAGGGATAATTCTTTTGTTTACACAGCATAGTATTTCATCAAATGCTAAATTCTTTAAAATAAAAAAATAAAAACTGTAGGTTTAAAAGGTGCTTATGTCAGAATTCCTGGCCGAGGGGGAGCGAGAGAAGAGATTAATTTCCAGCAAGATGGTTGCCTTCAGCTGTAAATGGAGGAGGGTTGGACTGCTGGGTCTTGTTGCTGGCTCAGGACCCCTGTGAGTTCTTCCTGAGGGTCTGACCCGCTCTCCATCTGTGGGGCAGTGCTGGTCCGCAGCCTCGCTGTGAGGTCCAGCATCTCCATCACTCTCTTGTAGCCTTGGGGTTTCTCATCCAGCAGGTTATGGCTTGTTGTCGTCTCTGCCAAGCTCCCCTTCCCTCTGTCCATCCTCTGCTGACAGCACAGGCTCTCTGCACTGTGTCGTTGGCTGACCTCAGCAGGAACAGTTGAGGTGTTGCCGTGAGCAGCTGTGCAACAGGTAATGTGAAGTTTACCAAAAGGGACGATGTGCCACACTTTGCATCATCTCTGAACAGTTCTTGTGGATTTGTCTTGTTGCAGGCCAAAGGGGAGAAAACTTGCTGTGTAGTGAATGCCAGGGCTGTGTGCTCGGAGGAAACTTCTCTTGGGTGTGAATTTGGGTGCAGATTGTGAATTAAGCTTGTTGCTTCTAGTGTGCCCATTTGAATATGCAGCGTGTTTCTGCTGGATGCCTATTTTGAAGCTTTATTTAGTTTGGAGGGGTTTAAGTGGTAGGATTCATAGCTGCGGATGCAAGCTTACCGTTTACCTTCAGTTACTGAAAAGTTTCCTGTTGCAATCCTTTCTCTCAAAGTATATAAACTGCTGTTGAGAGAAACAGGTGGTATCAGACTGAACGATGTTTACTGTTGGAAAGACACAATTTACACAATTGTTTAAGGAATTTGCAAACTATACTGTGTTTACACATCATGCATAGAGAACTTATACCAAAAAAAAAAGAAGAAAAAAAAGCACAATAAAATACACAGATCATGTTTCAATCCACAATCTGAAATCAAATGAAACTCTGTTTTGTAATGGAGTAATTATCCCTGGCAGGTTTGCTGCCATGAAGCCTGCTGTGGTTTTGAACACCTGCAGCTCTGCAGGCTTTGGGGTACCCACCGGAGGGGCAGAGCTGCCTGGCGGGAGGTGAGGGAGGGCAGAAGCTAGAGTTCGAGGTGTACAAGCTCAGATTTGGTTTTCCTGTTCAGCCACAGGAATCACTTGTTATCTTGGGCAAATCACTTAAAGCTGTTAATAAATCTTTGAGTTCAGTTTACGTTCAAGCTTAGGAGGTTTCCGGTGATGACTTCGCCGAGGTGTCGGGGAGCAGGAGGTGTTGTTTCTGCAGGGGAAACAGCGCTGGAGCTGGCTGTGCTCCTGGCTCAGCAGAGCTACAGCAGGTCAATGGACAACTCGGCAGTTGTCTAGGTGGCTTCAGTCAATGCCATATTTTTAGAAAAATACATATTTCATCTGTGCTCTTGAGTGGCAAGCAATATTTAGAACTGTTACTAGATATGTGATTTATTACCTGTTCCCGTGTGTATGTATGTGTCTGTCCTGTACATAAAAATCCCCCAAAGATTTCCTAAGAGAACTTTTCTTTCACCTTGGTTGCAATGGCAGGGTGTTTAGATAGTGGCCTGTGTACATAGGTGGCCTGGGCTTTGTCTTGGACTTTGGCCTTGTTTTCGTGTCTTTGCAGTCATTGTAGTCTGCACATTCTTCTCACCTGAGGTCCCTGACCCGTGGCTCTCCCTGTGCATTCACACAGGTAACATTCTCCCTCCTGCTCACGTGAAGTTCCTCGTCACTCCAGCATCCTTCCCTCACAGAGAAAGATCTATGTGAGAGCCTGTCACCTTACATCTGCCCTCCTCTGGTGGTTGATACTGGTGAGACTGACTTTGACTTTTAGGATCATCACATCCCCAGTCACGTCGAATTAACTGTCAGTTCTCTGACAGGCTCCCCCTTCCTGATCCCTCTTTGCTGCTTGTGGATTGCAATGACTTCGGTTGGTCGGGACCTCTCCGTAGACACTATTGCAACACAAAGAGGGGGGCTTTGCCCTGGCAATTTTTTTGTTTTCTGAAATATTTAATAACAGATGCTTAAAAACTTACTGTGTTGGCCCTGAAAGTGGGACAAATACACACAGACATGCCGTGTTTCCACCTGAATGTTGCCTGTACTCACCCAGGACTAGTCTGTATTTCTTTGGCTGGCTGGCAGTGGTTTTTGTTGTACCCTTACACGTGCGTGTGTAGGCTCTGGCATTGGCTCTTTGTCCCCACTGCCTATGAAGGTGTGGGCCAGAAGACAGCCCATCCCTCGAGCCGGCAGTAATGCCCAGTCCCTGACCCGCGGATGGGTGTAAATACTGCAGCCCGGGGAGCGCCTGGTGTAAGTAGACGGGTGCTTTACGAAGGAGCTACAGTTCTCGGGCTGCTCTCATTTGTCACATAAAGCCTTTCTGGATCTGACAGGCAAAGTTGAACTCTGCCTGGAGATGTCCTCAGAGTACGTCTGGCATTGGCAGTCCCAGCTGACAGCTGGCTTAATTTCTCTTCTGCATCTTCATTAATCTAAACTGTCTTAGAATAAAAGGCGGTAGTGTTAATTGACCTACTGCTGTGAAACTTCCCTGGCCAATACTCTTTTTTTCCTCCCGAGACACCTTGTTTTAATTTGAATTAGTATGAAAGCACTTGATACGGCTAAACCATCTTCATCAAAAATATGCTTTTATTTTGCGTGAGTTCTGGTGTAGCTGTATTTTTGTCTCTGAGCTGCCAGTAGTCAAAATGGCTGCAAAACCCTTCAAGGAGATGTCCTGAGGTGGGCCAGGGCAGAGAGGGAATGAGAGGCCAGGTCTGACATTCAGTGACACCACGTGCTTTGAATATTGTTTTTTAGCATCAGTGCTACCTAGTGAGGAGAGCATGCTGTTGAAATCCACGATATGGGAGATGTTTTGTTGTTTGAGACATCTGCCAGTGTTGATTTAAATGCTTGCCTAGGGAAAACTTGCCAGAAAATGTGCACTTCCCAAAAGCAGCAGTGGCAGTCAAACAGAAAATAGGGGCAGCTCTGTCAGGTTCTCTTCTGGAACCAAAGACCACGAGCAAAAAGTGAGCACTGTCACTGAAATCAGATGTGCTTATTATGAAAAGCAGTCCTTTCTTCAGACTAAAAGTGCCCCCAATCAACATTTCTAGAACTTTAGCTTGAAAAATTTATTTGGCTTGAAAATTGCTACACTTAAAGTGAATTACCTGTCTTCAAATGCTTGTGTTATTTTAGAGTTGCAGACTATTAAAAAGGAATCACTCAACTTTCAAGGTTGGTTTTGATCTACTGCTACTTTGTCTCCCCTTACCTAAAGACAAAGGCTCATTGCTCTCAATTTGCATCCTAAAAAGTTTGCAAATCTGCTGTCTGTTACGAGAAGAATTTACTGTAATTGATGAGAGTTGTTAATTTACTTGGATAGGTATGTGGGCTTCAGCTCTGCTGTCACTGATTGCAGCAAATCAGGGATCCATCTTGATCCTATTAATGTCAATTGCAGATTGGGTTTCCATGTTGATCCTTTCTTTTTTAACCAGAAATAGGACTAGGAAATTTTTGAAAATTGTTTTTAATTGGCTGGATGTGCTTTGGAAAGAGTGTGGTCGTGCTTTTGAGAAGCGGAGCTTCCCCCTTAGCCCCAGCTAAAAAAGCTAGAGTTTGGGCATTAGTCTGCTGTGTACAAACAGGGGGTGCGTTGTGGCTGTGGCTTCTCTGCTGGTGACCCCACGCTGTGGAGGAAATGCTGCCTAGTCTTTACGAGCCTTCCTGCAGCCAGCACATGCCCTGGAGGTAAAAGAGGTCTTTGCAGAGCCTTGATCCACGGAACTCAGCTCTGCCGAGAGCTGCTGGAGGGGCTGGCGGGGACCCGACTCCACGGGGAAGGGCTGTTGGGGAGCTCCATCCTGGGCAGCCTCGGGGGTCAAACACTGCAGTTTCTGCCTGCTTCATCCCATCTGCAGCTGGGGATAGAGAGGGATATCTCCCTGCAGGAGCCAAGAGATTTAGTGGGCAGCTGTGTGTCCCACTTCAGCAAGGCCGCTGCCCTGGAGGCGCCCCCTGCCTCGGGCACAGGTCAGCCTCTCCTACCCACCCCGTGTGTCCCCCGTCCCGAGGGACTGGACCCAGTGGGCAAGGTGATTCCCACTTGTTCTCTTCTCAGTTTTTCAGTCGTCATTCTTGGGCTTCAGGAGAATCTTAGCACCTAAGGATTTCAAAAGACTTAAAAATAGCCTCGGATTTACAGGCATACCACTGCTTAAAGTTGGCATGCAAATATTATTCTCCGGCCTTTATCATCCCTGGGCACTGTGATGCACAGGGAGCTCAAGTGATTTCACAGCCTGAAGCTGATGAAAAAGATGAGAAGGTAAACAGTCTGCTGCCTGTTAGATAATGCTGTAATCCAACAGGGATATTGTTCAGTGGAAAAGCAGCTCCAAAATCAGACCTCTAAAAAAATACTGCTTCTCCTTTTATTAAACATAAAAATAATTCAGCCTTTGTTACCATTTCTGATAGTAAATAAGCTTGTTGGTCCATGGATACAAACAGTGTTTCCAAACAAGTGGAAGCAGTGTGGTTTAGTAAATAGGATGTTTGGCTGGGAATCGGGAGACCGAGGTTTTATTCCTGACTGTTTTGCTGAGCTGTTCTGTGACTCTTGGGGAAGTCTCTTCACAGGTTTGTGCTTCTGCTCCCCCTCCCCCCTTTGCCCATCTTATTGACACAGTTAGTATGCTCACTGGAGTAAAAAGCAGCTGTTGGGATGTATTTATACCTCCCCATACATCCCCACACACTTCAAATAACATGGATGATGCTATCAGTATCATCTATTTAGAATGGTTTTGTTTTTAAGATGCTGGCTCTTGCCCAAAGCTGTTGCACAGTGGCTCCCAGGACAGTTCGGATATTCTTGTCTGCTAACTACAATGGTTGTAGAAATTGATAATGTTGAAAGCAATAGTTTCTATTTAGACAGTCCAGGTAAAACCCCTGGACCCCTGCGCTGCTTCACTGGGAGCATGAGGGGGCTGACTGTAGCTCCCCGTTTTCCCCGTTAGCACCTCTTGGTAGTGATTTACTCATTCACGTGGGAGAGCATTGACTGACGCGCGCAGCCCCCTCCTGCTCCCTCTCTCCCTCCATCATCACATCATGCTGCAGCCAGCCCTGGAGCTGCCCTTTAAACGTACTCTCTGTCACTGCGCTGGGGATTTCTAGTCCATTTGGAGGAGTAAAACAAGGTACTTAGCTCTTAGTTGTGTCTTTAGTCAGCTTCAGGAGAAGGACCCTTGCTGCTGGTTGTAAAATGCTGGGTGGAATGCTCTTACTTGTGGGTCCGTTCAATCAGCACGGGATTACGCCAGGAAACATGAGATTTGCTGATACTGCTTCCTTTTGTCCACAAAAACCAGTATGGTTAATAGAGTGAATAATTGTTAGCAGAAACCTCTTACTTGTAGTGGTGTTGGTGGGCTCAGAAGCCTCTGTAATTCCAATATACACCTCCTCTCTCCCACCTTCCCTTTCTGAGCTGGGACTCAGGCACAGCCGGGCTGATGTGCTGTGACAGAGGCATATCCGAGCAGCTGGGAGAAGGAGATACAGACAGAAGTGGTTGTTTGTCTGCCTTGCTCCTTACCATGCTCAGAAAAAAACAGAGCTTGCCTGCAGGAGAAGCACCATTGTGCCTAACTCATGATCTGGTTCTCTGTATTACCTCTGCTGTAATGTAATTTCTTAGCCTGAGTCTTATTCTAGCTTGCTAGCTGTTTTAATCTTTTTTAGATTTTTTCAATCTAAGAAATCATTTCTCTACTCGCTCTTCTGGAGAGGTTTTCTGAGCAGTCATCCTTGTCCTCCTCACTGAAGTGCTCTGGGTGGCCAGTCAGAGCCGCCTGGTCTCTTGAGGGGAGATGGTGCTTCCCTGCGCTTGTCCTGAGAGTCTGCAATTCTGAATCCTCCCTCTGTCATCAGAAATCCTTCCAGTATGGACTGCTGCCACCTTGCCTGCTGTATGTAGCCCTGCAAAGCAGGGCTGGGTTGGCTTGGGGTCTGGGTGTGTTACTGGCCACCAGTGGTGGGTCTGTGGGAGCTGAGCACAGCCTGAGCAGCGCAGGAGAGCGGGAGGTGCTTTAGCTGCCCTTTTCACTTGCTGGGGTTATTGGCACGTTTACGTAGCAAACGTGACGTGGAGGTTTGGTGACTGAGACTGTGGTGTTCCTTCTTTGCAGAGCAGATGCCCATGACTCCCTGTGGAGCATCCCTCTGCTCTCCAGAACAACTGGACTGAAGCACCAGAGAATAATAATTTGAGGCTTAATAAACTGCAGGGAGTTGTTACTGCTGCCAGGTGCCATTCGTTTCCAGATAGCAGCAAATAAAGACCTTTTTATAGCAATTTACCTGTCTTTTTGGTAGTGTTCCGTACATGCAATGTGGGTTGTATTTACTCTGTTGCAGTTAGGAGTGCTAGTCGTGAATTTTTTTTCTCACAACTTCCTCTTCCAGCTTCATCTTGTGAAAAATTAAATAGAAAAGTTTAGCCTATTAGAGAAATGGTTTGTCCAAGCTCCCATGGCTGAGCGTGGAGCTTTCCTGGGGACCTGCCCAGGGCTGTGACCGCTGGGACCAGGGCACTTGCGGCTCCTTGAAAAATCCAGCCTCAAGCGATGCCTATCCCCAAGATGGCATGCTTGGTGTGCCACTGCACGGGCCCCGCTCCTCCTGCCAGGCACCGGTTCAGAAAGTGTTAGATGTTTGGTAATGATGTTAAACTAATTGAAATGATCTCAGGCAGAAAACCTCAATAGCTTGCTACACTGTTTTAGCTGAGACATTTGATTACTTCTACGGAAGTTTTGAGCTTTCCTCAGATTCCAATGCTGTGCATACCGAAGGAAAAAAAATGTAATTGGAAATGGGATTTATCAAGAATTTAAAACAGTTTGACATCCCCGAAGACTTCATACTTTTTTCAGAATTCCATATTTGCAAGTACACAAAAGACCTTTCCAGATGTTTTTCTTCCATTTAATTTATAATTGAAAAAATATTTTCATCTACCACAAATAATTGGCATACATGAATTATAAGCCTAAAATACTCTGCGTAAGCTCAAGTTGTAGGTTTGTTTATTCGTGCCCCCGTGTATCCCCGTGTTTGCAGCAGTGGCGCAGAACAAAGATAGACTGGCACAGGTTTTTGTGAGAGGGCTCCCCCCCACTTTTTAACCCACAGTTGAACTGCAGGTGGGAATTTCAGCAAGCAAATGTCAGTCAAACTACAGGTTTGTATTATAGAGACAAGTACTCTGTTTTGCATCTGGAATTAATTTTCTATATGCAAAATTGCACCTGCAGAAGGGGAACCCAGTTCTCCCTGGACCCGCTCTGCTGCAAGCTTTAGGAGTTTAACAACGTGAGTGACAAGACTTTGAGAAGTTCTGGGGCCCTATTGGAAATTGCACTCATTCAGAGCTCTTAATTTTCTTACCTCCCCTTTCCACTGAGAGCTGTTGTTGAATAAGCGTTGTTTTGGGCTGTGATACATTTCTGGGGGGGTGCTTTCCTCTGCCCTCGCTCTGGCTGACAATTTAAAATGTTTTCCTGGCAGCTGGTTTACTTTTAGTATAATTTATGGCTGAGGCAGCGTGGGCCCTAAGCAGCTTGCTCTTCCTCCAGTTTCATCCTGTTTGTTTGCTGACTTCTATGACTAAAAATCTCAGATTTTGTTTACCCCGTCACCTCCTACCCCTGAAAGTGACTTTGAATCACTCTGTTCACTTACAAAAATGAAATGCTCAAAGATTTTTTTCACTTAATATTTTGATGCAGGCATGAATAGCTTGGAAACGTGCAGTTTCAAAATGATTTCCAAAAAACGCACATTTGCTCCTCTGCTGTTCCTTTTGGAAATGTCTCCTTGGCTCGGGAGCTGACAGTGATTCTCACTCTGCGAAGGTCCCAAAGCAGAGGAGAGATGGTCCAACAGAAAGAGAGCTTAGAAAGATGTCTTGGGAGAGGGGACCCTCCCAGAAGGGTGCTGTGGGGCTGCTGTCTCCCCATCTCGTGTGTTTCCAGACTTTTTGGCACCTATTTAGAATCACAGAATGGTTTAGGTTGGAAGAGGCTGCAAGAACCATCCAGTGCCACCCTCTGCCCTGGGCAGGGACACCTCCCACCAGTCCAGGTTGCTCCAAGCACCGTCCAGCCTGGCCTTGAACCCCTCCAGGGATGGGGCAGCCACAGCTTC